>JAJUBI010000006.1:4200000-4643821 GCA_022419385.1 Paraconiothyrium sp. Pb-2020
GCTGTGTGGGGTTCCATGCACTGACCCACATGTCTAGAATCCAATATCCAGCCTGTGCGGACACCCGTAACAGTATGCGGTGATATTCACGGCCAGTTCTATGACCTTCTCGAGTTGTTCCGCGTCGCTGGTGGCATGCCCAGCGACGCCCCAACCGCCCCAGTTGCTCCCGCAATACCTGCGACGATAAAGCCCGAGGATATTGAGCCGCCAACTACGATAAAAGATCCCAGGGCTAAGAGGAAGATGAAGAGGAGGTTCCAGAGCGATGAAAGATACACTGGCCCAAGTAGCCCCAATGAGGGTGGAGATCTGGAGGAGGAAGAGGAGGAGGAGGAAGAACGCGGCCGGAGTAGAAGTATCACTGGCCGAAGGAGTACAGAGGAAGAATCAGCTGCGCCCAATGTCCCCGCAGGTAACGGGCAACAGAATTTCATATTTTTGGGTGACTTCGTAGACCGAGGTTATTTCAGTTTGGAGACGTTCACACTGCTGATGTGCTTGAAAGCCAAGTGAGTCATGGTTCCCTTTGACGAGTCGGCTGGCTCCTGACCTCGCAGATTCCCTGACCGAGTTACGCTTGTGCGCGGAAACCACGAGTCCAGACAAATTACCCAGGTCTACGGTTTCTACGAGGAGTGCCAGACGAAGTATGGCAACGCGTCCGTGTGGAAAGCCTGTTGTCAAGTGTTTGATTTTCTTGCGCTGGCGGCCATTGTAGATGGCAAGGTGCTCTGCGTCCACGGGGGGCTCAGCCCAGAGATCCGAACACTGGATCAAATTCGCGTTGTCGCCAGAGCGCAGGAGATCCCGCACGAAGGCGCCTTCTGCGATCTAGTCTGGAGCGATCCGGAAGAAGTCGACACCTGGGCGGTCTCGCCAAGAGGTGCTGGATGGCTGTTCGGCGACAAGGTTTCATCGGAGGTTCGTACACTTCCAGTTGCGTGTACACGTGGCTAACAAGCTCTAGTTCAACCATGTAAACGGATTACAACTCATCGCTCGAGCGCATCAGCTCGTCAACGAGGGCTACAAGGTACACCAGCTCTTGGCCGTTCCCCGTGCACATGCTGACTTTCTGTAGTACCATTTCAAAGACAAAGATGTCGTCACCGTCTGGTCCGCACCAAACTACTGCTACCGCTGTGGAAATGTTGCCTCTATCATGAACTTAGGCGAAGATCTCAAACCCGAATTTCAGATATTCAGCGCTGTGCCTGACCATCGACGCGCTGTGCCAGCAGGACGGGGTACCCGTGGTGAATATTTCCTTTAACGGTATGTGAACGTAGAGATTTCGGTGCTTTGGGCAATATACCTTGTATAGCGTGGTTGATGTAGATGGCTGGGCGGTGGTATGGAAAGCATGATGAACTGCATTGCTATGATGAATGGAAGTGAAACAATACCCCGGATTTGAAAAGGACTGGCGAAGATGGCTTTGTATCATAGAATAGCCGTGGTACATGAAGTCATATAGCTGTAAGAATAGCAGCGACGTTAAAAAACACATGTGCTTTTCGATTTGGTGACGACGGCCTGATATATCGCAAAGCCATGGATACGCGCACACAACACTCTTGCAAGGTCTGACAGAAAGGCAAAAATCAGTCGAACAACCACCTCGCTCGCACCTCCCAACCCTAATTAGAGTAATCCAGCGCCGCCGTCCAATGGTGAATACCTGACTGCAGAATTGCTTCCCTCGTCTGATTGTATTCATTGCTTAAGGCCGCTCAGCATCGCTAGTTACCTAAGCGAGTGAGAAACGACCTCCACCGGACTCGAACTGGGCTCCTATCAGAGTGAAAACTTGGGAGGCACGTGCGAGATTACGGCCTATCTTCTGAAATTTGGACCCGTTACAGGTGACACATTTTCGGACAAAAGCGCTATATATACCAAAACTTCAGAGAAAGAAAGGGACCGGGCATTAGAGACTTGCTGTGACTTGAGATACATCTTGTGCCGGGTGAGTGGGTCCTCGCTAAACCTTGGTGAGAAAAATACCCTGTGCGTGCGGGGGCGGGTCCTGTGGGATCCTCCATGAATTATCTTTCACACCTGTGCGCTATCCGCGATATAAGAGGCATTTGAAAGAAATGTATTAATACAACAAGGGAATATCAATCTCAGATATACAACCTGTGCGTGCTCGGTGAGATCCGAAGCACCACAGTACCATATCCCTCTCTCATCTCACTTCGAATCAGCACCCTTAGCGCATTGCTCCGGACACAGCAGAGCAGGGTGCCCATCGTCAGCCCAGTGCTCAAGATTCTGGCACGTGCATACCTCCACCGTCCCAAATCCAACGCCTCCTGCATCTTTCTTAGGAACCCAGGCCTCCCACGGTTGCCCATCCTCAATATCATGCGTGAAACTACCAAGCGATTCGGTCTCACAGCCATCACTTGGTCCCTGCTTCTGCATGTGCCCGCTTACTTTGACGCCCCAGGGATAATATATCGCGCTGCAGTGCCACGGGCCGTCCGGGCATTCCGCATCGGACGCCTCTGCGATGCTGTCCTGAACTTGCTCTGCAACGCTGAAGCCAAACCCACCGGCAAGACTGACAGGCGTGCCTCCTGAAAGGCCGATCTCGCCTCCGACCTGCCATTGGAAGGCGGTGGAGTGGCCGGATTCGAAGGTCACAGCTGTATACTGTTAGTATTCGCCTGGGGGAGTATCAACGAGATGATGAGTAGACTTACCACCTCCGCCGTCAACACTACGTCCGGTCTGCCAGCTTGGCCCGTTGACCTCTTCTGTTTTGTCTACAACAGCGCAGTAACGCGTCTCGTGCGGCGGGTTAAATATTTGTGGGTTGGGAAGGGCGAATGTTGCAGGCAGAGCTGCGAGGGCGAGGATTTGAGAGTAGACCATCGTGACTGGTTATGTTGGTCGGTGAGGATGCGCTTGTAGTGTGCAATGAGATTTTGATGATTGCTGATGGTGAGTTGCGGAGAAGGCTGCTGGATGATAGAAGTACACCTGGAAAAGATGGGTGATTTATATGTAGACGAACGACCTGTCACTTCAGGGAATGTCGCACTGCCATCCACACAATGTCGATCGACTTGTCCGATACCATAGCTTCAACGAGGCTTATCTGGCTTGCAGATTGAAATTCGTGCAGACTTGCGAGAGGCATACGCCTTTGCTGAGCTTGGCCTCGTCATTATGAGGGGGCGTATGGAGACTTTGATACTTGGCGATGTAGATATGAGCTGTGGTTTATGTTCGTGATACACGACTCGCAGGAATCTGGGGCTGAGAAGGAATGCTTGGGGGCAGTATTTTCCCCGGACCCACGTTTTTGATCGACAGATCCTTGAGTCCTCCACGCGACCGGACATTTGAATAGGCAACAAAAATTACGTCATGTTGCTATAGTAAGAAGATGAGGCTCAGCAGGAGCGTCGATTTGTATGCACCCCGGCAATGCAAGACTCTTTCTTGGATCGCTCCAGGGTCAAAGTGCCCCGTATTGGGGACGATCACCACACTCAGCCCCCACCGCTCGTTCGAACTCGTTCACCACTGTTGACGTAATAGAAGACCGGGCTTTGCGTCGATGTGAATCAGTCCACAAGGGGAAGGGGCAAACACCATGGTCCTGGATTTGGGTCGTTTGCCGAGAGCTAGAAGCTTCGCAACTGCGTCTGCGTTCGAATTACTGCAACCGCATGTTGGCAAAACCAAGAAACCCAGTTGTTGATGCTGTGCCCTGTGCAGAACTGTCTCACGTGCAAGTCGTCCATCGAGGGCCACTTTTTGGCTGTTATGGAGCGTTGTACGCAGAAAGACCCGATCATCAAGTTCGGTGAAGTACTGCCCAAGGTGGTGTCGATCATCCCATTTCGGTGACCCGAGATCGGATCGTCACGCAGATCGAATTTAAGCCACTAAAAGTGAGGAATCAGTGCTTGTTCCATGGTGAAACCACAATGTTCTGACTGGTGAACCAATGACAAATCGAATCTAGAAAGTTGTTCACTTCTTCAGGTGGTGCGCCCCCGATCGTGCAGCCAACCCTTTGAGCCGCTCACGATGCACATTTACATACTAAATCTCCCTCACTGAGCTAGCGGAACTAGTTGTTCAACAGTTTGATTTGCACAACTACATAAGACTCATGCACGCTACCGGCTCCACTACGTGACCTTCATTATCATGCCGGTGCGTCGACTGATTGACCAAAACCCCAAACTCCATGGCCATGCGCAATGCACGCTTCCCTCTTTATACAGGATCAAAAAACACAATATCCACAAAGAACCAGAACAACCCGCCTTTTTGTTATCTCAGCATGTTTCCAACCATGCCCAAGGCCACACCAGCCCCCATCCCATACCTCCCTACCCCACACCTGCCCGCCCTGCTACCATCTCCCGGCCCGTATGTCGAACAAGCCGCCACGTTCCAGTCCCCGGAACAGGCAGCCTCACTCAGACTACTACAAATGGAGGTCGCTGAGGCAGCTCCCACGCTCGGCACCGCTGTGATAGTAACGCCGCCGTTTGGCGCAGAAACCGTGACGCCGAAGTTTTGCCCACTTGCTAGAGCAGACGTACAGCGCGCAGCATCCGACTGGCAGCGCGAATAAGCGGATGAGCAGGCGGCTGCGGATTTGTAAGTCGTGGGGAGATAGGCGATGGGGAAGAAGGTGTTTGGTACCCAGCTTGTTGCGCCTGTGGAGCCTTGGACGAAGGGCGTGCTTGTGCCAGTCGTCACTACTATTGTTGTCGTCGCTCCTGTAGTCGTAGGGGTCGTCGTCTGGGTGCCGGTGGAAGTCGGTGAGGAGCCCTGCGTTATAGGTGCGATAGTGCCTGTACACGCATTGCCGTTGGGACAGCAGGCTGCGTGGCCTGCATTGTCTATCGAGCACACCTCAGTAGTCCTGCAGCACAAGCCCGGCTGATTGATGTTGGTGCATGCCTTATAGCCGGAGGCGCATGAGTTGGAGTCCGTCTGCCGCTTGAATAATTCTAATGTGCCATCCGCGACGAGCGTGTCGTTGCTTTGCGCGGGCAACTCTTGTAGTTGTGCAGGCTGGAACGGGGAAGTAAAGTCCGGTGCGGCGAGCGCAATCGCGGGTAGGAGCAGCAATGTGATCCTCATTCTCGAGGATGGAATGATAGGTTCTGTATTGGATGCAGGTGTGAGGAATGCGCCGTGGCGCGAGTACCGTGTCTCAACAGCCTTCCGATTGAGCGGTGTAAACAGACTGCGGTATTGGGAAGTATAGACGAGTAATTGGTTGGAAGCAGCGCCGAACGATCAGGGAGCGCGCAATGGCAATAGTCGTCCTCTAGGTTGTAGGTGTCCACGAGGAAGACGTCACGAAGCTGAAACCTGGATGCAGTCAAACCCTGGTGGACTCGATATTGTGCCCAGACCAAGTGGTGTGTTGTCCAAGGAACCGCACGTGCAAGGCGGTCAGCCACTGAGGTGATTGGTGAAACCCCCGCGCCTGTGGCTTCGCCGAGCCTCCCGCATGCCCGCAGTGGGGCATTTTGTAGTGGCATCTGGGAAGCTTCAAGCTGACCAACGTCTGCTCGACCATCAAAGCTCAACATATACAGCGGTTCGCCATGGAAGACGCGAGATCGAAGTTCGCAATTCACGAGGCCTGCCGCGAAGGTCAAAGTACATCATCCGTTGCTTTCTTCGCAATCCTAGTCGCTAACCACATTTACAGCATCCAGAGTAGAATCACTCCTCTCCGCGAACCCCAAGCTCGCGTCTGTCCGCGATGATGACGACCGCCTTCCCATCCATTGGGCAGTCTCGTACAATCACCTACCCATCGTCCAACTGCTTGTACAAATCAAATCCTTCGATCCCGATGCCGTCGACGGCTCAGGCTGGACGCCCCTCATGATGGCCTGTTCACGCAAGGAAGCCGATGCCATCGTGTCTCTCCTCATTTCGAAAGATGCCGACCTGAACGCGAAGAACAACAACGGTCAGACAGCGCTGCACTTCTCTGCCAGCAAGAACAATTTGGATATTGCGAGAACATTATTGAAGGAGGGCGCAACCGCGAGAGTGAAGGACAAGAGGGGCCAGTTGCCACTGCACAGAGCAGCCGCCATAGGCAGCGTTCCCATGATCAAAGAGCTCTTAGGTGCGGGCAAGAGCCCCCTGAACGCAACGGATGCGGATGGCATGACAGCGCTGCATCATGCCATTGCCGAAGGACATGGCGATGCGGCGCTATTGCTGCTCACGAGTGGTGCTGAGTTCGACAAGAAGGATGCGACCGATCAAGTGGCGCTGATCTGGCGCCTGATGAGAAAACAAGGAAGTTCATATTACAGGCGGCCGAACGGGAAGGCATCGATCTGATATGAGGATAGGGAGGACGAAAGCAGCGATGATTGCATGATACCCTGGAGTCCTTCTGGTCTGAAACTATAAGTTAAGTGTATAAAAAGTCAACATGGATGAACTAATCAACGTCGGAAACACTCCTCAGCGCGTGTGTTATGACTTATAGCGGACTGACGAAACGTCCAATGCAGCTCGGGCCTCATCTCCCCCCTATTCACCCTCCACGATGATGTCGCTAGCATTTCAGATCGTTGAGGTCTTCATCAACACGGAAACGACTCCGATTCTGCCAGCGACGATATGTCAGCTACCTGACGGATTTAAGATGATGTATGCCCGAATGACGTAATCCATTGCAATTGAACCCTCGTGTATAGCCATTCAGTGGCGGGTACGGATACCTTCATCATCTCCGTCAGGTGTCATTTAAGTGGTGCACATATGATCCTAACTTTTGTTATACTTTCTGTCAAGTTGGCCGCTTTCTACCTGAAGTAACACTTGCATCCAGCACGCAGCCCATCTGGTAATAACACTACCTCAATTGATAATGCGCATCTTCATCACAGGTTCCTCCGATGGTCTCGGATCACTTGCTGCTAAATCTCTGGTTACACGCGGCCACAATGTGACCCTCCATGCCCGCAACGCTCAGCGCGCCGAAGACGCCAGAAAAGCCTGTCCTGGTGCCGATGGCGTCCTCATCGCCGATCTTTCTTCAACTCAAGCAACAAAGTCTCTCGCCGACGATCTTAACGCAAAAGGTCCATGGGACGCCATTATCCACAATGCCGGCGTGATGCGCATTCCGCCGTCATCAACGGGTCCTGAGGGTCTACCAACGCTATTCGCAACGAATACTCTTGCGCCTTACACACTCACATGTCTTGTGCTACCACCGCCTAAGAACCTCGTCTTCTTGTCCTCGGCGTTACATAACAGTGGCGATGCAACGCTGAAAAACATCAAGGCTGCGAGCTACAGTGATAGTAAGTTGCACAATACGATGCTGGCGTTCTGGTTTGCGAAGCAGCCAGCATTCAAGGACACGGTTGTCAGCTCGCTGGATCCTGGATGGGTGCAGACGAAGATGGGTGGTGCGGGAGCTAGTGACGATATTGGTGCGGCTGTCGAGAACTACGTAGCACTTGCTGAGGGCATATTGGGAGGATCCGGCAAGCATTGGTATCACTCGAAGGAGAGGTCTTTTCATCGCGGGGCGGCGGATGAGCGGGCGCAGCAGAAGTTGGTGGATGAGTTGCAGGAGATTTCTGGTGTGAACCCACCCAAGTAACGGAATCTAACTTCAAGACAATCAATAGTAATAAATAAACTAGCCTAGATATTGTAATAGGGCAGAATGGGTATTCCAATACTTGACGCCATGTCACTAATGTGCAGATGGAGTCTTGATGAAGCTCGCTCCTAAACCCAAGATGGTCGCCTTCAAACCGACCAGCGTGCCTATACCGATGAGCTTGGCTTCCTCAGCTCCATGCTCACCACCTTTCATCATCTCCGAGTAACCGTGGTTGAGGTCGGCCTGGTCGAACTTGGTCGGCGGTCTCCATCCTTCAGCATACGGAAGACGTTCCTGTTCTAAACTCATTCGTAAGTAAACACTCCTCTCACCCTATCCGTATTCGAACTTACCGAAGAAAATCTTCACCCACTTCAGCGGTGCGACCCCATCCTTTCCGAGCAAATTGAGATACAGCGACGTCTCACCATAACTCATGATCGCCTCTTTGATCCCATAGATCCACGTCTTCTCCGCTTCATCATGCTTCTTCTTACTCGCCAGAATCCTCGCCCACCTTGCATGTCCCGCAGTTACCCAGTCTGTCATGATTTCATCGTCAGCCTTTCCCGGATGAGCTTCACGATACGTCTTGAGCACCATGTCAAACGACTCTTCGTGAAACTTCTCGCCTCCGCCAAAGGCAGCATCATCACGACTTAGCGAAGCATCGTGCTCGATGTAATTGTGCTTGCTGACATGGTTCAAGTCGAATGAGTGCGCATTGTGGTCGGGATTCGCGAAGATGCCACTGGCAGCGAAGACGTTCGCTATTTTGGGGTCAACGTTGAAGGCTTGGGTGAGTGCTTCGACGGCCACGGCTTTGGTGATGCCTTTTCCGCTGTGTGGGAGGATGCCGTGGTTTGCAAGAGAATTGATCGCTGGGCAAGGTGATCGGACTGTGTTTGGGTTAGAATGGTCATTGTATAAGTGCTAGGAAATTTGTGCGTACCATCTTTCTCTCCCGGTGGAGTCCACTTATCCCATCTAACCTCGACGGTGTGCGTCGTAGGTGTCCCAGGGTGTTGTTTCTCCTCCGCGGGAGCTTTCGTCTTCTTGCTGAAAAGTCGCGAAAACATCATGCAGCAACTACTTTCAAAGTCACTGTGAGTGGCCCAACGATGATTATAGACACTCGAAGCTTTAGCTTACGAGGCTATTCGATTCATATATATATTCGACTTTGATGCCTTCAGCTGCCTACTCGCCGCCTCGGTTTTCAGCTGGACGATCGGCGCTTCCGGATGGGGCTGAAGTAGGACACATCGGTACTACGGTGAACGCCTGCCGTATCTGACAGCCTCGCGTAGGCCATCACGGGGTGACAAGGGCTCAACCCATCACGCTAACTCATGCTTCTATCAGCCTGCTCACCGGAGGGCCTCTTATCGCGCCATCACAGTCCCGCGCAGAGACCTTGCTTCTATCGAAGACCAATATGGCTCCTAGTGCCAGGATATCATGCATAATCAACGTGAGTGGTGAAAATACGTTTCTATCATGTTTGTGACGGGTTAAGCACGCGGCCAGCATAGGCAAAGTCAAAGGAAGAGGAATGAACCTGTTGGAATACAAGGCTGTGCATTTGTGAAATCCACCAATCGAAAAGATCAGAGAAAACTGCCACTACGAAGCAACAACACAGACCGGAGCTGTGAGGAATCCAGAAGTGACCTTTCTCACTATTGATAATTTTCACGCCCGTCAAAGCTCTGCTCTTCACGATGAAAAAGCTATTTGCACGCGCCCTAAAAGTAACACCCACACAGAAACTATTAAGACACGCAAGCGGATCAGTTTCTAGAGACACACCTCGCTCACCCACCTCTCAACTTTCCCCTCAGCCTGATTCTTCGATCATGAAATCGAAACCGTCAGCGTCCTCCCAGGATGCCCAAACCATCTCGCACTTTGAGCGCCTTCCACGCGAGCTACGAGATCAAATCTATCTTTACCTTGGCTTTCCAATCGCAGGACGCTGTCTTCACAACTGCGACAACACCTGCTCAATGATGAAGTATCAGCTCCATACCTGGGTCGACGTTAAAGGCCAGGTCTTCACGGGCAGATACCTTTCAAGGATTTTGCCTCACCCCACCGAGCAGGCTGAATCACATCTTCTCAAACTCCACCAGTCAGGCTGCTATCATCGATATAAGCCTTTGCGGGGTACCGAAATCGGCAACACTGGCGAGGAAGAAGTAAGTCACTCCAATGCAGCCTCACATCTAGAATTGGAACTCTTCCGCTTACTGTAATCATAGGTACAGCATTGGTTCCATCGCATCGCCGGCATCAATCTCATGCGCGTCAACCGGTTCTTCTACGAAGACACGGCTGCATACCTGTATGGCCCCTTGACAGAGTGCTCTTGCGCACGGGGGCTTACGAGTAAGTTGGTCGTAGTCGTAGTTGATACGTGAATAGAAGCTAACTACTTGCAGTTGATGACTGGCCTTCATAGATCTGCTTTTTCGGCTGGTTTTCCTCGTCGACCATTTCGATGAGAATACAGTAGAGGCAATACCATAGCATAAGCATATGCGCGAGCATCAGAGAAGGAGTATGATGGAAGAGGAATGATGCGACATATCATGCACGCAAGTATGTTTGTGGAGCACCTATCTATTCACGTATATCATCAGTTTTCAAATGGCAGAGGTGTATTTCCTAGCTATATCGAAGACCGGACGACACGGGCCTGTGAGTGTGAGATTCTCTTGTGAAAGTTTGCTTCGCACCTGGGCACAATATCATCCTTCACACAGCTCGTGAAAAACCTTAATATGTCCGCCTCCTCCTAAGTTTATGGGAGATCGCCTAGAGTAATTGACTCAAAGGTGGTTCGTCAGCGCACTTTCACTCAATCAGAACATGAGGTAACGACCGACGATAGCTAGCGAATGAAGGCAGGAGAATTCGGTTCATATCTATTTCGCTTCCGGCGCCGGTGCTTTGTAGTACTTGCTGCCGATGAACGGCATCTTCGTGACGGTCGCCTTCCTCTTCTTGCCTCTGACGACAACTTGTACTTGAGTTCCGCTTTTATGCAGACCGTCTTTGATGTAGCCCATAGAAATGTTCTTCTTCACCGTAGGCGAGGGGCATCCTGATGTGATGTTACCTATCTTCTCGCCATTCTCGTTCACAATCTCAGCCCCTTCACGGGCAGGAGATCCTTCAATGATCAAGCCGACACGTCTCCGGGTGACACCACCGCCCTCGGACTTTTTCTTGAGCTGCTGCAGGATGACGGAGTCACCGTGAAAACCACCGTTCGCGCGGCGGTCTTTGCCGATGATCCACGAGAGACCAGCCTCGACGGGCGTGGTGGTGTCGTCTAGATCGTGCCCGTACAAACACATGCCGGCTTCAAGGCGGAGAGTGTCACGCGCTCCGAGGCCAGCAAGGCGGAGCTCGTCCTTGGCCGAGTCGAGCAGGTATTGCGTAACAGCTTCGGTGGCAGACGGAGGTATGCTGATTTCGAAGCCATCCTCACCAGTGTAGCCGCCGCGACTGATCAGAACTTCCACATCGGTTCCCTTGATAGTTCCCGGCAAGCATTGGCCGAAGTACAAAGTACTGAGCGCAGAAGCTGAGTTCTCGTTCAGCACACGCTCGAGGATGTTTGCTGCAAGAGGCCCCTGGAGAGCGACAAGGCCCTGGTTGTCTCGCAACTTCCACTCCACAGTCTTGTCAGGATTCTCCTTCCTCCACGCTTCCAATTGCTCGGTGAGGTATGCTAGGTCCTTCTCTCTGCAGCCGGCATTGGTGACGACGTAAAAGCTATTGGGGAGGCGGGTAATGACTGTGTCATCGACAATGCCGCCGGTCTCAGGGTGGAGCAAAGTAGAGAGGGTGGAGTGATTCTCAGAGAGCGACGAGAGAGATGATGGCGTTATGCGCTCCAAGAAAGCTTGAGCACCGGGGCCGGAGAAGTCATGCTGCACCCTTCGTTGCTGTTAGGAAAGGCTCTGAATGGAGGTAGGAAAGTCTCACATATGTCCGACATCGAACAAACTGGCCTTCTCCCGGGTCCAGTTGTGCGATTCAACGATGCTCAGATCGCTGTATTGAACGGGCATCTCATACCCACCGAAAGGCACAAACTTTGCCCCATACTTAGCATGAAGCTCATAGAGGCCGGTCCTTCCCAATTGACCCTCGGAAGTGGGAACTGCAGACGAGGCGAAGCGGACGGTGGTCGTTGAAACCCGGTTGAGCTTGCGGGGACGAGCAGCCCGTATGGAGAGGTTTCTGGTCGTGATTTGAGGGTTCACAGCATGCTTCAGGCTCATAGATGATGCCTTGAGGCCATTGACCGCTGGTCGCAGTACCTGAGCTGCCCTTTTGGAAGCCATTTTGTGAGGTGTAGGAAGGAGGATTCACAGATGTTGGCCGACGGATACTAACGGCCCAGCCTTTAATCCCCCGAAACACAACACTTTGCTTTCCGCTTTTGGACATAGCATCCGGGTCGCTCGCCTGCACTGTCCATACAGCTCTAGATCAACGCCGGGGACCATCCGAGCTGGTGTCCAGGCATTGCACTGAGCTGGTGTTGCTTGCCAGTACCCTTTGTGTGTAGCGGTAGGCGGAGCTGTCCCTCCAAATGTTCGGGTTGTGACGACAGGCCGCTAAAGCCGCCTGGCACCCCAAGCTTTCGAGCTCAAGCAAGCCCACCAAGCTCACCTCCACCACCGCATCACCGCGAACAGACCCCTGCATCCGCGTCCTGTGCCCGCCTTCCAAGCATCAAACATGTCCAAGGGCACCAAATACCTGCTGGTGTCACTCCCGTCATCAATAACGCCCTCGAACCACCACGACGAAGCCCTCGAAGCCTTGCGCAGCACCATCGGCGGTGATAATGGCCAAACGTACCCCTTCGCGATACCCAACTTCAAGATCGGCACATTAGATGCGCTGGTCCAGCAGGCGGACGACCTAGCGAAGCTCGAGAGCTCATGTGAGCAGGTCGTGGCCAAGGTGGGGGACAGCTTGAGGAGTATACTCGACGGGGACGAGGACCGTGTGCAGCAGCAAAAGACCATCAACGACAGTGCGTGAAGCGTTTTGGAGAATTACGTGTGGACAGGTTGGGCTGACATGCTGTGTAGAGCCTGTTGACCAGTACCTGCGGACCTTCCAGTGGAACAAGATCAAGTACCGGGCAGACAAGCCTATAGCTGATCTGATAGACTCACTGCAGAAGGTGCGGTTGACTCTTCTTATTTGAATGATAGAACTAATGTGTGGCGCAGGAGATCGCAGGCATTGACAACGATGTCAAGGCCAAGTTCTCCCAGTAAAACCAAACCAAGACCAATCTCGCGGCCGCAGAACGGAAAAGAACAGGCAACCTGTCCACCAAGTCCCTCACCACCGTGGTAAACCCCCGAAATATCATTCAAGACTCCGAGTATCTTGATACTCACCTTATCGCCGTTCCCAACATGAACACCAAAGACTTCTACAAATCTTACGAAACCCTGTCTGAAAGAGTCGTACCCCGCTCCGCCGTCGAAGTCGCCAAGGACGACGAGTTCACTCTTTTTGCTGTTGTCACATTCAAAAAGACCTCCGCCGACTTTGTACACAAATGCAGGGAAAAGAGGTGGACGCCGCGTGATTACAAGTACAAGCAGGGCGGTAAAGAGGAGGAGGAGAAGGAAGCGACTCAGCTCGGAAAAGACGCACAGAAGCTGTGGGGTGAGGCGTTAAGGCTAGGGCGAACAGGCTATAGCGAAAGTGCTATGATTTGGGTGCATGTGCTGGCTCTACGCGTGTTCGTCGAGACGGTGCTACGGTACGGTCTACCGTTAGACTTCGTGTGTGGGTTGGTGCAGGTGAGTGAAGTTTTCGGTCCAGAGCTCATAGACTTAGACACTAATGTGAAACTCAGACAAATGCAAAGGCTGCGAAGAAAGCAAAGACGAATCTTGACGCGAACTACTCGTACCTCGGCGGCAACGCATTCAACCGCGACAACAAGGGCCGGCCTAAGAAGGATGACTCAGCTCTCACCAACGAAATGCAGGCGCAGGGCCACGGCGATGCAGAATATTCGCCTTATGTGTACTATGAGTTTGAGATTGTATAGTTCAGGTACGATTGCTTGCGTTGCATGAATATAGCGAGCTACGTTTGAAGCCAGGAATGCATTATGAGATTGGTCGCCCTGTAGCAATAGATACGTGATACCATCTTAAGAGTATCGTCGACTGCTTCTAGAGGCTTGCAGGGTCAAAGCCAAAACAATGATCAGCTGTAGCCGATTCTGAACACTATCTATAACAATGTCAATACAGGTACTACGGTAATCCTAGCTCTAGGTATATCAGTCCAGTTTTGGAAGGAGACAGTGAATAGTCTGGCAGGTACCTTCATTGCTCGAGGTTACCTAGACTGCTTAGTATTGCAGTGGCTTCATGCTGTGAAACCTGTGCGACCTTGCGCACAACCAACCTCCAATATTAAGAGTGGCAGAAGATTGACACTGCAAGCTCTCCAAGTGTAATGAGAAACCGACGATGTCTTACCGCGAAGACAACCACCGTACCTGCACGAACATTGGCGACCAGCCTAGTGCGGCGGGTCAAGGAGAAGATGCTGCAAGTGAAAAGCAGTATGATGAACAACAGAACGAATCGGAGCCTAGAAAAAGGATGCGGAGCAACCCGCCCAAGTACCATCCTGGAAAGGACATGGAGATCGCCCTCTTGATCGTCGTTTGGAGCCGCGGAATGGATGTCGCTCCGAAGGAGCAAATGTCATTGAAGAAGATCAGTCACTGGGCAATTCAGATTGGAGATACGATTTGCGAGTACGGCCTTGACGACCACGAGTTGCGCATCGTAACAGTCGACGAATGGCATGACGGAGGAAAACCTACCCACGGGAAGCGTCACTTAGGAAAGGAGTATCAGAATGGGGGACAACATCCGATACCGCCTGGTGATAAGCGGAGCGGCTATCATCCGATCACGATATTCCGAGATTGGACGCTTCTCGGCGCACATCGAATCGACCTGTACGCAAGAAGGCTATATCACCAAGACTTCAAGGGCAAGTACAACTTTGATGCCCGGAATTGCCAAACCTTCGTGCGATGTCTTCTTACCCAGGTTTGGATAACGGAGGCTCATATGGGCGCTGTATTTCAGCATCGTTCTGGAAATGTAGTTGAAAAAGGAAGAGGTGCCGATCTGATCAAAATCCATAAACCTGACCTAGTCTTCAATATCATTCGAAATATCGTATCCACAGATGTAATGGAGCAAGTGGACGAGTCACCTGTGTGGCATAAGAAAGTAGCTTGGCAACCCATCCGTTACGAGGAAGTGAATGTGCCAACGTTTGGTCAAGTGACGGCAGGCGGAGGTAATCCGGTGGCAGGAATTACAAGCACGGGAAGCACTTCAGAGAATAGATGGTTTGGCGGTTTCAGGCCTCGCGAATGGATCTGTTACAACTGCAAAGATTGCAAGAGTTTCCAAACTCATGATATTTGCGCTATTTGCGGGCACAGCTACTGGTGGTAGGAGAGATGTACCACAATCGTGCGGAGCATGGTGTTGTTTGCGTATGAGTTCCGTAAGTCTCAACGTCGATCCACGTCTTTCACACTCCGCTCATGGCGTGTTGAAGTCAAACATTATAGAGAATATAAAATTTTCCCCTGATACCTTCGCATGTACCAATAGTTATAGGCGGGTGTATCGTAGCAAGCTCGATATTCTAACCGGAGTTGACAGATCATATGATGTTATTTAAGGATGGAAATTCGAGAAACCCCTAGGAGCGTCTCGTATTTGTACTTATCACATGTATTTCGTTCAACCGCGAGGCCTCATGTAGCTGCTAGATCTAGCAGTATAACCTGTTTTGCACGCGTCACTGGTCGTGAATCCTGTTATTACTAGGTCTCCCTAAGCTGGCATGCACATATTCTCTTCAGTGCACCTTAGTTCCCCAGGTGACTGGAAGCGTGATATTCTTGCAGAGATGGTATTCTAGTCCAGAGGCGGCGCTAAAAACGGCTCACAGCCTCGACTTCTTCGTCTTGATACCCTCCCAGTCCTCTTTGCGGAACAATACATACCGATCGCTCCCCTGTGGTAACCAGTATAACTTATCTTCACCCGTGATCAATGTTGGGTCTACACCCTCCCGCTTCAACCTTCCTTTCTGAATTTTCAGTGTGCCCGTATACTCTAACGCTGGCGTGATTCTCAGGAACAGGGGGACCGCATAGCCTGGAAGCATGGCCTTCACATGATCCGCCAGTGCTTTAAAGTCGAAACTCGGCACCGTGACCCCGTCAGCTAATACAATAGAAGCTGCCCCTGCGCGGCCATCGTATCCAGGCACACTGACGCCATACACGTTTGCTTCGGCTATTTGGGCATGTCGGCCTACAGCATCGGCAACCTCGTTGGTCGATACGTTTTCAGACTTCCAACGGAAAGTGTCACCGAGGCGGTCAACGAAATAGACGCGGCCGTGTTCGTCTTGTCGCATCATATCGCCAGACTTGAACCACCTGTGAAGCCTTCATCAGCTGTTATACTCGTGGTTTGCAGAAGACTTACAAGTCGCCTTTCCGGAAAACACCACGAATTCTTCGCTTCTCAGTCGCAGCATCATTATTATAGTATCCTGGATGCAGAGGTGCCTCCGGATCCAACTTATGCAGCACCTGTCCAGGTTCACCCGCACCGACCACAATCGCAAATCCATTCGCATCACGCATAATGTCTTCTGTATCAACGTCCATCTTGACCCTGACTTCCTCCCCACCAAATCTCCAGTTCCACAGCACACCACGAAGTCCAAGCGCATGCCTAGTAAACTCGCCCTCATTCTTATTGAAGATAGCCCCCATACCGTCAGTCGCAGCATACAGCTCATTGATAATAGGAATGCCGAATCGTTCGCGGAACGGCTCCCACACATCCGGCCTCATCCCATTTCCCCAAGCCATCTTCACGCAGTGCTTCCTCTCAAACTCGTTCTTCGGCCCGTTAAGCAGATACCGGCACAACTCGCCAACATACTGAATGATCGTAGCCCGACTCTGTGCAACCTCGGGCCAGAACCTAGCGTGGCTGAACTTCCGGCCGAGCACCAAAGTGCAGCCTGCGTGAATAGTAGGCGTCGTGCACAAGCTGTGCGCAGCGCCATGGTAGAGCGGCATGCATGTGTAGAAGCAGTCCGAGGGCTTGAGACGGAGGTAGCGTGCTGTGGCGCGACCGACAAGGAGTTCTTTGGCGGTGGGGGCGACGACGCCCTTTGGGTGGCCAGTTGTACCGGAAGTGTAGATTAGGACGCGAGGGCACTCGGGAGTGATGGTGGAGTGACGGGATTTGTCGATGGGAGTTGTGTTGGACAGACTTGAGATGAAGCTTTTATCGTAGTATTTGATTTCAACGTTGGAGTCTTCGAGCTGGGAGCGGATGGGCTCGACATTGGGGCGGACATCAGCATCCGCGAGCAGGTAGCGGGATTCACATAGCTGTTGGAGATAAGTATCTATTCATTCCGAATTATTTGATAGACTTACCTTAACACAATGGACTAGTCCGTCGCCAGTTAAGTTGTTGTTGATGAAGGATATCACACCGCCAATGGCTTCCAGTGCCAACCACAGCATCACATGCTCCGGGCTATTCCCTCCATCTAGAGCCACAATCTCACCAACCTTCACACCGAGATCTCGAATCAACCAATTCGCTACTTTCAAAGTAGCCTGAAGGAATTTGCCGTATGTCCATTGCTTCCCTTCAAAGATGAGGAATATATGATTGGGCTGTTTCTGTGCTTGGTCCTCAAAGATGTTATATGTCAATTTCTTGTTTTGGGAGTAGCGTTGGGCTATCCAATCGAGGTCAGCCTGGGTTGGAATAACGCCGCCTCGGCCGGTCCGAAGATCATGTGCAACATGGAACTTGGCGTTCAGGTATGCAGCGAGCGCTGCTGTGCCTGCCGCCCCCGTGAGAAGTGGTACTATCCAATGTCAGCGGTCGTTGGATATGGAGCCGAGGTTCGACTAGATATCGGGACGAAGCTCACGAGCCATTTCACGTTTCAGCTCTTTCCGTCTCGTATACGCTGCGACTTCCGGTATCTCTTGCTGATAGAGTCACCTTCCCGAAGTTGGCTTCAACGCTAATGTCCACCGTTAAACCTTCTCTTATGATGCATGAATCCAAGGAAACCACAGCTCTGTGGTGATTTGGAAGAGTGAAGCCTGGTCCAGCTTGGCCACAGGCAATGGTGAAGTTAATTTGACGTTCAGACATGTTTCAAAGCGAACTGTTCCTCTGAGGAGTACCTTCCAATGCACCGAGGTTGAACGAGTGTGCGAGTAAGCTACCCCGCATCCCTCAAACGTCCCACGCGACATTCATGGAACCTTGCTTAGAAATGTCTGCAGTCACATGACGTATAATTCCTGAGGTCAGCGTCCTGTCGGTTCCTGCATGATGCATGGCTCTCCAGAGGAACGATTGCGAAGCGAAGCGAAGCACACAAGTCTAGATCGTGACAGCAACCGCGCTTCGTGTTACCGAGTCTCGGAGGCGTCACTGACTGCTTAGCGCAAATATCCCACGCGGTGCACGTCCCTTCCCACGCGTGGAACCCCTGAGTGTGGAACAAAATCGTGCCATCGTTGTCGGCGATCTTCCCAACAAGGAAATTGATACGCGTTGCGCAAGACTCTTTCCGTTCTATCCATGGCCATGGGACTTTCGCGATAGCGATCTGCTTTCCTCTCGGTTCTTCCTGCCTCGAGACGCGCTATGATGTGATCATCCACCAGACCCGCCGACTACCGGAAGACTTTGCGCTCGCCTGTCGAAGGTTGCGGCTCCATTCTATCCACCTTCTCGGCTCCCATCCGCCTGTAGTGGGCAGATAATGAATGTTCTCTTCCTGTAATACGGGTGATGGTGCGTTTGACATAGCCGTGCCGCAATTGTGCCGCCAATAATCGTCTTGCGATGGCATTCTAGAAAACTTAGAGTTCGCCCTTAGGCAAGGTACCCCTACATAGCAGGCCAATGCAGGGTCGGTCCCAGGCACCCGGATGGGCAGCTCTGATTCAAAAGCTTTAGTGGCGTAGGATTCGCAATGGCACACATCTGAGCCCCTCAACAAAAGTCGCTAGACCTGCCTGCGTCTAGGCAGGATGCTTGTAAGATAACTTTGTTCCCTTGACATCCGCACTCCCAAAGGACGATCGATTCCACTCCTGTTCCTGCCATACGGGTTGGCACCCTCCCAAGATGGCTTCAGACGTCTTAGCAGAGATGTGGGCATGGTACGGCCTGACGGTGGTGGTCGTTGGTGCGCGGTTGTAAGTTTATCGCTCCTGTGGAAGGTTCGACGCCATCACAGTGCCGACGCTGATCTCCATGTAGTCTGTCCCGTCGGATGCTCTTCAAGTCATTCAAGGCTCTGCAGGCGGACGATTGGCTAATGTTATTCCTTATGGTAAGCTTGCGCAATCGATACATCGTTCAGTGTTAACGAGTGAGCTACAGCTTGTGTATACAGCATTGCTAGCCGTTATCAACATTCAAACCCACACTCCGACTAATCTAATTGATCCCGCGGAGAACATTAGCCTCACACTGGAGGACATCAAGCTACGGGAGTACGGCTCTAAACTCGTGCTGGTGACCGAGCACCTTCAGATGATAGTCATTTGGAGTGTCAAATGTTGCTTGTTGATATTATACTCTCGCTTGACGTAAGTCGCTCCGAGTGTGTCCTTGCTCATACCGCTAACACGGTCCATCAGAATGAGTTTGCGGCATAATAGATTTGTGAAGTTCGTGGCTTGGTACACGGGCGCCAGCTTCGTTGTAATGGAGATCCTGTGGTTCATCTGGTGTCGACCCTTTCACTTCTATTGGAAGGTTCCTGCACCAAACCGTACGTACTCCATCACACCCGATCCCGTTCAGGTTCTACTAACACCAAAGAACAGTCAATTGCTCGGCAGAAACAAACCACATGATTACGAACGCTGTCTTCAATTTGTCTTCGGATATCATGATCGTCGCACTTCCAATGCCCGTCCTGATCGGCTCTCAGCTGCCTTGGAAACGCAAGCTCACGCTTTGTTGTGTCTTCGCCCTTGGTATCTTCACAATATTGGCGGCTATCTTGAGCAAGTACTATTCCTTGGGTACGCCGTACGGCACGCAGTGGATATACTGGTATATCAGAGAAGTGTCCACAGCTATCATAGCCGCGAACCTACCACTCACATGGACGTTGTTACAGCGCATCTTCGGTATGAGCAACTTCTACTCTCGGAACAAATCATCGGATCCGCGGTCAGGAAGAGCGACTAGACAGAGTAAATTCCGGTCCACGTATGGAAATCTCACCAGCCGGACAAGAGACACCAACGATAGGAAACCTAAAGACCCTCACCCGATCGACATTAGTCCTTCTGAGAGCCAGGAACAGATCAATGGAGAATA
The DNA here is from genome assembly GCA_022419385.1 of Paraconiothyrium sp. Pb-2020. Classification (NCBI taxonomy): domain Eukaryota; kingdom Fungi; phylum Ascomycota; class Dothideomycetes; order Pleosporales; family Didymosphaeriaceae; genus Paraconiothyrium; species Paraconiothyrium sp. Pb-2020. The sequence goes on from JAJUBI010000006.1 coordinate 4,220,140, forward strand.
TGACATCCCATTGAAGATATGGCAACAACAAGAAGTACGAATTACATCTGAGGAGGTGGATCCTAACGATCATTCATCACTTTCGGATAAGTCGGAAAAATCTATTCCCGGAGCTGCTACTTTCGTCAGTCCCACTGGGAGTGATAATGGAGACTCAATAAATCGCAACGCCGAGATGGGTATCACCACCAATGTATCTCACGCCAGGTAGAGTTTATATAGATGGTATGTATGCTACATGATAATGTTTGATATAAAGGTACACGAAAGCTAAGTCCTTTACAGACCTTACCCTAATGACTATTCCTTTACAGCGCTGCAAATCGCATTCAATTTTGTTATCTCTCAAGATTTCACATTGAGGACATGTCGAACAGCAAAGTTTGAGGGGTGCCAGGCCTTTCCCAGTGGCGATTCATATTAGTTGTGGAGATGAACGAGGTCACTAACGTTGAATTTAACCACCTCAGCCGCTCTACATTAAACATCAACTCTATTTCCGATGGCCCGAAAAATGACCGCACCACCGATCAACAAAATCACATTAAGCGAGTCTCCTACATGGTGGAGCCATGGAGAAGCAATGAAGAACCACTAATCACCTTCACCAGAGGACTTGCGGCCTCGGCGATCTTCCCCACACACGACTAGGAACGGTCCCGCAGTTTTCGCACTGCGCAAGTCGGCATCTATAATTGATTACCGAGTGACGAACTTCATTATCCGCTGGTCATGTGAAAGCACCGAAATAGCAGCCGCAGCCTACAATGTCAAATCATCTTTGCGCCTCTATCGCCTTCATTTGTGCAGGAGTACTATAAAACCCCCGCATCCGGTCCCTCAATGCCAAGCTAGGAGTTCTCTTTCTGCACTCGAAGCCACCGTACGTATCTTAAGCATTTCTCTGCGATATGAAGTGTCTCTCCATACTCTTGGCTGCTGCCCTTGCGACAATGGGTAGCGCGCAAGCTCCCACCAAGGTCAATGACTTCAACCTCGGGCCCACCAAGCTGGGAATGTACGTCTATGTACCATCGAATCTGAAGAAGCCTGCTCCTATCGTTGTCGCAATCCACCACTGCCAGGGATCGGCTACAGGATACGCTTCTGAAACGAAGTACCAGCCATTAGCCAATTCCAAGGGTTTCATCATCATTTACCCGAACTCGAGGTCGAGCGGTGGCTGCTTCGATGTTTCGTCTACGGCTAGTAAGTAGTCCTACGTTGGTATCAAAGAAGGTCATCTGACTGATAAACACAGCACTCACGCAGAACGGCGGTGGAGACTCCCAAACTGTCGCTAACATGGTCAAATATGCCATCGACAAGTACGGCGGCGACGCAGAGAAGGTCTTCGTGACTGGAACCTCTTCTGGGGCAATGATGACCCAAGTCATGGCTGGTGCCTATCCAGATGTCTTCAAGGCTGCATCCGCGTACAGCGGCGTACCTGACGGCTGCTTCTTCGTTCAGGGTGCGACTGCTACGCAGGACCCCCCAGGCTGGAGCAATAGCTGTGCCAACGGACAGACTACAAAGACAGCACAGCAGTGGGGTGATGCAACAAGGGGCTACTTCCCCGGTTACAATGGAACCAGGCCCAGAATGCTTATGTACGCATATCCCTTTGAAGTATTCCTGGCGTTGACTTCAGTGGCTGACTTTCGATAACAGCTGGCACGGAACCGCAGATACCACGCTCCGCTACCCTAACTGTAAGTTCTGCCAATGTGCACAATGCGAAGCGCAATACTGACAAATACAAATTATAGACCAGGAATCGCTCAAGCAATGGTCGAACGTCTTGGGACTCACCACATCAAAGACTGCATCCAACACACCCCAGAGCGGCTACACGCAAACTATCTATGGCGAGGGTGATTCGAACACCGCACAGCTTGTTGGTTACAGCGCCCAGGGCGTTGGCCACACCGTCCCGGTCCACGAGTCCAACGACCTTGCTTTCTTCGGCATCTAAAAGTGGCATTGCTACACAGATATTACCTGGCGGGCAGTTGTATAGTCTAGAAGGGACAATCGAGTTACTGGTGCGACACACTCTACGCATGACACGTGACGTTTGTGCACTAAGGTAGCCTATGATCTGAGATGAAGTGCCCATAATTAAATTCTGTTATCTGTCAAAATAGAGTTCTACTTCTTAACATGGGCGCATCAGATACTCAACGTGATCCCCAGGTAAAGTCTGGATCTATCTACAATGAGCATGTTGAGAGAAAATACGATTAGTGAACCCGAGGTTATGTGATCGGAGTCGGGCTTATCCTGTATCATCGTGACTGAGGTAGCTATACATTTGTATGCTAGAAACTCAATTCTCAAAAGGGTAAGGATCTACCATTGTACCTCACTAACCTCCCCTGGACCATAAGCTCTTCTTCACCAATTCAACAAGACAGCATGACCTGATCAGTCTCTGAGCGCCGCTATTATCGGACAGCGAAGGGAGTGGTTCGAGGGCATTTATCAGCAAGTAATGATCTGATTGGAGCGATACCGGTAGGCACGTCACGTAGGCCCGGTTGACGTGCTTCAACCTGCAGCTGTCGACATCTACCTTGTCCTATGAACCCCTCTATAAAGAGACAGAACTACAAACATGATGACGGGTACAGCTTCTGTAACACACAACCGCAAACATGCCAGTTGAATTCATCAGTCTTGCATTCCCGAACGCCTCTACGGAGCTGGAGCCTATACCCGGAGCATCCATCGACCCTGACTACCTCAAGCGATATGCTCGGAACCTAGATGACTACGGTTTCAACTACACACTTCACCCATATGATTCGTCCTACTTTGACCCCTTCACCACAGGCGCGACTATCGCCGCAGCCACAAACCAACTCAAGGTCATCATCGCTTTACGCCCAAACACGCTCTACCCTACGGTAGCTGCAAAAGCTCTAGCAACCCTCGATCAGCTGAGCAAAGGCCGAGCAGTGGTGCACTTCATCGCGGGAGGCAGCGATGTCGAGCAAGCCCGGGAAGGTGACTTCTTGTCCAAGGACGAGAGATACGCCCGTCTCGAGGAGTATATCAAGATTTTGAAGCGCGCGTGGGAATCGCCTGAGCCGTTTGACTGGGAAGGCAAGTACTATCAGTTCAAGCAATTCAGCAACCGCGTGCGACCCGTGAACGGCAAGAGCATCCCTATCTCTGTCGGTGGTAGCAGTGACGAAGCATACCGTGTTGGCGGATCATTGGCCGATATCTTCGGGCTTTGGGGCGAGCCGCTGAAGGAGACGAAACAGCAGATTGATCGTGTCTACGCTGAAGCGGAAAAGGCTGGCCGCACAGATCGGCCACGAATCTGGGTCACCTTCCGCCCTATTGTCGCTGAGACGGAGGAGCTGGCATGGCAGAAGGCACACAAGACATTGGACGCCCTCCAGGGCAACAGAGCTGCTGGCCTAGGCAAAGTTCCCGCGAATGCGGCTGCGCCGCAGAACGTGGGCAGTCAGAGACTGCTGGAAATCGCGAAGAAGGGTGAAGTGCAAGATCGGGCGCTATGGTATCCAACAGTGACGGCTACGAATGCGAGAGGCGCGAGTACGGCGCTGGTAGGTAGCTACCAGACGGTGATCGACTCGATACTTGACTATGTTGATCTGGGATGCGATCTGATTTCCATCCGTGGATATGACAATCTTAACGACGCGATCGACTATGGGCGGTATATCATTCCAGGTGTCCGAAAGGAACTGGAGAAGAGAGCCAGCGGGAAGGGTAATGGTATCGTCGACAAAGTTACCGAGGCCGTCGAGAGCGTCACTGTTCGCGATGGCTAAGCGTGTTTCTCAGTGCGGCGGAATAGCGATATAGAGAGCAACTATTACGATAGTCAGAATACTCTACATATCAGAATTGAACCGTTGTGTGTGACTAAGATTAACAACTTGTTTTAGCTGTTGCATGGCCGGTTGCTCTTACGGACGGAAGAACGATACATTCAGGACCTAATTGCGCCTGAGCAAGCTCCTGGTGCGGAATTCACTGGTGATATGAGGGCTGCTTCAACGTCGACTAAGGACGACAGTACTGAAATAAGTTCCTCGGTGTTTTCCATCCGGGCCAACTCACTCAAGATCACTGAAAATGAGTAAAGGCGGGGTCTGGTGAATAGGTTCCAAGTGGAAAAGATAGCCTAGGATGAATGCGAGTAGCGTGGAACTCAACCAAGATGTCCCTTAAGGAGCTATCGATAACTAGTACGGCTAGACACGCTTTCCACCTTCGAGACACCTCGGCTTCTCATACGATCTTGCGAAGTTATTCTACTAGATGGCTTCTCCGTCTGACTGCTTGGCCATGCCCAGGGAAATCTCTAAAACCTGTAAACATATGCAAGCTGAACAGATTCGGGTGTTGGCTAATCGTTGACCCAACTTCCACCCTTCAGCTGCTGCCTCAGGAGTTCTAAGATTACTTCACAGCGATCGATGTCCGCGCAGATCTCGGAACGCAAGCCCCACTTCGGTGAGCTTATTCAGGGACACAGACCCTCTTCAAACGCAGCCATTTGTCCAGAGCGATCGAAAAGTGGCGCAATTGCATAGACAAGCTTTCTTGGCCAATGGTGAAGCTTCCCTAGCCGAGAATGAAGCTTTCCTTGCTGCGATCCCTGCTCAGGTGCCACCAGGTACGTCAGTAGTGGTTTGGCGTTTGGAGGGGCAGTTCATGCGGGTGGCCCCGCGTTGCATTCAAAAGCCCCTGAACTCCTTCTCTACTGCGAACCAGGAACATTCGATCATACAAAGATACGGATCTTGTGCTCGATAACCAACATGTCTGACAACTGGGACCGAGACAACAATCGCGATTACGACGACAACTTCGCTCGCAATGCAGGCTATGCTGCCGGTGCTGTTGGTGAGTGTTTGCCTTGATACGTCGATGTGTCCTCATCGTACCATTTCTGAACCCAAAGCAGAAGGCGATTACAACCGTGCCGACCAAGCCTACGACCGCGAGCACGACGACTTCCGCCAGGGCGAGCAGAACATGGAGAACGACTGGCGCCGCGGAGAACAGAATGTAGAAAACAACTTCCGCCAGGATGAGCAGAACTTCGAGAACCGCGTCCAGCGTGACGAGCAAGCTGTTGAGGACGCTCCCGGCAATGCTGCACGCTGGGCTGAGCAAGGTGTTGAGAATACGGTGCAGGGGGTTGAGAATATTCCTTCTGATATTGGAAGTGGGATTAATAAGGTGGCTGGATGGTTCGGTGAGAAGATTGGGGGTGTAGAAAGGGCGGGGCAGGATGCGGAGCAGGATGTTGACCGATGGGGAGACAATGTCAAGAACGACTACAACGACGGAAGACAGGATGTGGATAGGTTCGGTCAGGGCGTCGAGAACTCCTACGATCAGGGAGAGAACGAGGGAAGACGAGATGGGTGGTAGAGATGTAGGAGTGTGACCTTGGGTCAAGTGACTCAAACCTATCAATTACCCCAAAGCGCTAGTGTCGCTACAGTATGGGGTTACAGTGCTCTTCTGTTCCGCTCTACAGCTTGGATCCCTTCTTTGACGTCATGCCTTCTAACTCTTGCACAAACCGCTCGGATAGGATACTTCGTTCTACACCATTCTTCCCTTGCCACTCTGCTTCGGTCCTCCTTTCTCCATCCCAGAATCTTCCCATCTCCTTACCAACCCAACTGGCCACATGCAGCGCACTTTCCTCCACCTTCTCCATTGGTATTAAATGCCCGGCGTCCTGAACCATCACGTTCGCCACCCTGCCTTCCTTTGCGCCGCCACTGCCATTGGGTCCGGAGCCAGTTAATTCCATTTTCTCATCTATTTGCGTTTTATCCATTGTCAGGAAGCTGAGGCTACCGAAAACGTAAAGGACTGAGGGACGCAGGAAAGGTAGTTGCCGGAAGACAAGCATGGACTCTCCACGGTAGAAAGGCGTTTGGAGCGTCGGAAGCATAATAAGATCGGGATGTGTGCGGCGGTTTATGGCGGTAGGGTTCGCTTCTGAAAACTCAGCTGACGAAGGCTCGGAGTCGACGCCGGGGCGAGCCGCGAAGTTAGGGCGGAGAAAAGTCATGACTTCCTGGTGTTTGGTTGTTCTGAGTGTCACTTCCCTAGGCTGTGGTGGTGTCGGCGTCAGGCTTGGGTCGCTGGATACGGCCGCAGGAAGGGGGCCGGGTGTGGCATTAGACGTAGGGTATAGCGAGGTGGGCATTTCACGGAGACCATGTTGAATCCAGCGTTCGAAGACGCGTTTGTCCCATGACTGGTAGAATTTGCTGCGTAGCATGCTTTTAGCTGCATCTTCGCGGGAAGGCCATCGATCTCTCCGTTTCGCTGAAGCATGCGCAGGGCCCACGTTTCCGGACAAGGAGAGCGCGCGCTGAATGACTGGATCGAACAGGACCAGGGTCTCGAAAAGTCGTGGGTGAATGAGGGCAAGATTCGTGAGCTGACAGCCGCCCATACTGTGACCGATGCCTATGAGGGGACGGGGCATCTTGTCGCGGAAGGTGTTGACCATGTGAAGAAGGTCGCGACTGTGATCGAGCCATGCCGGATCGTTCCCCAGCTTGTCTTCATTGAGAACACTGCTTTGCCCTTGGTGAACGACGTCCGCTATCCAAATGCCGCGGATCTTGAAGGAGTGCTGTATAGAGATCTTGAACAATTCGTCCCAAAGGGGTTCGTAAAGTTCTTTGGGAAATGCATTCGCATGCGCCGAAATAATGGTAATGTCACCAGGCTGAGGGTTGGGATTATTCAACGGCGTGTACTGCTTGATCGCCAACTGCAAAACTTCGTTTTGGTGTGTGGATGTAGTTCGAGGGAAACCACGGATATGTGAAGCATCGAGAGTGTGCTCGTCGATACGGAAGAATTCTGAAGACATGCTGAGGGTCTATGTGGGCCGCTGCCGGAGGGACGGCAGGGTTGGCCAAGGAAGTGATCAACTGGGTACTATTACTAGCTTGCTGTACACAGAATGTAATACAATGTTATGATAGAAATGAAGGCTTGGAACAGGGCGCGAAGGTAGACTATATGAGGCTCATCGAAGACCAAGTAACTGCCGTACTGTTATGCGACGGGCCGAGGTAAATCCCCACATCCTGGGCGTCCTCAACGGCCAATACCTTACCCATTCACGAGGTATCGAAGGCCTTTGACAATTGCCATGAACCGTGCTAGCTGTGTGCTCCAGTGCGCTTCATGTCTTTCCAGTTTACTGAACTCAGAGCGAAGCGTGAAAAACAGATCCTCCTATATGGAAGATGGGATGAGAGCGCTTTTGGTGGGGTCCGTCACGTGAATGGGCAAGCGCCCGCGGGAGTGACGCGCGATGGCAAGCGCGACTTGATCCAAGCTTAGGACGCGCCTGCGCATTGTTCTTCGAATATCAACAGCACCAGCTGCACCACCACCCCGACCACTCTGCCTGCGTGACCGTGGTTGAAGCTGGCGAAATGGCGGACACGACCATGATGGACGCCTCGCAGCCACTCTTTGAAGGCTGCACATTTACAATTATTCCCACGACGCTCACTCAAGACCGCGTTATCGAGGTACGTTAGACGCGTTTTTGAGATGCGAACTAATAAGCTGATTTTGTTCGCAGATTTCTCAGGAGATCGAAGAATACGGCGGTATTGTGAAGTCGTTCGACATCGACGTTGGGCGCATAACAGGCCTTGAAGAGCTCGACTACATTGTCTCGGCAACGACCGATTTTCCCGACTATTATCGCGCGCTCGATCTAATGATACATGTTGTTAAGCCTGCATGGGTGGAGGACTCACTGAGGATCAACAAGATCAAAAATCCCAGGACCTACAGCCCTGATCCTGTGTTTTTTTTGTCCGACGTGGTGGTATGCTGCGGCGATGGCATACCCGAGGGCGACAAGGAAGCAATATTTGGCGGAGTGCTGGCAATGGGGGGCCAATACGGAACTCAGCTGTCAAAGCTGACGACACATCTCATCGCGCTCAGTATGGAAGACCCGCGATGCGAAATAGCTGTGAAGAAGAGGCTAAACATCAAGATCGTTCTACCTCATTGGTTCAATGACTGCCTAAAAGTTGGCTGGCGTGTCAACGAGCGACCGTACCTGCTACCCGACCCAGAAATCATGAACGTAGAAGCTGGCGCTATGCCACCGACCACCGCGAGCGCAGATATCAAAGATGCGACAAATCCCGAACCCGTTGGGCCTCCAGCGTCAGCTCCCGCACATCTAGCGCAACCGAGGGCAATCAAGGCTTTTGATGGCAAGAAAGTTATGCTCGGCGAAGATTTGGATTTGAACAAGGATCTGAAGGAGGTCCTCGCAGGCATGATCAGGGCAGGCGGTGGCTCTATGACCAACAACGTCGGCCAAGCGGACATCTACGTTTGCAACTACCGAAAAGGTGATGACTACGTCAAAGCTTCGCAAGCAGACAAAGACGTAGGCAATTTGAGCTGGCTGTATTTCATGATCACCCACGATAAGTGGACCAACCCGATGCGTCGAATGATGCATTATCCGCGACCACCACCGCCCGGGATTGGTAACTTCAAGAACTACAAGATCAGCATCTCGAGCTATACTGGAGAGGCGCGTGTCTATCTCGAGAATCTGATCAAAGCGCTCGGCGCAGAGTTTACTAGGACGTTCAAGCAAGATAATACGCACCTCATAACGGCGCACAGGAACAGCGAAAAATGCGAGGCGGCAGAAGAATGGGGCGTCAACATCGTCAACCACCTTTGGCTGGAAGACAGTTATGCGGGATGCAAAGAGAAGAGCCTCACAAACGAACGATACACGTATTTCCCACCACGCATGAACATGGGAGACATCCTGGGCGCCACTGAAATAAATCGAGAAGCAGTGAAGAAAATGTATTTTTCGAAGGGTAGAAAGAAGGACCCGGAAGCCATGTCATACGTGACTGCCGGCGTAGGTCGATCGCATACTGATGGCGAGGCGCAGACTCCTCTCGGTGGTAAAGCGGCTAGGCGAACGAAGACCGCCGGTGATGTGGCAACGCCTGCCCGAGGTCGTTTCGATGGCAAGGAGAACGAGACTCCAGGTACCACGGGTAGTCGTGGCGCCAAAGACCGTGCCTTATCGAGTTTGCACGACGTTATGGAGGACGCCAATCAGTATCAGAAGGAGGCAAAGCGGAAAGGAGGGGTAATCCATGGCGGCCGGCGACGGAAGGAAGATGAAATCGTAGACAAGGAAAAGAGGAAAGGAGGTCGAGAGTCTACAGCAAGCAAGCGGTCTATCGACGATGTGGAAGCCGACGACGCCAGTACGGAAGAAGAAACCGAGGAAACAGCACAGAAGAGCAAAAAGGCTCGCAAAGCACCACCTATCAAATATCGCATGCTCGTCTCTGGTGACAAGCGATGGCAAGGTGAAGGCGACAAGGAATCGAAGGACAAGGGGCGCCTGCGTGAAATCGGCCTGTTCATTCTAGACGAACCAAAGAAAGTGGACTTGCTCTGTGCGCCAAAGGTCGTGCGCACCCTCAAGTTCGTTGCAGCTCTTGCAGACGGCCCTCAGCTTGTCGGTAGCGAGTATCTCGACTACGCTATCAAACACAAGCAGCTGCCTGATGCAAAGAAGTACCCCCTCGACTATAGTGAGTTCAGGAAGCAGCACGGTATTGACCTTTCCGACGCCATCACTCGCGCGAAACAGAACAAGCATCGGCTTCTCAAGGACTTTACGATCTTCTGTACGGAAAAGGCCAAGTTTGATGTGTACAAGGAGATCGTAGCAGTCAACGGAGGGAAGTGCCTCAAGTGGGACAATCGCACGACAGCTGTTACAGCGTCCAAGCGCAAGATCGAATCGCAGCCCAAGGAAGTCTCGCAGAATTTGGAAGAAGACGAAGGCGATGTGCTGTACCTTATCTCGGAACTTCAAAAGACGGAAGTCAAGTTATGGACCAAATTCCGAGAACTAGCAAAGAAACATGATATGGTTCCTAGGATCGTGTCGACTGAATGGTTGCTCAACGTTGCTATGGCGCAGAAGATTCACTGGAAGCCTGAGTGGGAGCTCAAAGAGGAGGACGTCTCTAAGAAATAGGATTCCGGGGACCCCTGCTCTGGGGAGGCGCTGCAGGCGGTGATAGGTACGGAATAACCTCGCTTGGACTTGTCTTATGACATGATGAACAGACCGAGCGTCAGGCGTTGATACACGGGCGTACAGGCGACTCGAATCCTGAGCGACATACTTCACGCTCTCGGTTTGGGCTACTTTCGAAGCATCTACCTAGGACAATTCGAAACAAGTATCCATATGAAGGGGTATTTTACGCAAGTCGGCTTTGGCTTGCTATCTTTGTTGGAATGGAGGTCTTGCTGTACAGCATTAGCGACTGTGGTCATTGTTGAATGCAGCTTGATACCTTTGATTCATCCAAAGAAGTCTCCGTCATTCGGCTCTATCCACACATGATCTTTCCCTTGCCAGCATGTAGAACTGTGTATACTCTCTCCTTGATCTCAAAAAAACTTCACACCCTCGCTCCCCTCCGCCCCAAAAATCTGCGCCTTGCCCCTCTTCACGCACACCTGTAAACTCCTCGCCAACAAGTCCCCATCAATCCCATGAAACTCCTCTCTCTTCGTCGCATCGCTCTCACCAATCTCATACAGCGTCACCACCGTCCCCTTCTGCCCCGTCCTCTCCACCCACTCCTCCAGCGCCGCAGCCCACTCCTCCGGCCTCTTCCAATACACCCACGCTCTACCCGCCTCCTCGCCCTTCGCCACTTTCCCGCTCCCACTCGCCGTGATCCACTCCGCGCGGTTCCCGCCCTCGGCCGACGCCATCCAGTTTATGACTGTGCGCGCATCTTTTATGCTGAGTTTGCGCGCGATGGAGGTATTTGAGAATAAGGGCGTGGAGAGCGCGTCGACGAGGGTGAGGCTGAAGAGGCGGTGGAAGCGGCAGTAGGATTGGATGAGGGTGGACCAGGAGAGGAGTTGGGAGGAGAGGGTTGTGGGGTTCGGTTGGAGTGTGAAGAAGGGGGGGAAGGCGTAGATGGGGGGGAAGGTGAAGGTGTTTTCGTCGGTCTTCGTGGTGGTGGTGGAGGATGTGGACGCGACGGCGGTGGTTGCGGTGGAGAGCGGGGTTTGTGAGGGGGCGATGGAGGTCATTGCGGTGACGGAGGAGAGTCTGCTGCTATGAGGTGTGGTCGGAGATTGAAGGACGCGAGGTTTTGAAGGTCGGGACAAGAAGCACATGTCCACGCGATTTGGGTGGGCATGGTGGGGCAGCTGGAGCTTAGCTTAGGGTTTGGGCGAGCTTTGGCGGGGTGCTTCAGCCCTACGCATCTAGATAGAGACTGCAGAATTCACGCTTGAACCGTTGGCATCGTCACTGTATTTACTATACATTTTCTACTTTGGTCCTTGATCATGTTTTACCTCAGTCTAACAAGCATCGACTCAACATCTTCCAGATAACCCCTCATGACCTCCGCACATCTCGCTGCTGTGGCCCCATCAATGACTCTATGATCTGCACTCCAACTGAATGTGCACTCCTCCTTCTTGATCAATTCTCCATCCTTTCCGAAAGCGGGCACTGTCTTTGCCCTTCCTATGCCCACGATTGCAACCTGTGGAGTTGAAATGACAGGTGCTACAACCCCGCCACCAATGCTGCCAATGTTGCTGATGGTGATTGTCGCGTTCTTCATATCATTAGTGGAGAGCTTGCCGTCGCGTGCAAGTACGCTCAAGCGAGCTATTTCCGCGGCGATTTCTTCGATTGAGAGGGACTGTACGTTGCGGATGACGGGAACCAGAAGGCCGGTCGGGGAATCTACGGCGATGCCGATGTTGTGCGCGCCCTTGTAAATTAACTGCGGTTTATCAGGATTCGTTTGGGTGTCCAAGTGCGCGTTCAATAGTGGATATTGTTGCAATGCGAGTGAGAGAGCTTTTACGATGAATGGGAATGTAGTGAGACGTTGCGACTTCTCTCTAGAAGCGTTGTACTTCTTGCGAATGGCGTTGAGGGCCGTGAAATCTACACCGTCGGTGTACAGGAAATGCGGTATTGAAAGCGACTGTGCCATCTTCTTGAACATAACAGTTTGTATTGGCGTGAATGGTTGGGTTCGGTCCTCTAATTGTTGTGCGGCCGCAGCTGATGGTACCGAAGTGGGTGCTCTGGCCTTCGCGGACTGGGTGTGTCTTTGCACGTCTTCCTTGAGAACGCGACCATCTTTACCCGTCCCTTCTATGTCCTCAATATTTAAGTTTGCTGCCTTGACCATATGACGCACCGCCGGTGTAGCGAGAGAGGCGTGCTTACCCGGCGGTCTTCGAGGCTTCGACTCTTCTTGCGCGGGTTCAGCTGGTAGAGGCGGGGCTGATTGTACTGGCACATCTCCCGTAGCAGCAGCAGTGTCGTTCCTGTCCACCTCTATCTCTTGTTGTCTCGGTTCTGATTTCTTCGAAGTATCCTCTGTGGGTTTATCTGCTGCGCCGTCCAGGACCGCTGCGTCGGCTTCGGAGATCTCGCTTTGGATATCAATATCTACCAAAGGCTTCTCTAGTCAGTTTCGCAGCCAGTGATATGCAGACGAAGTGTACGTGCCTTTCCGACCTTGGCCATGTCATCTGGCTCGTAGTAGAGCTTCTTGATCACACCATCGAACCGCGAAGTGATCTACTCCTCGTTAGATATCTTGGTGAGATCAGTGGGAGATCCACTTTACCTCCACAGACGCTTTGTCCGACTGTACTTCACAGATAGGATCAAATTGTTCGACGCGAGCCCCAGGCTTGACAAACCATTGAATTACCTGACATTCGGTGATACCTACGCCCGTTAGTCCTCGCCCGAACTCTCCAACAAACAGCACTGACCCTCTCCGATGTCCGCCAGAATGTACGGTTTTACGACTTTCAGCCGATTCGTTGCAACGAATCCTCTCCTCTGATCCCACCGTCTTCTTTGTACATTCAGCGTGCATGCCTCAGTGCGGGGAGCAATTGGCGTTCTCCCCACGAGCGCAGAACGGCACAGAAAGCGGGCGGCTTCTCGCGACATGGCGGCCTTCATGGTGGATGTGAAGAAAAGTCAGAGAAGTACATCGCCTGCAAAGGACGCTGGTCATAAGCCGTCGGGAATCACGAATGTTTGTTAGCATCGTACCGCCGAAGGTAGCCGTTGGCTCGGTATAACGGGTAATGCGTCTGGGGTAGGCGGGCTAACCGGATTCGGCAGGAAGGAATGATGGCATGCGAAGAGCAACTCTGGAAACAATGTGCCGTGCTGGATCGATATGTGGAGACATTGGTTTCTCAAAGGTGAGGCCTTTCAGCGGGTATGAGCTCGAGTATACTTAGTAATCGTGATGGTTGAAGCATACAGCGAGTGCACTTGCGATATGGTGTTGGCTAAAGCCGAACCTGGGGAAGCGCTACTGTGAGCATCCCCACAGTCGTCGCTCAGTGACGGTCCATCGGTATAAGCGCTGTTGTAAATGCTTTCTTCAGTGTTAATCATTGTGCGCTTAGTTCCGAGGTACATTTTATGTTGGCGTCATATTAGCTTGCTAGCCCTTAAAGCAGCTCCTTTGCAGGACTTTGTAGACAGCTTGTGCAGCAGCAGCTGGACTCTCACCTTCATCGCAAATGTACACCTTGGCTCTTAACATATAATCCTGTGTTCCGAAATGTAAGACAATGTATACACTGAGCAAGAGTTGTTGAACTATTCGCTCCCACATGCTGAGTCGATGAGAAGTTCATGTGCAGCATTTGAAGTACTTTGTCAAAAGGCTGAGCATGAGTATGTGAAGCTGCATTTAATACACTTTGTATTCGAAGATAGTACCTGATATTGGTTGTGGATATCCTTCGCTAACGTCTCCGGAAGAGGTCCGGTCTAGCAGGCACCGCTCCACTCATCCACTGTGTCCGAATGCCGGTCGCAGGGGTATAATAATATCTCATTGCGCCATTTCTCCGCCCAACCTAATATACCGATGCCCAATTGCTCAACGATTGGAAACCCTCCGCATTTGGAATGCGGCCAAGATAGAGAGAAAGAGAAGGGAAAGGCCGAACCAGCTCTGTGATTGTCATGAGCTAATAACAAGTGCCTTGTCAACGGCAGCAGTCACGAGGCTCTCGACCTCCTCAGGCGACCCGGATACGTCGATGATATCGACATCGTGGAGTTTCCTGGTTTCGTCCTCGCCTGGTTCCTCAAGTGCCGCAAGCTGGCTCAGAACCATGGTATCTTTCATGTAGTGTCCTTCACGTCCTCCAACACGCTGCAACAACACCTCCTTGCTCGCCTTCAAGTACACGAAGCGCACATTGGCGTTGGGGTCCTCATCATACAATCGCGCCGTGCGGATGACGTCTCGGTATTTCTTTTTCAGGGCGCTGCAAGTGATGACAACCCCGTGGTCTCCTGCTCGCAACTGATTCAGAGCTTGATCGCGAAGAGTGATGAGCCAGTCCCAACGATCGGCATCGGTCAAGGGAATGTTTTTGGACATTTTCTCAATGTTCGCGGGCGGGTGGAACTGTGCATATGTTAACAGTGCCCAGAACAAGCTTTCGTTGCCAACATACATCATCTCCCTCAATGTAGTGGAACCCGTACCGCTCGGCAAGGTACTTGGCTACAGTGCTTTTGCCACAGCCCGCCGGTCCAGTTACAATGAGGATGTTGTGCTGTGGTCTGATGGACATATTTGACGCAGGCGTTGTATTTGAGGATGACAGAGCATTCGAGGGCGTTCCGGTGGTGGATATAGGAGGTGTGGAAGCAGGCGCATAATGGATAGGAGTCGATTGCGCAGGTTCAAAAGTCTGCAACATGATGATACAGTGCGCCGTGTGTGCAAATATCTGCAGTGACAAGCCGCTAAGGGAAGTGGGTGGTACTGGGGAGGACAAAGAAGGCAAAGCAAACCAAGATATAGTGGGAGGGCCGCTCAATGTTGCGGAGGCAATATTGGTAGGGGTAAGGGTTGGATATGAAGGAGATCGAAAACGACAAACCAGATTGCCGGGCCTCGTGTTGGCTTTAAAAACGTCAAGATGCCGGAGGACATGACGGCAAGGGTGGGACTCACGGGCGCAAGACACAGAGAAGCCAGTCAGTGACTCGCAACACGAATCAGCAGGGCCGCATGGGAATCCGGAACGGTGGCCCGGATGTCCAGGAGCGCGCGAGTTGGATGAATCGGCATCTTCGTCGGCGTCTGAGAATTTGGGCACAGCGTTGACTAGTGCGGGATGGCGCGCACCGCCAGCGGTGGGCTCCCCGCACCATGAATGATCCTCGTCATCGTCAGGTACGGCGCACCAGCTGCTGCCAGCGCATCATCCCCTCGTTTGCGCGGGTGGGCGCGTGTCACGTTGCATATTGCGGGACACTGGGCTCTCCGTTCGGTGGGTTACCAGACGCCTCACCGTCAATGCGAAGTAGTAGACGAGGACGAAAAAGGCACTGTTGGCTAATGGCGCGTGGGGGTCACGCGAGCCCAGGCAGAGGCCGACGAGCAGCCACAAGTTTCTTATGTAAGGGCACCGGCGAAAGGCTGCCATGTCTTCTAGCAGCAGGGCTAGCAGAAATAGCATCTCCACTGCAGCGTGCAGCGGAGGCACGGGGAAACGGACAATGAGGCCAGCTCGTAGATGCATGTCCTCGCGTGCACACCGCCTGCAGCCGGTAGCCTGCAATATAAGGCTGCGGGTGAGCCTATCTCCGTTCGAGGGCTGCGTGTTCAGCGTATGCAGCTGCAGATGGTCCTGTGATCTTTTTGTACTCGCATCGAGGCGCCGTGCGTACGAAGACCACTGTGTTTGCCGAGTGCAAGTAGTGAGGTCACAAAGGCTGCACCCTGTCGGTGATGCAATCGCGCTGGAGTGGGGCTCGTCTTCAGCCTCAGGACGCAATGTGTGGGCGGTGTCGCATGACTAAGCCGCCCAGAGCACCTGCCGCGTAGCTGGGGTATCAACTCCACACCATCAGCGAGCTCCGGACCACTGCGCAACCGCCGCAGCCCATCCACTCCGCGTGCCGAGCGCCCCATCCAAGCCCCCGCCATGTCATACTTCTTCTCCACACCCGTGGACATCGACATTGTCCTCGAGGACTCGGACGACCGTCAGACCGTTGATGTGAAGCTCGACAAGAACCGCAAAGAGAAGGTCCCGCTTTACCTCGATGGCGAATCTGTCAAGGGACAGGTCACCATCAGGCCTAAAGATGGCAAGCGGCTAGAACACACAGGCATCAAGGTGCAATTCATCGGCACAATTGGTGCGTCTGCCTATTCTCCCCTCGTCGCAACATACACGCGCCAGTACTGATGAACCGTCGCATGCAGAGATGTTCTTTGACCGCGGAAATCACCACGAGTTCCTTTCGCTCGGTCAGGAATTGGCAGCACCGGGCGAGCTGCAGCATCCCCAAACCTTCGATTTCAACTTCAAGAACGTCGAGAAACAATACGAATCCTACAATGGCATCAACGTCAAGCTACGCTACTTCATGCGCGTCACAGTGTCACGCCGGATGGCAGATGTGGTTAGGGAGAAGGATCTTTGGGTATATTCATACCGGATACCACCAGAGACGAATAGCTCGATTAAGATGGACGTTGGCATTGAGGACTGTCTGCACATTGAGTTCGAATACTCAAAGTCGAAATATCATCTGAAAGATGTCATTGTCGGGAGGATATACTTTTTGTTAGTGCGGTTAAAGATCAAGCACATGGAGCTTTCCATTATCCGGAGAGAAACAACGGGAACGGCGCCAAATCAGTACAACGAGAGCGAAACGCTCGTACGCTTCGAGATCATGGACGGCTCGCCATCGAGGGGTAGGTCCTGGTAACCGAGAACTTGAATCGCTGCTAACAGACGGTTAGGTGAAACCATCCCCATCCGGCTATTCCTGGGCGGATTTGACCTGACCCCCACGTTCCGAGAGGTGAATAAGAAGTATTCTACGCGATACTATCTCAGTCTTGTCCTTATCGACGAAGGTATGTGCCTACGAGGTGTATTAGCGATGACCAAGCTAATATTGTGCAGACGCGCGACGATATTTCAAACAGTCGGAGATTGTGCTTTTCCGACAAGCTCCCGAGGGATTGACATTAGCGCAGGAGCAGAACAAGCTCATGGCAGTATCTTGAGGTCCTCCCAAAGCCCTAGACATGATTCTGAAATAGAACGCGCCGGTGACGCACTTTGCTTGGCTCTAAGCTCCAGTCGACACAACACCACATACGCTGTGTTAACGCACGCCGAGTATCGAATTATGCCTGACTTGCGAACTAGCTGTCGACGTCGCTTTTGGTATACATAGTGCGGGTACAAATACCAGACTAGGCAAGCAGATAATGTACGACACTTCT
The DNA here is from genome assembly GCA_022419385.1 of Paraconiothyrium sp. Pb-2020. Taxonomy (NCBI): domain Eukaryota; kingdom Fungi; phylum Ascomycota; class Dothideomycetes; order Pleosporales; family Didymosphaeriaceae; genus Paraconiothyrium; species Paraconiothyrium sp. Pb-2020. Next base: position 4,237,560 of record JAJUBI010000006.1, read on the forward strand.
CGAAAGTGGTAATTTTCCCCGATCGCTCACTCTTGCATCCTGCCCGTCAACTGCTTCGGTTGTTATGTAATACCATATCTCCGGAGCTGAAGCTGCATGGGGAGGGAGTAATTATCCATGTCGAAATCTCCGATGCTCCAGATTGGCCGCTTGCGGCACGTGACCGGACGCATGCAAGTCCCCGTGGTGCGATTCCACTCATAGTTCGTCGGATAAGCACTACACAACGCCTTGCCTAGTTCTACCTCCCGGGTCAACGATGTTTGCAATATCACTAACGTGCTATTGAGTAGATTATCATAGAACAGGTTTTGAATCTGAACTCGTCACAGCAGCAGGCGTTGGAATGCATCGCATATCGGGCAAGGACAGCTGTTTCTATCCTCCACTTTGCTTATGCATTACTCTGATGTCGCTTAGCCGCTGTCTCCTTCGCTGAACAGAATGTATGACTCAAAGACACCGACGAAAATTCGTCTCTTTCGATACGCCAGTCACCAATTTGGAGGAAGGCGGGAAAGGCTATCCACGTGTGTGCGGTGCAAGATGTCGAGCCTACTCGTACTGCCAGTCTTATTTCGAGGGTCAAGTTTTATGCCTCTATAACAAGTCTACTTTCCCTGTTAGCTCAAGGAAAGCACTTGCTTGGGTATCGAGCTCCGTTTGGTAGGAGCAGTCGCAACACGACGACCATGACAAAATTTCACTTACACCGCCGCATCCTCAATACCTACCATCCTAGTCCATTCCTTACCATCCTAACAACCCGCAGCTATGGCTTTCAGGCAGAGCAATAAGCCTAGGACGCGCTGGCCTTGGATTACTCCACTCGTCAATCTTCCACCTCCAGCATCAGTCTCCAAGATCATTCAACACTCGCCCACCGACCTGCTCCTGGCTATGCACCATCCACCCGAATTGCGTCGCCTTGATGTTGATACTAGAGCCAGAAGGAATGATCCGGAAAACAGGAGGGCATGGCAGACGCTACACAAATTCAGTGGAGAGGTCAAGTCGTGCCATGGAATGACAAGGTTAGACCGTTGGCGGTACGCAATCATCACCAGCGAGGATGAGATGAATACGCTAGTCAACCCATACAGAATTGAGTTGACTCTGAAGAAAGGACGATGCAGCATCTGGATCGCTGACCTGAAGAGGTGGGAAACGGGGAACGGATGGGTGGAGGCAAGGAAATTGGTGGACGCACCGTTTGCCGGCTCCTTGAGGGGAATAATCACACTTCCCTTGGCTCCTCCAGCTCCACCGTTCTCATCTCTCAACCCGAGAGAGCTGGCTCGTCTTCCACATGTGCTAGTCTCGGACGCTACGCAAGGCAGGATCTACATCCTCGATACCAACAACGGCCGAGGTGCAGTCTAGTTCGCGCATTCCAGCATGGAACCTGTTGTACGAGCGAAACCGGGCTTTCACCATCCGTCCCTCGGAATTACTGCTCTTACCTGCCACCGTGGTACCGTATACTACTTGAATACATCCGCAGGGTCCATACACTGCCTTGGGCTTCGGTCCAGCAATTTCTTGCCATGGGAGGCTGTACCCTCAACCTTGGTGCGCTTTAATCTCAAGCATCGCAGCCTCTTCGGCACTACAGAGCTACCTGCTTGCACAGATTTCATTGTTCGAGGAACATTTGGGCCTGAGGTCCTGTTGGCCAGTCCGGAAGCGGGGATCGTACGGGCACACTGGCATTACAGGTGGATGGGACGAGTAGGAGGGCAATGGTACTTCCACACTATGAGACGCAAGCTTCCGATCACGTCCAGATCTAATATCATATCGATCGCGATCGACGAGAGAGCGCACAATCCGTGGGTAATTGGTTATACCAGGTTGTGGGTTGGAACTGCGAGCAAGCCACCACGAAGTAGCAAGAAGCAGCCAGTAGGTGGAAAAGTCACTTGCGTTGAAGGGACGTTCCACGGCATCATCTGAAGCGTTGGTTTGAGGTCTGAGTAGAGTCGGCAATTACCTATTATTAGATTGGTAGCTATGGAGCTGAATCATGACGGTGGGCGAACAGCGTCCATGGGAATCTCTCAATCGTATAAACCTCTATGTTAACCTAGGACTTTCTATACAACCGCCAATTGAATCGTGGATCAGACGTTCCTGGTGGCCATAAAGGTGTTCCATTTCGGAGGACAACAGAAACCCGGTCCAAGAGGATGCGATCATTGATCGAAGACAGCTTCCGTTCTAGCTTGCAATAATCCGAGCTGTAGAGTAGCCTATAGATGCTGCAAGGTTCCCCGTGTATGCAGCGGAATGGCGGTTAGTGGTTCTCATCCCTGCGTGATCGGGGACGTTCGCTCTTGTTCGCGTGATTGGACTCCGCCACTCAGCGGCGGGCAACCTTGCAGCAAAGACGACTCCGAGACTACTGACACATCTTCCCCAGGAGCCAGGCCGCTTGTTCTAACTCCACACATCGCCGCTGAACCGCCATCCACATCGTCCGTCGTTGCCCCAGCCAGAACAGAGTCATTCACAAGTGCAGATCGCGATACACCTAGGATAACTGTGCCGAGATAAGCACGGGCCCGCATAAATCGAACGTCATTGATCACATCGCAGCTGGGGCTCTTGCGCAGACCGACCCAGGACAGCAGCGACCATGATTGAAGGCACTCGACGTCGCTTTCTATACCACCTAAACTCGCGCTGGATCTACGGCAAAGTTGTGAGTCGCACGAACGCCGCCCGTGTGAGCACAAACTGACCCGCGCGCAGCCACTCCTTCACGCCGCCGTATTCCTCCTCCAGATGGCCGCCGTTTCTCTCTTGACGAGGAAATTTAATTCCTACTATGCACAGCGACCAGGTATGCAAAAGCACACGCCTATCAAGCGCTCCGACTGATGGATGGACCAGTACTTACTACTATGATCACCAACGCCGTACGTCCCTGTCCCCTGCTTCGCACTGTTCCCTGCTTCGCACAATAGCAGACATTCGCTACCTCATGCGTCTTTCGCTTTGATGGGCTAAAATAGCGCGTCCTTCGTCGCTAAACTTTTCGGATAGGATAAAGATGGTCGCTAATATCTCTGCAGGTGTTGGGAGGCATAGCGGATACAGTAGCACAGACGTTGACCGCGGTGCGGCAGCGTGCAGTGCGCAAGGGCGATAAAGACGATTTCCTAGCGATCGAGATTCATGAATTAGACAGGCGGAACCCTTTCTCTGAGCGCGACCTCATCCCCGACTCGAAATTACTACCTCCCCCATTCGACTTTGAACGTCTGACACGTTTCATGTCATATGGTTTCCTAATGGCACCTGTACAACACAAGTGGTTCGGGTTCCTCACGAGGACGTTCCCCATCACCAAGACCTCTGCCATGGTTCCCGCGTTGAAGCGCATGGCTCTAGACCAGCTAATGTTCGCTCCAGTCGGTATGTCGACCTCTTGGTAGTGTACAGGAGTTTCCCGCTGATATTCGCACTAGGTCTGGCTTGTTTCTTCACCTTTATGACTGTTGCAGAAGGCGGTGGCAAGCGTGCCGTTGCTCGCAAGTTCCAGGACATCTATATCCCATCTCTGAAAGCCAACTACCTGGTCTGGCCGGCAGTGCAGATCATCAATTTCCGCGTTATGCCTGTTCAATTCCAGATTGTATGTCGAATCCTTTGTCAATGCCCAACTTTCGCGGAAGCTAATAGTTGATGCCAGCCCTTTGTTTCCACCATTGGTATCGCTTGGACCGCCTACCTCTCCCTCACCAACTCGGCTGAGGAGGCTTCTTAAAGTCTCAACTACCGCCTACGAATTTCCTTTGCGGTCAGGTTCAGCAGTGTAAAATACGTAGAGGCATCACTGGTTGTGAGCCAAGCATACTGGAGTTACAAATTGAGTTTCACGCGCAGAGCGCACTTGCATACTGTACCGGATTGGTAGCAGCTTGGCGTTTGGGGATGGACGGCGCATTCAATGGATTATGGCTCGGTGACACCTTCATGTCTATACTCCTTAGCTAGAGATAACGGCGTATACTTAATATCAGGATTTGAGGCTCTTGTGATGTTAAGAAGCTGTTTTGGTTTCCGCGCTTCTGCACTCTCGGCCGCGGCGCACCCGGCATGCAAGACATCGAAAAGTGGAACCATCACGCTACAGAGAGATTTGCGCGTGCTTCGAGGCATCAAGTTACCACAAGCACAGGCTAGCTGCAGGTATTGGAGACTCCATCAGGCGTCAAGTTATACCAGGAGGCGTCAAAATGTTAAGGCGCAATCGGCCACTCAAGCAGAAGTAATGTAACCGCCCTTATTAAGAAGAACATAAATTGTCGCTTTAAGTCTGATTGCCTGTATTGACGAATGACCGCGGATCTCCTGATGCCAATTGCTTTTCCCTGCATTCCGATAAGGATCCGAGCAGCAGGCGTTTTGCGTGAAGGTGGGCTGAAGCTTGCCCCACCATTCAACTCTAGCCCCGCGTATGACATAGACCCATTCAACAACAAACCCTGCGTCTGCACCAGCTTCGCTGTTTCTAACGTGAGTAGCCCCTAGCTCCCGTCAATCCTCTCGGGAACCATATTTGAGCCAACTCCGCTCTACAAAACCCTAGCTTTTCCCTCCATTGATAGACAGACTGACATCCCCTCCACCACAGTACTCGCGACACACAATGTCTCTCTCCAACAAGCTCTCCATTTCCGACGTCGACGTCAAGGGCAAGCGTGTGCTAGTCCGTGTATGTCAAGTTCCCTTTGCCCTCCCATCCCGAAGCAATTGAGCTCTGATACGTTCAATAGGTTGACTTCAATGTTCCCCTTGACGGAGACAAGATCACCAACAACCAGCGCATCGTCGGTGCCCTCCCCACCATCAAGTATGCCATCGACCAGGGCGCCAAAGCGGTCATCCTCATGTCGCACCTCGGCCGCCCAGACGGAAAGCCCAACCCGAAGTACAGTCTCAAGCCGGTAGTTCCCGAGCTCGAGAAGCTATTGGGCAAGAAGGTCATCTTCACCGAGGACTGCGTCGGCAAACAGGTCGAGGACACGGTTAATAGCGCAAGCGATGGTCAGGTGATCCTTTTGGAGAACTTGCGATTCCATGCTGAGGAAGAGGGAAGCAGCAAGGATGCAGAGGGCAAGAAGGTTAAGGCGGATAAGGCGAAGGTGGACGAGTTCAGGAAGGGCTTGACCGCTTTGGGGGATATTTACATCAGTAAGTATACACAAATTCTTATGACATAAGGATGAAAGCTGATCAATGGTAGACGACGCGTTCGGGACCGCCCACCGCGCTCACAGCTCCATGGTAGGTGTCGACCTCCCGCAAAAGGCCTCCGGTTTCCTCGTCAAGAAGGAACTCGAGTACTTCGCCAAAGCGCTCGAGAACCCCGCGCGCCCCTTCCTCGCCATCCTCGGCGGCGCCAAGGTATCCGACAAGATCCAGCTCATCGACAACCTCCTCGACAAGGTCAACACGCTTATCATCTGCGGCGGCATGTCCTTTACCTTCAAGAAGACGCTCGAGAATGTAAAGATTGGTGACAGCTTGTTTGATGAGAACGGTAGCAAGACGGTCGGCGACCTGGTCGAGAAGGCGAAGAAGAACAACGTCAAGATTGTGCTGCCCGTCGACTACATTACTGCGGATAAGTTCTCCAAGGACGCGCAGACTGGGTATGCCGAGGACAAGGACGGCATTCCGGACGGCTGGATGGGTCTGGACTGCGGCGAGAAGTCGATCAAGCTGTACAAGGAGACCATTGACGAGGCGAAGACCATTCTCTGGAACGGCCCCCCAGGCGTCTTCGAGTTTGAGAAGTTCGCCAACGGCACAAAGGCTACCATGGACGCTGCCGTCAATGCAGCACAGAACGGCAAGATTGTTATTATTGGCGGTGGTGACACTGCTACGGTTGCGGCCAAGTACGGTGTTGAGGACAAGCTATCGCACGTATCGACTGGCGGTGGTGCGTCGCTCGAACTCCTTGAGGGCAAGGACCTGCCTGGCGTGTCGGCGCTGTCATCGAAGTAAGTAGATCATGCTTGCTATGAAAGTGGATAGGCTCAAAATAGATCGGAAGGGGTTCTTCGAGGTGATGATGTATGATTTTGGCTCTTCTCAAGCTCGATAAAATCGACTAGTACTTTTGACATAGTCTGATGTCCATAATGACATGGGATCTTTAAACTGAGCTCCGCCTAATGATTTTCGCTCGTTTCCTCCATCCCGTTCATTCGTGTCCAATCATACGTCCTAAGCCTCGAAGCTGCCTGCATGCGGTGGTATACGCGCTCGTGCCGTCCCTCACTTCGTCTGCCCTAGTTTCTTGAGCTCTTCCCTACAATCCAATCATTAGCCCAACTCCTCTATACACAACCTCAACCCCACTCACCTCAACTGCACCGCGAACTCATCACTCGTATCGTCATCATCCCAGCTCTCCTCCCAGAGATGTGTGTTGCCTCCGGGGATTTGGGTGTCCTCCTCCGTCCAGTCTGCCATCTGTCAGCATAATCCTCCCAGACGTATGAAATCTTTCTAGTCTTGGTTTGCCAGGGCTTGTGTACCTTCGGCGGGAAAGTCTTCGAACTCGTCGTCCTCTTCTAGCTGTGCGGCGGGCTTCTTCTCAACGGCGGGCTCGCCGTTCTTGGACTTGTCGTCGACGACAGCCTTTGTGGTTGAGGCGGGGCCTTGTGCAGCTCCGGACATTGTGATCGGGTGAAGAGCGTGCTTCGGGTCGTTATGTGCGGGGATTCGTAAGCTTGGTGTTGATGCGATGCGGCTCTGATGGCGGCGGCGATCAACGCGGGCGCTGATTGATAGCTTGGCAGGTCACGTGCTGTTCAGGGTCCCGATCAGTTATCCCTTCTGGTTCTCTAAAAACCACACCAAATTCAAGGCATTTTAGGGCTGCCAGCTCAGAGTATAGCTTGCAAACCCGGCCATCATACAAATGTCTACATCTCATCTTCAAGCGGCTCTATCCAGCAAATGCTCTCGTTTGAAGGCCATCCCATTCGGGCCAATTGATCGCCCGGCAGTCCTGCGAATTCGGTCCGTGCCCTACACGCCGCAGTGACGTACGAACAACTGTTTCGGTGTTGTCGGAGGATGCCAACGATGGTCCGGTATATGTGAAGGCAGTATGTAAGCACGGTAGATGGCCCACAGCTGTTAATTTTGTTCGGATGTCGATGCTGTCCTCTCCCACCGAAATCCCACGCCTTCTGCTTGTCGTGCCCCTCGCTGTGCCCCGCGGATAGGACGGTGACCGCGAAACCGAGCAAGATGTTGAAAGTTGGCGGATGGCTGGGCGGTGCGAAGCACAAGATAACCCATGGGCAAACGAGGAGCCTGACTGCTCTAGATGAGCTTACGCAGAGTGAGTCGTGCTGGGTAAAGTGTCGCGTGCAGGACGGCTAACCACCGCAGTCGAGGATGCAATGTCTGGTACGAATACAAATGGCATTGTGCCCAAGATGGTGTATTACAATTAACATGATGCGATCACAGCTGTTACTTATATCATGAATGACGATGTCGACGCCGCCGAAGAACATCTTAGCAAAGGGAGCTCGCCGTTTCACCAGGTACACTACGCTTCCGAGCTGCTCCGAGGGATCCTATCTGCGAATAGAAACTTACACAGGTCTAGCTCGGAAAAGGCGTTGTGACGTTTATGAGAGCTACTCTAGGCTTCGAGCAGGAGATCATAAAAGAAGGTCTGCTTTTACTATGCAGGCCTACTTGCACAGCGCTGATACATAGGACACAGCTTCCGAACAATTATCCAATGCCGAAGCCACCGCCTACGAGAACCAGCGCCGAGCTCACCGCGACTCCAGCGCTTACCAATCGCCGATCTACCCAGCTGGAACCGAATACGCTGTCTGCCTAGCTGAGGCGCAGCTCATGAGCGCCATCGTCGGGGTGCTGAATGAGAGTTTGACAGAGGCTATTAAGAGCTTCTACAAGCTGAGAAAAGCATATCTGACACTGGAAGGTGTCTTGGATGAGGAGAAGAAGTTCCTGAAGGAGAGGAGTACAAGTAGCCTCGGATCCACAGGCTCAGCTGGATCGTCGAGACCTGCTTCTAGGGCTTCAGCGAGGCGTGGGAGTCCACTTGTCTCACAATCCCTCGCGCCGGAGAAGAGTGCTGCTGCTGCGTCGAGTACAAGCATAGACAAGGCGAAGGATAAGGAGAACACGAAACCAGCACCAGCACCAGCGCCAGCGCCAGCGCCACCCCAAGCCTCGGCGGAGAATGAAAGGGGAAGAGCAAATCAGGATGACGATGATGACGATTTCGATTTCGTCGATGCGGACGAAGATCACGACGATGTGCCGACTCCAATGGAATACATGGGTCACCTTAACGTACCCGCAGAAAAAGGACAGACAGTAGAGCTTGACAGTTCTCAAAAAGAATTGGATCTTAACGCAAGCTCAGCGAAAAACCTGCCCCCTACGGACGAGATTTTGGATACATCTGTCCCGGACGCAGTCGACGACTTCGAGCAGTTGACGTTAGCGGAAACCGTGAAAGCAAATGAAGACGTTTCGCTCTTCGGAGACCACCCCGTGGATCTCTTCATCATCTCTGGCTCAAACTTCTGTTTCGGTATTCTCCTGTTAATGATCTCGATGGTTCCGCCAGCCTTCTCAACCTTACTGAAAATCGTCGGATTCAAAGGCGACCGGGAACGCGGCATTCAGATGCTGTGGCAAGCGACCAAATTCCACAACATCCACGGTGCCATGGCTGGACTCGTACTTTTCATGTACTACCAAGGCATCGTAGGTTTCTGTGATGTGATACCACAGACAGGGGAGGGCTCGTACCCACGAGCACGGTGCAAGGCACTTCTGACCGAAATGCGGAAACGGTATCCGGAGAGTCATCTTTGGTTGTTGGAAGAGGCACGTATGCTTGCAACAGAAAAGGAGCTCGAAAAGTCAGTCGAGTTCGCCGCCAACACCAAGTCATCTAAGCTTCAACAGCTCGAAGCACTGGGTTGGTTCGAGCGAGCGCTACATACCATGTACATGCATGACTACGAAGCTACCTCTGCCGCGTTTCTCAAATGCATTACCCTGAACAACTGGAGCCACGGATTGTATTATTACATCTGCGGTGCCTGCCATGTTGAGCTCTACCGCCGCGATAAGTCATCCCATCCCGATGCTGCAAAAGTCCATGCCGCCAAAGCTGTCGAGCACTTCCAGCGCGTGGCCGCCAACACCGGGAAGAAGCGTTTCATGGCCCGCCAACTACCGTTTGACGTTTTCGTCAACCGCAAAATTGCAAAATGGGAAGAGCGCGCCAAAGAGTGGAAGTGCGAGTTTATCGATGCCATCGGTGTCTCACCCCTCGAAGAGATCATATACTTCTGGAATGGCTACAAACGCATGCGGAATCACCACATCGACACCTCGCTAGCGAATCTTGCCTGGAGCGAAAGCGCAGAGAACCCGCATTGGGCGAAGGAATCGCTCGACGAGAAGGGCATCTTGGCTTTGCTTCGCGCAGCATGTTTGAGGAGTAAAGGTGAGACGGACAAAGCAAAAGAGACGATACAGAAGAAAATTATATCGCATGACAGGGCGCTCTTCAAGGGACATAATAAGGATTCGTGGACCGCGCCGTGTGCGAGATACGAGATGGCTGCTAATATTTGGCGGGAGGCAGATAAGGATGGACGACCGGAAGAGCATAGAGAGATGCTGGAGGAGTGCAAGAAGTATCTTTTAGAGGTGAGTGGGTGGGAAAGCTATGATTTGGATGCTAGGTAAGTTCAGCTCCCGTGGACGATCGCGCTCGTACTAAGTGTTGGGTAGAATTGGGATGAAGGTTACGACGGCGAAGAATACATTGAAGAGATATGGTATTGAACTATAGTGGGCTTGATGTGTCTTCCGCATCTACCTCGGATGCCCAGCATGATGTACCAGTGCAGCATGTCTGTGCATGAACGTTCTGAGCATGTGAGCACGATAGAAATATCATCTATGACCATGAACATGTTACGATATACGATTCATAGACTCTGCGACGTGTGCATAGATACACCTCAAACACAGACTGACTACACATGCGCGTCACCTATCCAAAAGTAACAGAGAACGACATCACATGACAATGACTGCGCTCACATATTGCTCCCTTATATCTCCAGGTGCGCAAGCAGGTTCTAAATCGACCGACCATTGTCCAGACTACGCAGCTTACCAAAAGCCCTGCGTCTTAAAATAGGGTTTTGCGTGGCGTTTGTATATTGCAGCGGATCTGGGGTACCGATCGCAGATTGCAGCGGAATGACGCTGCAGCAGGGGTCGGATAGAGTGGTGTGGAAGGCGTATCGCTGTTGCGTGGAGAATTTAGGCAGGGACGTAATGCAGGGTTTCCAGCGGGCGGGCTAGTCGGTGGTGCACTCGGAGCTTGAGCTTGCTATGGAGGGACTTGAGATTGTTTCCGGCGGGAGACGTATTCTATGGCGGAGCTGCTCCGACCTTGGCCATGCTGGATGCCAGTAACGTAGGGCTTTACGTATTTGTACGACAGAGGGCGAGCCGTATCTGGCGTAGGAATGCTTTATCATGGGAGATTACGGTTCTCATTGCGAGCGGGGTAGGCTTGTGGTGGGTTGTAAATAACTCATGGTATAGATGAGTGAAGGACTCCATCCAGCGATCTCTCCGATCGAGTTGGGGAATGACCATATCTCTGGGAAAGCCTAAGTGGTGGAATCTTCGAAGGAGCTTTAAATGTTTCGAGCACATTACGATGCTGCATATTGTATTTATCCAGGACGATCGTCCGTTATTGCCGACAAGCGAACGGTTTCCGTATTTGTCGTAAACAGCAGACGAGGTTGCACCGACGATGGACGGCTCGATGAGGAACTCATATATCCACCGGTTTCGCGTGGGATCTATTTCTGGTGGCGACCGTTGGCAGGCCAGAACGAGACAACGTGCGTCTTGTACGCTGTTTTGCCGGATGCCTGGTCGTCCGGTCCGAGCGAAGCTTCAACGTCGGATTTGGTGCTGCATCACCGTCACCTCCCGGGTATTCGAGTGTTTGAGAGTATTGTATTGGGAGGCGGCCGGGTATACAGGTAGACATGTCAGATACTTCTTCCGCCAGCTGAGAACCATCAGAAACCTGTTGCTTTAGCAGGCGAGATCTTGACTCGCTTGGTTACCCAAACATATCGGCATTCGACATTGCGAAGTGGATGTGCTGTGCTGTGGAGGTGAGTTCCGACCAATTGCCATCTGCCGGGCAGACTGAAAGCGGACTTGGGCTTCTATAACGGGACCAAATCTATTCAGACAGTACAATGTTACATCCTTCGAGGTCTAGTTCCCTGTGCATTTGTCGAATAAAGCTCCTCGAGGCTCGTCCTTGCCCCAAATATCAAGGGCCATTCCAAAAAGGAAAGATCGATGCAAACTAGGAAGGATCAACCGAGTCGAACCACAACAACATGATGCATTCCAAAGGATCTGGCCTAGGTGATAAGGGCGGCGAGAGAATCGAATCGTGCAAGAGGCCTCTCTTCTATGCATATTTCGAGCAAACATGCAGAACTTATGTACTTCCGCGGGAGTGTCGTAGCGTATGCATAATGAGGCTGTTAATAGCCCTGAAAGTCGAGACTGCCCACGTTTAACAGTGGACCCTAGCCGATGCAGATCCGCTGGAGCTGGCCTGTAATCAAGCTTCATCGAAAGGCCAGCGTGCAGCCGGCATGGATGCGAACGATCCAGGGTCGCTGTTTGCTGTGGGTATGCATGTTCAGGAACACGGAGCAGACGCACGCAACGGCCAGCCAACGCTACGGTAGGCGAAGAGACCATTTACGGGCAGCAGTTGATACCTTCCCAATTTCTGATGGACCGAATAGCATGGCACGGAGCGACAGGACTATTGGAAATTGGTAGATTGGCTGTGCTCGTGCTGGTACCAGATGCGTGAACGTGCAGCACTCTAGCAGCATGCCGAGGATGGGGAGGCCTCGCAAGCTCGCGACACGGTGAGGCCTTCAGTCAATTACGATTGACGGATATGCAGCCCACGAGGTCGGCTGCGGCCGGAACGTGGACGGATTCCATCATAGTGTTAGAGCAGGGGGTCGCGGGAGAGGGCCGGGAGCTGCTCGATTGACGCAGCCGCTGATGCAGTCGACGCCTGATACATGGTCGTGTTGGGCCGTTGGCACACGTACTGGTAAGACGGCTTAGTGAGAGGCTATAGCCTCCTTCGCAGATGGAGACTGATGTCGACGGCGGCGAGGCCGAGTAGCCGTAGCCTGCGGTTGCTGCGGGCGCGGAGGCATTTGATGGGCATGTGCCGCCCACGGAACAACGGACGCCAGGCACAGAGCACTATCGCCTTAGCACGCAGGGTTACCGGTAGAGCTTTTATTTTGCGAGCACTCAGCGGCTCCCTCGGCCTGGTGGGACCCTCTGCCGACTACGGCGGCGGCCATTGCTCGGGTGTCTAGAGGCACTTCAGAAATTTCTCGCTCCCCTCTCTCATCGTGTGCACTTGTTATTCTCCGCCCACACAGTACGTCCAAAATACACGGCGACCCTCGACGACGCCTGTCCCTGCGCCCGCTCGAGTCGTTCCCTTCGTCGTCGTCTTCGACCGTTGCCTGTCTGCCCGCCCGTTGGACCAGCCCAATTGCTGCGTCCTCACCTCGTGCCTGCGCCTGTACCCGCACGGCGGCACGTTTTATATTCCTTAGTAGCAGCCAGCCCTGCGCTCTGCAGCGACACGCCCTCGCCTGCTGCCTGCCCACCGTCAGCTCGAGCTCCACAGCCCTGCCAGCGCCCCTCCAGGTCAGTTCCGCCCGCATCATCGCCGCCGACGCTGGCGCACGCTTGCTGCCTCGCCCACCACACCTCGTCGTACCCCCGCGCTGCCCAACCGTCACCGCAGACCTTGCTTTGCAAACAGCTGCACCACCAGTTCGTCGCCAACTCACGGCTGTTCTTGCCATACTGCTGCTGGCTTCCGAACGTGGAGCACATCGCCCGCGCCCTTCGCCATTTGACCACTTGTTGAGCACCCTCGTGGAGCCACGCTAGTTGCAAGCACATTTATTCTACTCTGTACTTGACTTGCTGACTGTTGCATAGCTTCGTGCAGCTGCATCTCGCATAGTCCGAATACCCTGCCACTTCCAGACGTCTCGTACGTAGAACCTGCGACCGGGAAACCTCGCCGTAACACGACACGTCGATTGCGCAGCATCGCCATTACTTCGTCCACCTGTTGACCACCGAGCAGAAGGCCTTGGTGGAATATCGAGTGAGCACGTACGGAGAGGTCGAGCATTGAACCTCTCCGGACAAAAAACCCCCCGTACCTGTACTGGGCGTTCCTTGCAGTGCTCCCGCTAGGGACTACGAGCGCGAACACATTTTCGAGCGATCCTCAGGACGACCATAGTCCTAACTAAGAACGCCATGGCAACTACAACAAATTCTCGCACAGGCAGCGATGCTGCCTCTGTGCCCTTCTCTTATGCACAAGCCGCAAAAGGTCGGGTGGCCGCACCAGGCTCATCTGCTAGCAAGGCGTCATCATCAGGTGCTGTAACACCTGCCAAAGACTCACAGTCAGTGAGCACATCTACTGCAGCTGTGATGAGCTGGGCAGAAGATGCCGAGGGCCACGATGCCCACTCCTCCGAAAAAATCCCAGGCGCGAGCGAGTCGCGTACACAGACCACGAAGTCTGCAGCAACGCCCAGTGATTTGACGGCGGCCGCACTATCGTCTCCTGAGATTGGAGCATCGACCGCCTCCACTGTCACTAAAGACGACGATGTCTCGTCGATACCGAACACGTCTTCGGATTCAACGTGGGAGAACAAGTCGCAGGCGTCTACCTCAGTCGATAAGTCGACTGAGCCAAGCGAAAAATCATCTCAGAAAGGCAAAGGCAAAAAGCGAGAGCAGGCACCCGCGAAGCCCCTTCAGGAAGCCCCTCTACCGGCTGTCAACATCTGGCAGCAACGAGCTGAATTGCGAAAGCCGGTCAAGCCAACTGCGGCGGGACCACTTTCTAACGGCGTTGCAAACGGGAACCCCGCATTGAAGCAGTCTAAAGACGTTGAAAACGTTGATGCGAGAGGCAGGGTCCCAGAGGAGAAGGCCAATCCTCTTCGACAGGAGTCAAGATCGGAGACGGATTCGGACAAGTCTAGGAAGAACACAAGGGCTCGACCCCAAGAGCGAGATGTGAGAGACACTCCCAATGCGGTTTCGTTACCACTCGATCGTGATCAGGAGTCCTGGCCGACTATGGATGCCGCGATCGACGAGGACCGCAAAAAGGCGCAGGAGAAGACCGAGAAATCGGACAAAGAGCGCAAGGAGAGCACCGGAGCCAAGACTAGTAACAAGGGACAGTGGGTGAAAGTCCCGTTCGTTCCAAGTGTTAACTTCAATACGCCCCTGCCCAGCAGCGGAGCTCGTAGGGGCGGACGAAGTGCGGCGCGGGGTGGAGCACAGAATGGCGGTCGTGCTGGTTTCAGCACAAGCGGGCCTGAAAAGGACGCTTCCACGCCAACCGCCACAGCCAACGGTGAGCAGCCAAGGCGTGGCCGACCTGATGTGCCGGTCCGCGAGACTTCTCCCAAGGCCAAGCGCACTGCCAGCGCCAGCTCATTTGCTACCAAGGACAAGTCTGTTCAGCTCAACGGGGAGAAGCCGAAATCTACGCAAACCGATAGTGAAACTCAAATCAAAGAGAATGGTGTGTTGAATGAGTCACAGAACATCTCTGGGCCCAACCAGCACAACACTTTCCCTCGGCAGTACCCCTCTAATCGACCCAACAAGGGCAGGAGAACGGAGTGGCCGGGCCCGGACAGGAGAAAGGAGGCCGATCCAGCCGCTGCCACCAAGGAGAATGGTGTACTGCACGACCGTAACTCTGCGTCGACCCAGACAGACGGCCCAGAGGATGCAGAGCGTCGAACTTTTGCCGAAGGTCCGCCGCCTCACCAGTCGAAGCGGGGTTCCAGTGACCGATACGGTCCTTACAACGGCGGCCGAGAACGCCGTGGTGGCCGTGGGGTTGGTCGTGGAGGCAATTTCTCGAATGGTCATCAGTTCGCAAATGGTCACATCTCTTCGATGAAGCCATCTTCCACATATCCCGGACCCATGTCTCCTACCGCTTTCAACCCGGAGCAAAACCCTTACTTCCCGCAGCCGAGGTACAACAAGGGCCCGCGCTCGCAATCCGTTACGAATGAGGGTGCGTATCGTATGCCCCCTGGCCAATTTGGTCCCCCTCAACAGATGCCTCCTATCAATGCATACATGCCCGGAAACGGGTACGACTACCCCATGATGCAACCCATGAGCGCTGTTCCATTCGGTCAATTTGGGATGGACCACTTTGCGCTGTTTTCAATGGTCACTACCCAGCTGTAAGCCTGTTCCAAACCATATGTGCTCACCTACTAATTTAGTCAGCGAGTATTACTTCTCATTGGATAACCTCTGCAAGGACATGTTCCTACGAAAGCACATGGACTCAAAAGGCTTCGTTTTCCTGAGCTTCATCTCCGATTTTAACCGGATAAAGAATCTTACTACTGATCTGGAGCTGATCAAGCTCGTCTGCTATCAATCGCGTGTTATTGAATTCCGCGTAGGACATGACGGAAAGGACAGGCAACGTGCGCGTGATAACTGGCAGCAGTGGGTCTTGCCGGTTGACGAGCGAGACCTTTCGGCGCAGAATGAGGGCCCGGAGGAGCTTTACAATCCACCAATCCCTCATCCGAATGGGTTCGACCCCAACGGTAACCCGAGGTATCCTGACATGCACACAACGTCACCATCGGCCCCAGGTCCCTACGGTGCGGATGGACCCATGCCCACGGCGAATGGTTTCCATCCTGGGGCATCTCAACATGTGTCTGCAACGTTGAACGAGAGCGTACCCAACGGCGTGAACACTGAACAAGTCAACGGCAATGCCATTCCGAATGGTCACCCAATCGACGATTCGACAAGGCTGTGAGTGGCGAACCCGATTCATTTTCTGATGAGCAGGTCGAGTCTTTGACAGTCATTGTCCGAAAGCAAGACCATTTCCAGAAGCCAGTTTTGCCTCCTTCAACCAGCTGTTCATTATCTAATACATCACACAGTAGGAACGACGTCGGACGAGTCTGAGGAGCGAGTCGGTCGCCGCGCCATTCCCGAGCTGAATGGCGCTGGTTCCTTCTCGGAGTAAGCACTTGCTAAAGAATGTGGAACCGCGAGGGATGCCTGCTGATGTATGACAGGGTTGATAGCGAAGCTCAAAATCGGTTTCGGAGAACTCCGAGCCCTTTTGCATCAACCTCATCGATGACTTGTTCTCAGTACTGGGTGAAAGACAACGATGCACCTGTCGATGTTGCTCCTCCGGGTTGTTTCCACGAATCGTATGCTGTCCTTCGATCGAAAGCGCTCCACCAGCGCCAACTATCCGCTCCCGGTGGCTGCTCGTATGATATGAGCGTGCTATACCAGTTTTGGTCTCATTTCCTCGTCCGTAATTTCAACACTCGAATGTACGACGAGTTTCGCCTTTTTGCTTTGGAAGATTCGCGCAACGAGTTGTCGGAAGTTGGCGTTTCCAATCTGATCAAGTTCTACGGAGCGTCTTTACTGTCATGTCAGAACGTCGTTCGCGACGTTGTTGCGCACGACTTCGTTGACTTGATACGGTCGGAAAATCAAATCAGTCGTCCAGCTTTCCAACAGCTACAGATGGCTCTACATAATGACAATATGAACGCTCGGAACCGGATACGCATTAATGAAATTCTGGATGACGAGCTAAAAGCCTCATTGCGATGATCGTCTTCTCCGAATGTACAACACGAGGACAGGAATTGAGTACTCTGCGTTACCCCAGAGAAGGGGACACAAAGGCCGGTGGTGCTGAAACTCTTGTTTTCTGGTTGTATAAATTTTGGTTTTTTGCTTCGATGTGGGTATCCACAGTCTTCGATCAATTTTGATCCCACTCCATGGCGCCCTTACAACCGGACCATGTTGCTTCTAATTCTCCTTGCACCGAGCAAATGGGCGTTTATTCGCTTACTCTACGATAAAAGTTTCCGATTCGGCGTTAGTATACGAGCATGGGTTTGCGATATCCTACCTTCACTTCGGCCTGAGAGGACCAGCACATGGAGGTTCCATGTTTATCCGGGCTGTGTCTTCGGTCGAGATGTCTGAACCTGAGATACCTAAACCTTTTCTTTGGAAATCCCCCACCCTCGGCAATTGAATGTTGTCATTTCTTCAATGTAGCGGGGACACATGGGGAACGGCATTGTGGCAGGCGTCCTTCTCCATTCTCCTTTTACACATCACAAACAAGCATAGCGCCATTTCTGTGGTTTATTTCTACGATGTTCTGAGGAAGTCTCCCCTTCTGCTTTGTAGGTGCGAGGGAACAAAAGACCCCGACCGGTGGTATAAAACACCAGGTAAATAAAAGCTGTTCGCTCAGTGCATTTTCTCAGGTCGGTTCATGGTATTGATTGTAGCATAAGAAAATCAAAAAGAGTGTTAGTTGCAAAGCACGCTGATCGATAAATGACGGGAGTGTGACAGCGGATGCACTAGGGGTCAAGGCATCTGAACGCGAACTGGGAAGTTATACTTGTGGAGTATGACGGAGCAGGACGAATGTACTACATTTCCCTAGACGTCGAGCGATAAGTACGACCAGGAGTTCCATTTGTAGATGGGACTTGATGTACTGAAGTCAAAATGCTGTGCAGGGACAGTCACGTGGCGGAATTTCTAGCGCTCCGACACGCCGATCATGCTGCGCCACGCGGGTTTAGCCGGGGGTACATGCGGGTGGCGATAATGGCTATCGTCCCCTCACGACTCTACATCACTCATACATTCCTTCTTCATACTGGTCACGGACAACCAATATGGCGCCTGCGTTGGCGCGAATACATCAACTGGTGGCCAAGAACGCGAAAGTGTTCAAGTGAGTACAGCTTATCTAGACGTGTATTTCCAACAACGTCTCTGACATCACCAGGGCCGCCTGGAAGCATACAGCGAAACTCGTCCAAGACCAACTTCCGGCATCTGTCCGACCTTCACAGGCTGAACTTCAGCCTATCCTCGCGAGAGTTGCTCCAAAGCACCCAATCCATCGCGTTGCTCTCTTAAAGCAAAGCAAGGGTCGCTGGTATTCGACTCACAGCACCATCTCAGCAACCGTCCGCCGCTTTACCTCCGCCGCGCGACCTACTGGACCAAAATTCGATCGAGCATCGTTCCCTAAATCACGGATCGGCGATGCAGTCACTAGACAGTCTGGCCGGGCACCCTTCGCATCGACCTTGAGGCCTAACCTCACCGGTGGAACACTCGGCCGTACAGCCGGCGGCTACGGTTGGGGTTCGGGACGCGCTGGAGGTGCTCGATACTTCTCACATGGCCCTGCAGCACCAGCCCAGGTCATTACCAATGTGTCACAAGCTGTTCGAGCTTTCATGCTTGGAGGTCAGAAGGCGCAATTCGATGGCCCTGATCCACGTACGGGAGAGAAGCGCTTCAAGTCTGTCTCAGCGCTCCAGGACAAGGTGAACCGTACCCTCAACAAGGCCCCGAAGGCTACCCCAGGTTCCTGTGTCAGCTTCAACATCAATCCCACTGTCACCGCCCTCAGTCCCCTCACCGCCGTCAAGGGCTTTTCCTCTTCTTTCGCACAAGAGAAGGACTCGCTCAACAAGGACGGTTTCCTGGATATCCTCTCTGTCGACTTTTCTCGCGCAGTCAAGGAACTCGCAGGCACACTTAAAGACCTCCAGCGCCTGTCAAGCTTGGGTGATCTTCCTATAACGTACGAGCAATCCACGCTTAAGGTTCACTTCCCTGGCTGTGACGCGGGTACTGTGGAGAAAATCTGCGACGAGTTCGGCGTCCAGCGTGGAGTGGTATCACAAGATGACGACTTCGACTCCTTTGTCGGGACCGATATTGCCCTCCTCTTCCCGTTCGCCTCGAGTCGCACACCTTCTGAGTGCTCCTTCTACGAGAAAGATGTAGCCGAACGCCAATATCCGATCGATTGGCGGCCAATGATGGTCTCGTCCGTATTGAGCTCTGATTCCGACCTTTACTCCACAAATTCTGAAGACGGTCTGGACTTTGAAGATGTGCTTCAGGAGAATCCTTGGGTGGTTTCAGACGAAGAGGGCTATGAGAGCCTTCACACCAGCGATGTTGATGAATTTGATCAACACTCGCCGCTTGAGTATCAAGGCATTCAGGGCATATACAGGTTCATGGAGCAATGTGAGTCGAACTCGTGAGAGAAAGTTGAGGGTGTAGTTCCATGAGAGGGACGATATCAGTGATACCAATTGGCTTCAAATTGGCCGGACTTGCGTTTATGTTGCTATGTTATGATACTGGGCCCTTCTTTAGTCCCTTTTCCATTGTAGTGGCTTCCTCAGGCCCAATGAAACTATATATCGAAATTTCGCTGCGACTACAGCACTGATCAACCCACTTACACAACAAATGCTGAACGGTCGTGCTACGGCGCCTATCTAATGCCCTAGGCCATGTACTACGCGTTCGACTATCTTCGTGATTGTTCAGTTTCCCATCACACTGTACCCCACTATCGATAACGCAATAGCATCCCCACTACACTCCGAATCGTGTCCGAACACCCCGCCTGTATGATTGATCTCGTTACAAGTCTATACTACACCATTCTGCGAGGGTAGCCAAGGACAAGAAATCGACAACCAGCAGCGCGACGCTCACAACCGCAAAGATGGCTCCCACTGCCTCAGAAGTCACGGAGCATCAAACTTCCACCCCTGCAGAGGATCCCTTCACCAATTATGTCTTGTACCAGGACCCTGCGACGGATGTAGCTCGCATTGGTCATTACGATCTTAGTAAAGATACAATACAGCCCTTGAGCTTCTTGTCCGGCACACCCATCTCCAACCTCTTCCAAATTATCGAAGCTCAAACATTACACACCGATAAATCAGGCCGTGTCGTCAAGTCAGGCGAAACGCGTCCTGCCTCTTCGTTGAAGATCTTGCCTCCCTTGACTGGTCGCGATGTCCTCTGTGTAGGAAAGAACTACGCCGAACACGCGGTAGAGTTCAACTCCAGTGGTTTTGACAGCAGCGACAAGGCGGACCAGCCGTCGCATCCAGTCATATTCACTAAGCGATACACATCCATCATCGCCCATGGAGAAGAGATTCTGCTGCACCCTGAGTTCACGCAGACGGCAGACTATGAGGGTGAGATTGGAGTTATTATTGGGAAAGCAGGGTTCCGCATCGAGGAGAAGGACGCCTTGGATCATGTTTGGGGATATACGATTATTAATGATGTGACGGCTAGAGAGCGTCAACGAGACCACAAGCAGTTCTATATAGGGAAGAGTCCGGATACTTTCTGTCCGATGGTATGTTGGCTGCATGTCATCATCTCTCACTACGTAGGACATTGACGTTTTCTTATAGGGGCCGATCGCTGTGCCGGCTTCGAGATTGGAAAAAGAATTACGGGTCCAGACGCATGTCAATGGCGAACTGCGTCAGGATGCTACTACGAAGGACTTGATCTTTTCGATCCCTTTCCTGATCAAGACTATGTCGGAGGGGCAGACGTTGATGCCGGGAGATGTGCTCGCCACCGGGACGGTAAGTGTCGTCCCACCTCTGAGAAATCGAACATTGCTCACCCTTCGTCTAGCCCGCTGGTGTCGGGTTTGGACAGAAGCCGCCTGTCTATCTCCAGCCTGGAGATGAAATCAACGT
Organism: Paraconiothyrium sp. Pb-2020; assembly: GCA_022419385.1. Classification (NCBI taxonomy): domain Eukaryota; kingdom Fungi; phylum Ascomycota; class Dothideomycetes; order Pleosporales; family Didymosphaeriaceae; genus Paraconiothyrium; species Paraconiothyrium sp. Pb-2020. The sequence goes on from JAJUBI010000006.1 coordinate 4,258,406, forward strand.
GTCCGTCACCGGTCTGGGAACTCTAACAAATCGAGTGGCTTCTCTGTCCGCACCCAACCGTACGCTGGAACGGTACCAGACCGCTATGTCGTCCTTCTCCACTGTGAATTCTGCGAGATTACCAAATGAAGGCTTGACTATAATAAATAGTAAACCGATGTACTACAGGGTAGTCGGTAAAGAGAATGGCCCTTCCATCGTATTTGTCCATGGCCTCGGCGCCACGAGCGAGTACTTCACGCCTTTGATCAGCGCCATGAATCTTGCAAAGAAGTGCAGAATACACCTGTACGACTTCGAAGGCCACGGCCTATCGCCTACCCATCCACTCAGCAGACTCAGCATCATATCTTTAGCTTCCGACCTTCACGCCATCTTCGAACACGCAAAGATCCCCGCCAACGCAACCCTCGTCGCCGACTCTATGGGTTGCCTTATAGCATTACAATTCGCTCTTTCACACCCAGGCAAGATCTCGAAGCTCATCTTATTATCTCCGCCGCCCTCTCCGTTGCCAGAAGCACTCGGGAGGCGGCTGCACGAGAGAGCGGAAACAGCAAGAACACACGGGATCCCTGCGGTCGTCGACTCTGCTGCTAGTTCCACAGAGCCAGACTCGCTTACGATGCTGAACCCGCTCGCACTGGCTGCCAGACGTATATCACTGCTGGGTCAAGATGCTGAAGGGTATGCAAAAGCTTGTGTGGCTTTTGGCGAGGCGACGAAGAAGTTGGGAGGTGACGGCGAGGGTACTTCTAACGTTAGTGCTACGGGTAAGGATACGAAGACTGAAGTTTTGACTGTTGGGGAGAGTCGACAAGATGGGACTGGTTTCGGCTTGGAGAGCGTTTACGGAGACGTATTGGGTGAGGGAGCATGGACGAGGAATCTGGATGCGGGAGGGCATTGGCCGGCATTTCAGGATCTCGAGGGGTTGGTGAAGGTGTTGGATGGGTACTTGCATGAAGAGTGACGAATGGTTCCGCGTACTCGCGCCCAAGATTCTGCCTCTCTCACAACACCCCTGATGAATTTAGACGGTTTTAGTCGCCAGCTGGGTGGATAGTTCACTTTTGCGCAGCTGGCCTCGTATCGGAGGAGTAAAGCATTAAGAGAGGAGCCGCTATGTCTGCCTTGAGACTGGACAGCGGTATGTTTCCGTTGTGATTATGAAATCAGCTTCGGATATGTCCTCGGCGATTTGCACAAAAGGTCCAGCTGAACATGCTTGCCAACAGATGAGTTGCGCTGCGTTGGTTCCGCCCGCTGTTAGCCGGGCCGTGCCTGTATATGGGAATATTTACACGCCCTACACGGTACATGAAATGTGAAGCTACAGCGGTGTGAGACTCCGTCATCATTATCAATATTATTGATCAAGATTTGTTGAAAGCTACTGTCGATACACATTGTACGATGTCCTATTCGATAGACAATTCTAGATGTTGCTTACGACATCCCTTTCCGCTTTATGCAAAGCAAAACAATAACGTTGCCTGGTGGAAACCTACCTACACCCCTCAGTTAACGCCCAATTAAAGCCGATGACCGCACCAACTCCGCATTATCCGCGGCTCCACAACGTCATGCCGCAAAGGGTAGCGAAGCTGCGCAGGCCAATGAGAGCGCTGGACCCCAACCAGGCTATCGCGTAAAAGTTTTGTTATTTCCGAAGATGGAGGAATCTAGCGCGCGGCGGGATAAACGTATATAGACTGGAGAGGGCTGTTTTCATCCCATCTTTGCCTTAGGTATAATGGCTGCTGCGACCAGACTTCAGAGTTTGCGATAGAAACTTGGCACGACAAGAGCTGGTGATTGATAGAGGACTGTGGAAGGCCCTTTATACCCGTATCGATGACGGCCAGTACCTCGGATCTAGAAAAGGTGCATGAAGACCAGAGGAATACGGATGGCATATCGAGTCTAAGTAGTGTCGCGGACGCTACGGATGAGGTGATAGCCGCAAATGGACAACCCAAAGAGCGAGACGTGAGCAAAGAAGTAAAGAAGGATGTCCCACCGAACGGAGGATACGGTTGGGTTTGTGTTGCCTGTGTGGCCACTATTAATGCAGTGAGTCCATCCCCCAAACTTTCCACTCTGCAGGCAACGAGCGACAGGACGATCATTCTTTGAGAACGAAAACTGATTGTTCTTCATTAGCACACATGGGGACTAAACAGTTCGTACGCTGTTTTCCTGGCCCACTATCTCTCGAACAATGTCTTTCCCGGCGGCACACCCCTCGCGTATGCCTTCATCGGCGGACTTTCCATCTCTCAAGCTCTCATGATCTCCCCGGTCGCCACCTTGACGACCCGTCTCTACGGAACACGCACTACTCTTCTGATCGGGGTTTTCTTCGAAACCGTATCTTTCATTGCGGCCTCATTTGCCACGAAAATCTGGCATCTCTTTCTCGCGCAGGGCATCGGCTGGGGAATGGGCTTCCTATTCGTTGGCAGCGTAGTCATAGCACCGCAGTGGTTCACGACGCGCCGAAGTCTTGCGAACGGGATCTCAGCCGCCGGGTCCGGACTCGGAGGACTCATGTACTCGTTATCTACACAAGCGATGATTAAGAGCATTGGGCTCCCGTGGGCTTTCCGCACCCTGGGCATCATTGCCTGCGTTGTCAACACTACCTGTTCACTCCTCGTCAAAGATCGCAACAAGCAGATTGGAAGCACGCAGCTATCCTTCGACTACCGTTTGTTCAAGAGACCGCAGTTCGTGGGGCTTCTGGCGTTCGGCTTCCTCTCCATGCTCGGCTATGTCGTACTGCTCTTCTCTCTACCAAACTACGCGAGGACGGTAGGGATGACAGCGTCTCAGGGCTCCATCATCGGCGCAGTGCTGAATCTCGGTCAAGCAATGGGGCGCCCTCCCATCGGGTACTTCAGCGATTCCCTCGGACGACTGAACATGGCGGCTTCCATGACGGGCTTGTGCGGCATCTTTTGTCTTGTGATCTGGATATTCGCAAAGAGTTTTGGCGTCCTGATTTTCTTCGCCATCGTTGGTGGCGCTGTTGCGGGCACTTACTGGGCGGTCGTTGCACCCATCACCACGGAAGTCATGGGGATTGTCGATCTGTCAAGTGCGCTTTCGATCACGTGGTTGGTCTTGTCGCTGCCGACGACGTTCTCCGAACCCATTGGGCTTGAAATTGTGGCTTTCAACGGCGGCAACTACACCGGAGCGATCTTGTTCACGGGGTTCATGTATTTGGGAGCCGCGTGTATCTTGTGGCTTGTACGGGCTTGGAAGATTGGAGAAGAAGAAGAGAAGGAGGCAAAAGCTGGTGCGGACGGCGTTGTTGGGACGGTCCCTGTCGAAGGCGCTCAAATAGACGGAGAGACGTCAAGGATGCCAACCAAGTCGCCCTTCTTGAGAAGGATGATTATGTGGCGGAAGGTGTAGATGTATTACATAGAAATCGGAATAGATAATGTCAGAACCAGGTCAGCCCTGCCTTGAACGGAACGCCACCGTAGCGCCCGCCCACTAGCAGCTAGCCAGGCACCCTGATATCCTTGAACTGCGTCATCCCATGTCCACCATGAATTAATGTTCTTCTCGATACACTTTGTTGGCGTCCAATTGGGTTTGCGCGTCAAGACTGTCGACCCATTTCTTTCATTGGTTGTCGAGCACCGGAAGCCAGTGGTAGGCATTAGCCGCGACATGTTGACGCTTGACGTGGCAGCACCTGCGAGGTCAACACACAGACTGCCTGCCAACAGCCTCGTCCAGAGGCTCTTCGGGCCATGGACGAAGGCGACTCTCTGCCTGCCATGCATTGCCTTCGATGATGCTTCATCCTTCTGGTTCATCATCAATCAACTGGCTGTCCGTGGTCGCGGCGACACGGAGCGTCTGTTCACACGCATCCTGTGCGCTTCGAAGACAACAAGAGCGTCTTTTCTGGTGCCAGCATCGCTCGCTAAGCTTAGCGCACACGAAAATGCAGCATGTGGTCGCATTGACTCGGGGTGATTGCAAATGAGAGCCTGCCAACGTCAGGGGCACGCGCTCTACGGGCTGTCAAGACTCTCAGCTGCTGCGAGCTTCATCGCGAGTGAAGACCGTATCGTAGAGCGCACGAACGCCACTCGCAGCCTTGCCGCCCTGGAATGCGCCCTGCAGCTACGCTTTCTGGATACATTCTGCACAACGGCGTGGGAAGAACGTGCGGGAGGGGTGCACGAGCTGCCTACCCCTGTCGACACGTTGGATGCCCGCCAATCGGCAGTGGCTGACTTAAGCTTCCCTCCTTTCCACAATTTCCTCCCCGACGACTTCATCGGCGGATCCTCCACCACCGTGTCCCTTCTGACCTTTTGCTGTTGCTGCCTCGGCGGGATGCTCACTGCTGTCTCCTCGCCCTTGCTAACCAACCCCATGTCGCTCCTTTAGCCTCACAGCGCGCCTTTCCTTGTGTCGACATAATTTATATCGCGTCAACGTCACTCTCACGCTCCCACCCGGTCCGCACGCGTTATCTGCTCCGTCAGCTCCAAAGGCTCCGTGATCGCCATCTGGCTCGACAATCTGCCCCCAACTAGGCGCGTAAAGCACCTGGAAAGTTCGCGTTCTGGGCTTCTAGGCTTCAGATCCGCCCGCTGAATGCTGAATCTGGCTCGACGTACCTCTTCGGTTTCGCTCCCTCCACCATCGTCGCCACCATCGGTGATTTACGAAGGGAACGACTCTACTGCGGCGCGTGAACCGCTGTCTCCCGCGCAAACTCTGTGGACAGCGCCGTCTCCGACCCAGACGCTTGGTCACTCCAGCCCGGAGCTTCCCACTCTTCCAAGTCTTTCTGCTCTCGGGGGCCTTCCGCGTACTCCCTCCACCGTCGCAAGGCAAGACAGGGCCGACACTTCCTACTACACCGCCAGCTGGGGAAGCCCCTACAGGCACCCGCCTCCGTCTTCTACCGCCAACGGCACCCTTCGACGCAGTTCGGGAGTGACGACTTGGACGGCGACTCCGGTCTTCAATTCGGTCTAGAGCACCTGCTACCTCCCACGCTTGTTGCAGACAACTCGCCCAACCGCTTCAATCTTGAACACCTTATTCCACGACTGCAGGACAACGCGTCGCCTAATCAGTTCAACTTAGAGCACTTAATACCATCTCGCATTCCTGCCACGCTCGAAACGCCTACGCAACCCAACTTCGGTTCTGGTGCTACGCCACGAGTGTCCAAATTTGAAAATCAAGACGCAACTGAAGAGTGGGTTCGTCAGTTTCTAGAACGACGTTGGAATACCGAGACGAACGACTGGTTTAGCGACGAAACTGCCGGTAGTGATCCAGAACTTAGACCAAGCTTCGATCAAGAACACACAGGATCTCCATCCGTCAAGAAGCATAGACTGAGGAGGAACAACAAGACACTGAATCAGCAGGATTTCTGGTCACATTTCAGCAAAGGTCAAAAGGAAGAGCTCGGCAAGATGATGGCCTCGAGATACGCGAACCCTGATGCGGACTCGCATTCGCGTCAGGGTTCTGGCACAAGCCTTCGATCTGGCCTAGGACTTAGTAGATGGGCTGCGCAGCCTGCCTCTCCAGTCGAACAGACTGCTCAAGAGCCTTCCCAACCATCGGAAGAAATGTCACAGAGGCCGTTACGTAGTCCGTCCGCTCAGCCTGTACCTCAACCTGCTGCCCGACCGCGCACACGGAAGAAGGTGATGGTCAAGGGCAAGGGCGTTATAATCTCCATTGCTCAAGACATCCCACGAGGCACACCTGGTTATCCTCCTAAGCCGATGAGTCCAGGGGCAGTGGACGCGAAGATGCAGCAGTTCGAGCTCGAAGGCTACAACACGCACGGATTTGGTACCTGGCAAGACGTTGGTGCAACAGGTGCAAAGCCATCTACTCAGAACCGAGCTGTTTGGCCAGATGACGAGTACATCCGAGCAACACGGTCTACGGCGCCTAACGTGCGAATCGCTAGAAAAGAGGATTGGGATGCTTACATGAACCATCTTGTAGAAGCGAAGCTTGCAGCCCTTGGTGTCGGTATTGGTGGAGAGGAAGACACACCCTCGCCGATGTCGAGACAGGCCTCGGTGCAACACCCAGGCCTGCCCTTCTCTCCACCGCTTCCTACACCTTCTGGGGGAAGCCACCGTGGAAGGCAGGGGAGCATTGTCTCTGGGTCCTTCCCACTTGGACCGTCACCCGGGCATATGTCACGGCAGTCAATTGCATCACCAGCAGCTTTTGCTAACGTCCGCCCGAGTATGCACATGCACAGGCATTCGACATTCTCGCCTGCGAGCTTCATCCAACAGACAGCTTCACCAACTGGCGCGTTCTCTCCGGGCAACTACTTCAATATGCAAGGGGCACGCGGCGGCTCGCCTGCCTTGCCTTTGAGCCGGCCCGACCTTTCCGGAGGTGTCTCTCCACACTCTCCATTTGGCATGAGGCCTAACCAGCAGTTTCCCTTTCCACAAACTCCCAAGGATGATCTCTTGGTGCAGATGCAACAACAGCAGCAACAACTTCAGAATCAACTTCTGCAACAGCAACAGCAGCAGCTTATAGGTCTTCGACCGTCATCTACTCTTGCCGAAGTCCCTGAAGCCGAGAGTGAAGAGGATGAGCTGCCGCTCATGAAGAATGCTAACAAGCATGGCCCAGAAATCGCCATTCCTAGCCCTCAACGTGGCCACCGTCACAATATTAGTGCGAACCTAGAACGTGGTGCTCGCGACGCTGAGTATCATCTTGAAGAGGCGATTGACAAACAGTTCAACGAAGGGGGTGACTTCAGTACTGAGCCGGAATCTACTGAGGAGCTCAGGCCATCTAAGCCTGTAGCTGAATCAACATGGGAAGGCTCGCACCCCATTCTGCACCAGCCACAACCGCATAGCAGAGCTCATTCGCTTGCCAAGCATCAGCAGCCTGCGTTCGCATTTGGCGCTTCGCAAGAGAATCCTCGCGGTGACAGCGATGGGGCAAAGACCAACATCTCTGACGTGACGAATCCCAGTCTAGAAGAAGGCGAGATCCCTGAAGCCGACAACTCAGCACAGCATTCGAAGACGGCATCCCAGGTTAGCAATTCATGGAGAGATGCGAAGTTCGCTTTTGGAAAGCCCGGCTCTGCGTTGCATAGCAAACACACATCGCAGTCTTCTATATCCAAACTCAACGTCGAAGCTAAGGAGTTTAAGTTTAACCCCGCTGCTTCGTTCAGTCCATCCCTGGCTTCCAGCTTTTCGTCCTTTACACCTGCGCTCAAGAGCCCTGCCGACGGTGCCTCGGCGAGCAACAGGACAAGTCTCGATGGCATGTCCAATATGAGCGTAACTGCGCCAGCGTTCAAACCGGATGCGCCAGTGTTCAAGCCAGATGCAGCTCCGTTCAAACCCGCCATCGAGGCACCGGCCTTCAAGCCCGCAATCAATGCCCCGACTTTCAAGCCTTCAGTTCCGGAATTCAAGCCTGCAGTCGAAGCTCCCGTCTTCAAACCTTCTGTTCCAGAGTTCAAGCCTGGCAGCTCGTTCATGCCTAAGAGCGGTTTCAGCTTCTCATCCAGTGGGCCGTCCTTCAAGCCTGACGCTCCTGCCTTCGATCCGGGCAACGCAGAGTTCAACCCGAGCGTATCTGTATCGAGCAATCCCTCTAACATCTTTGGCACCGTCAATATCACCGCCGATGATATTATCAAGCCTGCCAAGCGCTCCAAAGCCGTACCTATTGTACGCCCAGACGAGACACGCCAGAAGACGCCTGAGAAGCAACCTGAAGAAGAAGAACGCGAGGATGCAGAGGGTCGCATTGCCAGTCCTGGAGGGCGCGAGAAGCGTGCGCGACGTCGCCGTGATGACGGTGACGATGTTCCCAGGTTTGCCCTGCAGCCTTTCCTCCCATCGCAAGCTTTGGGCGAACTCCGACAGGGCCGAGCACCGACACAAAGCCCTGAAATCGAGAAGGAATATGCGCCGCAGGAGAAAGAGAACGTCTCTCCAGATACTTCGCGAGCACACTCCAAATCGAAGAGCCCTGAACCTCTGACTTTGCAGAAGGAGAAATCCCCGATCGAGACCGCTATCCCTGCGTCACGAGCTGAGGAGTCTGCTGACTCGAAGACACCGATTGATGATCTCTCGGCTCACGAAAGCGATGCCGCTACGCCTACGGTCGAAGAAATCCCGAGGCCGGGTTTCAGGAAACACAAAAGCTCGCTATCAGCGACCGCCAGGCCATTTGAGTTCCGACCGTTTGCACCTGCTGGTGGTTATGACTTTGGCGGCATCCATATTACGAAGCCATCTGTGTCCCAAAATGACGACCCTGACAAGTCTCATGTGAGCCCGCCGCGGTTCGCAAGCCGTAGTCCTGCGACCACCTTCCGACCAAGTGACGATGGGTCATTCAAGACTGCATTGGAATCTCGAAGGCACGCGCCGTACCCTGAGAGTGAGAGCGTTGACTTTGACAATCTTGGAGATGCTTCGTTCAACGACATTGACGCTGTGATGAAGCACATGAACGACGAAGGATCGGACTTTGGAGTTGAACGTGATGAATCATGGGAGCAGTCTTCTCCGAGAAGATCTGTCCATGACTTTGAACGTTCTGACCTGCCGCCGAACGCCAAGATGCTGCGTAGCGATGCACCTAGTCCTAGCCCCCGTAGACTATACGCGCCGCGCAATATGCACGGCTCGTCAGCCTCTGGCGTCACTGGAGATCCCTTCGATGACGATCGCGCCGCATATGAGTCTCCGGTGCACCGCTTGAACAATGCGGATGAAGTACCCATGAGTGATTGGGATGAGGGTATTCTGTCCGAAGGCGAAGACAAGATTCAAACACGCAGCAAATTCTTCGATACGCACGTTGATGATATCATCGGGCGTCTCCTACAGAATCGTCTCGGGCCGATGGAGCAGAACCTGCAGAGTATTCAAGATGCCATTGCTATGATGTCGCAGCGACCCGGTCGTGGTCGTCGCAGCTTGTCGACTACTGAACGTCTCGATAGCGATGCTGATGATGAGGACGACGAATGGGGTACTGACTCGCACTACCGCAATCGCTCGCCTGGGAAGAACCGCAAGTTGGAGAAATTCAGGGCAATCGTCAGGGAGGCGCTAGAGGCGCACCAGCCACCTGTCACCTCCCTTCCTGTTCCTGTTCCGGAGCCTGTACTACCAGAGAAGATCCGCGACATTGTGGCCGAGGCTCTCTCTGCGCACCAGGCACAAGCCGCACCCGTCGATGCCATGAAGCCTGAAAACATACGCGACGTAATCATGGAAGCGCTTGCCCATCACCAGCCTCAGTGGACGCCTCCCAAGTATGAACCTGTGCCGGCTGACCAGATTCGTGCCATCGTCGAGGATGCCATTGTGACACACTACCCCGCTGCTCCTACCGATTCCATCAAGCCTGAGGAAATACGTTCTCTTGTCGCTGAAGCAATTGCTGCACAGACTACGCCCCTTCAACCGGATGATATTCGCCTCATCGTGATGGAAGCTTTCGAGACACACGCTCCACCGGCACCTCCTATGCCTGTGCCCGAGCAAATCTGGCCCGAGGACATCAAGTCAATCATCACGGAAGCCTTGGACCAGAAGCAGACCGCCGAACCTCTTCTCCCGGAGGCTGTTCGCAGCATTGTCGAAGATGCGTTAATGGCTCACAAGCAGCCAAGCGAGTCTTTGCAACCTGAGACTGTCCGTTCCATTGTTACCGAGGCACTCGTATCTCACCAGCCTCCTGCACCGCCAGCTCTGCCAGTCATTCAAGAACCTCAACCTGAGGCAATTCGTGCCATAGTTGCTGAAGCACTTGCTGCTCAGAAGCAAGTTCCGGCCCTGGAGGCTCCGATTGACATTGCTCAGCCTCAAGTCGACATGTCTGAGATCTACCAGGTCATCGGCAGCTTGAAGGCTTCTATCGCACAGACTACAAGCCATCACCTGCACGCTGAAGATGTTCGCGAGCTCATTGACGATGCTTTCAAGCGACAGAACATGGAAGTTGCTAAGCGTGAGGAGGCTCAGGCTGTTCAGGAGAGAGATGCACGCATCGAACATCTCGAGGCAATGCTCAAGGAGACTACTCTTCGATTCGATGCCGAGGCAGAAGCACGCAAGGAGCTCGAACTTCGGGAAGCGAACAGCACACGCCTACTTGACGTCACCGAGAAGGAGCTTGCGCTGCTTAAAGAGCAAGCTGCTGACGACGAGACAAAGATTCGCGTTCTTGAAGAAGAGCGTGAGCTGTCGCGCCGCAGTCTTGATTCCATCGCAGCAGAAGAAGACGAGGTCCGCAGCAAGTTTGCTAAGCTGCAGGTCGAACACGATGAACTGCGACTCCGAACCGCCGCCATCGAAGGAGCCGAATACGAGGCAAAGAAGAAGCTCGAAGCTGTCACCGCTGAGAACGAGGCCCTCACTTTCACTCTTGAGGAACACCGTATCTCTGCTAACAAATGGCGTGACGACCTCAAGCACGCTCACGATGAGGCTGAAAAGATGCGCCTGGCTATTGAACAATCACGTCTCCAGGCTGAGGAAGCTACACGAGTACGCGAATCCATGCGTGCCAAGTTTGAAAAGCTTCAACAAGATATGACTGTTGCCTCCGGCCAGGCTGCTGCTGAGCGTGCTCAGTGGCAGAAGGGTGACGAAGAGCACATGAAGAAGTACGAAATCCTTAGCGCTCGCATTGAAGCCGAGGGTCGCACCCGTGAACGCCTCGAGCGCGAGCTGGAACGCCTGGAGGGCCAAGAACGTGAGTTCATGAAGCTTAGGTTCACGCTTGAGCAGACGCAGAAGCACAACGCTAGACTTGAAGAGACGGTTGAGCAGACCAGGCAAGAGAGCATGGAACACCAGCGAGCTGCCGAGCGGTACGAACGCGAGTTCCGTGAAGCCAGAGAAGCCGCACACGCTGAAATCCGCCGCATGCGTACACTGATGGAGGCCGACATCGACAAAGCCAACAACCAGGTCAACATCGTCCGACACGATCTCGAAAGCGAAATTGCTCGAGTCCGCACTGAGCTTGATAATGTACGCATGGACGCCGACACCGCAAAGGAGAAGCACGAGCTCGATCTGGAGGCCGCTGCCGACGCGAAGGGTGCAGCTGTTGCAGAAGCGTTGGAGAAGAACACTCTCGCCCTTCTCGAGCAACAGCAGGCATTCGAACGCCGCGTGGAAGCTATCAATATGGAGCACGCTCGTGTGGTGGACATTGCCCGCGAGGACGAAGAACGAGCAACCTCATTCCACAACGAGCGCATGGCGCTTGCGGATTCCAAGATGGACAACCTCCGCGACAAGATTGCTCTACTCGAGGAGAAACTCTCTGTGGCAAAGGAAGCAGCCAGTGCCGCCGCTGCTGCTGCCCAAAAGTCACCGGCTGGCGCGCCAAGCTCATATGCCTCGGGTACAGAAAAGATCTCACCGCAGGCACTGCGAGAATCCATTTCCGTACTGCAGGAACAACTGCAGGAACGCGAATCTCGCATTGAATCACTCGAGCACCAGCTGGCCGAAGTTGATACCGACGCTCCTGCCAAATTGAAGGAGCGTGATACAGAGATCAACTGGCTACGTGAGCTTCTCGGTGTTCGCATTGACGATTTGAGCGACCTCATCAACGCGCTGGCTCAGCCTGCTTTCGATCGCGAGAGTGTGCGTGATGCTGCCATTCGCATCCGTACAAACCTGCAAATGGAGCAATCGGAGAAGGAGCGCCTGATCACGGGCGGCCAGAAGTCCCTTCCCACGCTGTCGACGCTGTCCAACTTTGCTTCTCCGAAAGCCGTACAGCTCGCTGCCGCCTTTGGCAACTGGCGTAGCAAAGGTCGCGAGAATGCCGCGTCTGCTCTCGCAGGCAATGCGAGCAACCCAGCATCGCGCAACCAAACCCCTTCCCGCCCGACTCCGCCCTCGGCCCAGTCATTCCTTTCCGGCCTCATGACACCGCCAACGTCCAACCTCCGCCGGACACCCGATCTCCCATCTTCAGGTGCCCGCCCGCAGCCACTGCTGCGTACCAACTCGACGAGCTCACGAGGCTCCGCCGCTGGCTTCCCTAGCCTGGGCAAGCAGCCCGTACCCAGCACCCCTCCGCTACTTCGCAAAGCATCGTACGACCAGGATGCAGAGGTCGAACGCTTTAGTGAAAGCGGTTTCTATGACGATGAAAGCACCGTCGATGGAGATATGACGCCCATCGGTCTGCACTTCGGACAAGCGCTTGACCGGTGACGTTCTCACCACCACTAGTATGAAACAACATTTTTCCTTTGTACACATTTCCTTACACTTGTAGCTCGTACATGAGCATACTGTCCTTCTCTGTATACTGTTCGTCATCGCACCCTCTCTTTCTCGTTAAGATACTTAATGCTTGCTTGTTCGTTGCGTTTTGGACTTGGTCTGCTGTCTTTAGCGATGTGAATTAAGCATGGATGGATATACCCCCAGTGCGAATTGCTAGATTGGAATTTTCTACCCGTGTATGTATCGGAATGGGAATTAAATTGTACAAAACACACATTGTTTCGTTTTTAGCGTATTTGGCGGAGCGGAATGGAGTGGATCGTTCATATAGGATCAAATTGTAACACAGAAGACAGATCAATACGATTGATACAGAAACTCGATGTCCAATCTTTGAAGTGAAGTTTCTACCCAAGAGCGCGCGAGCATCTTAATCATAGCTTAATCGATCAATCCAGGCTCTCGCGCGCATATATACTCCTCCCGCTCGGCTCGCGATACACGACTTCAAAATTGATCCCTAGAACAGGGTCCCTTACAAAAGCTCCGTGGTACCCTGCATGATACTCCGGCCTCGGCCCCGGCTTGCCATTGTCCTCTCCACCCGCCTTGATCGCATGCTCATGCCACTTGTACACCTGCTCGAGACCTTTCATGCATCAGCAATACGCAACCTTTCTTTGCGGTCTAGTAAAACGCAGGACGACGTACTCTCCACGGTAAACGCGATATGCTGCTTTCGCCACTCCTGCACCTGCGACTCTGTAGCTTCGGTTGTGGGATCGCTGCAGAGCCAGAAGTAAGGGCGGGTTTCTCCGAGTCCGACCACGTGTGGGACGGGGCGGGTTAGTTCGCGGAAGGCGAAGGTGGAGTTTGCGGAGAGGAGGAAGGAGAGGAAGGGGGGTAGTTTGGAGGGGGGGACGATGAGGGTGAAGTGGTCGCGGGGCATGGTGGATGGCTTTGGGAATGATTTCGTTCGGTGGACTAGGATTCTGGATTGGACTCGATTGATGAGATGGTGGAGCGTGTGTGTGTGCTGAGATACATTTGTAGACATCGGCTCGTATTCGTTCTAGCTGAAACCAGGCAGCAATACGATGCCGAGGCTTGGCTGGTGAAATGATTGGAACGAAAACAAAGACCTGTAGTGAGACTATCACATATGCGTGTCAAAGTTGAGTCATAGGCTGGAGCTAGAAGGATGGATTGAGGTGATGAGTAGTTCCCAGGTCTATAGGACTGCATGTGCTGTAGGGCTTCCAACAACGTGAGGGTCAAAGAGGCCGCACACTTCAAACAAGTGCATAGTCTATATGGAACGTCCAACATTCTAAGCCAAAGAAATCGAGTCTGCTCCGCGAGGACCCGAAGCAACCAATACATAAGGACTAAATGTCTTCAATACTCGTTGCTAAATCTTTTTCTCTGATACAAAAAGTTGCATCAGAACACAGTTCCGTCGCTCTGAATCAAGATCGGACTGCTCTTCGTCTCAGGCCTCTTGTCCTTTGCCACCTCCCTCCCGCTCTTCCACGTCCCTGCCTCTAGTAGCTGCGCCATACTCAACTCCACGCCTTCCATACGCCCCTTCACCATCTCATACAGCTTGTCGATCAGGACTAGCGTCATGGCGCGCCACTCAACAACCACCTCATCTCCGGCGCCAAACTGTGGCAGAGCGCTTCCAGACGCAGCTAACCCGCGTTCCAAAGAAGCAGGATTCAAGCTGAGCACACCGAGGTCGACGAACAAGCCGCCGTTACGGTATTCAGGTAGAGCGGTCATGGAATCCATGTGTTTCCAGGTGATGTTCAAAAGGCGGGTGAATGGGACGGTGAGGGAGTAAGTAAGCCACTGCGTCAGCTTGTGGAACGGCTGGATGGAATCTGCTTCCGAGGTGTTTGGGAGTGATACAGATGAAGAGGCCGTCCGGAGTGTGCTGAGGGGCCAGGCGTCGCCAATGGGATACCCATTTACCACTGTGCGGTCGCGGGGCCAGATGGGGATCAACAGTTCTTGTAGGACGTCCCAGAAGACGAGGATATCAAGGGTGGAAGGGTCGGTGGCAGTCTTCAGCATGTAGTCGACGATGTTGCCGGGGCGGCCTTCGACCCCGAAGACATCGGCGTGCGCAAGGAGCGAGGATCCTAGGCTTTTCAAGAGATTGGTGCGTGAGTCTACGCCGAGCATCGGGTTGCCGTCTGTAATTTGGAAGCCAGAAGCTAGGGATGAGGGCGTTAGTTTTTCGAGGCCCTTCCCTAGATTATGTATGAGCACGGGATCAAAAGTAAGAATAAAAACAATTACCATCCACGATCATCTTGTTGCTTTGCGAAGAAGCAAATGCACCTTCCTTGAACATGTACAGACTCGCCACTGCAATGCCTTCACTCCGCTCGTACGTTTGCTCCGTGCCTGGCTCCACGTACCGCCAGTGGTCTCCCGCACCTGAACAATTAGCTTGATCCGCAGAGCATGTGTACGAGGTTGCATTGAGCACTTACCTGCATCCAGCAATACCGAAACGAAGAATAAATCGATCAGCCTGCGAGTGAGCTCCTTATCATCGTGGCCTTCTCCCTTCCATTTTGAAAGTAGATCATCGATACGCGGCTGATTGCCGACTTCGAAATGCTGCCAGCGGCCGTGAGGCGGGATCTCGGAGAATCGGTCGGGTCCGTAGTCTCGCTGTAGATCGTCAGATTTCCATGCACAAAGGTCTCACTCTGCTTCATCCGAGCGGGATGCACATCAATTGGGGTGAAAATACTTTTATCACGCCCGTCACGTAGTCAGCAACAGCGGGCAGCCTGTCCTCATGTACATCGAAATGGCTCAGCTTCCCCACTTTAGCGGCTTCCCCTACGATTCTGGCGCGGTCTCTGACTGCCTCGAGGGAGAGAAGGTATTTGACTTGCGGATCCATGCTCTTCAATGTGGGATGGAAGTTGTTGTAACGTGTGTCGGAGGGCGCCGGTGTCGTTGTTATATGGTTGGGCACCTTCCTATCAGGTGGCGGTAAGCTACGTTAGTGTACTGTGGGTCTACCTATCTACGTGGGACCAACCGTCGGAGACATGAGCCAAGACGGCTATCGACTTTTGATTTGGTGCGAGCTTCTGGTCGATTCTTTTTACAATGAACACATTTGTTAATAATCTAGTGTGGTAGCTAAGGCAACTTCGAAGTGCTGACACCTCAGGGAGATCGCCCGTTACACCAGGTCTGTGAACACCGCCTTGCTATTAATTCTTCAAGTCAAGATGCGGTAGATCGTAAACCAAACGCCGACTGGGTATACGCAAACGCCAATTTCCCTCAATAGATTCCCAGCCCCAAGATGTCGAGATAACCCCATTCACTGTACGTAGGATGTGTCGTGCCTCCCCTCATGATACCTTTCTCTTCCTGCCTACCACCAACTTCGTATCTGCCTCTCGAAACAACAGCAGCGTGTCCATATGGATGTACAAGTGCGTTGCTGACCGGATCCCCTCCTACATCAATAACTTCATCCGCCTCCACGGCGCCTTCGCGCACGCATGGATTCCTCCACACCCTCACTCTTCCGTCTGTGCCACCAGCCCAGATCTCGTGGGATTCTCTAGTATTGTATTCGTCTCTCTGAGCCCAAACATCGAAGCCCATCTTCTGGCGTGTGAGTGCCTTCCGACCGGCGCAGTGAGCCAACGCGAGCCCAAACTTGCGCACGTCGTAGATGAGAATGGCGTCTGAATCTCGCTCGGCGACGTAGAGGTATGTTCCGTCTGGACTCCATTTCAGCTGCGTTACGCCTTCGCCGATGACGTCTCGCAATTGATCGTTCATGACCCGCCTTCCGTTGACCATGCCAGGCAAAGCGAGGTGCGTGATTTCCTGGTTCGACTGAACATCATAAAGACCAACATAGCGCGTGCGCGTACCCGCAGCCAAGATGTCGGCATTCGCGGTGGAAGGAGCAAGCGCGGAAACATCGCCTTTGAAGCCCCAGCCTCCACCTTTGAGCTTGTTCCGCGTGGAGGGGATGGTACGGATCTTGGACACAGGATCCTCGGTGTAGGTGAGGTCGAACACGGCGATCTCGTTCTTTTGGCCCGCGTAGAAGTAGGCGCCGCAAGGGGACCATGCTAGGCTTAATGGTGCTTTCACGGCTTCTGTTAGTTTGTCGACAAGTTTGTAGCTAGCGATCTTGGTTGAGATGTCTACAGGACCTGTTCGGAAAGACTGTTCGCCGGTTTCTTGGGTTTCGGATAGATTCCAGAGCGCATTGTGAAGGCCAATGTACTGATCCCGGCGGCTGACCAGGACGGTACTAGTATTGTAGTCATTCACGTCAAAGTGTGGATTGACCGTGAATGCCCATATAGGATCTGATGAAGGAAATTGTGCATATGGTACCAGCTTCTGTTGTTCTTGTTCCGCAGCTATATTGGATGTAAAGGGATAGACGGAAAACTTTCGCGCGAGGTCTGTGGTGAAGATGCACGTGCCATCCGGCGACAGCTGAGCGTCAGTAATGCAGCTCACTGTATCGTCTTCATGTTGTTTGACCTCTGATGAATTCTGCTCTTCGTCACCCGCCTCTTTTTGCGCAGTGCTGTCCCTTGACGCAGTGCTCGCGGCACGCCAAGTTCGCATTCCCTCACCATCACTCATAAGTCCTATACACTTATAATATCTGTCAATATGTTGGCACCGCCCATTTGAACGCGACGGAAGGATGGTGCAGAGGCAACGGTTATCCCAGGACCTCGGATCACACTAGCGCGTCAGTAGCGTCATAGGGCTGGAGCTTGGGCCATCAACATCGGACAAAAGTTCGAGGCGACATCGGGGATGGTTCAGGGTATGTCATCTCCATAGTCAATAATGCAGAATGTCCTCGAGCCGCGAGGAGGGCAGGCATGGGTCGAGTCGCCGTACCTGCGTTCGCTCATAGTACGTATACTTTCATTACCCCATTTCCAGGCAAAGTCTACTCCAAACCAAACAACAAACCCGCTCGCGTGCTCTACGGGTCACATCAAGCCTCGCTATGTTGCTCTTGTATCTTTGGGAGCTATCTACGCGCACAAGCACTGTCGCGCGCATGTACACAAGCTAACGATAGACAGGCCGGTGGCTTAGCAGGCACAACGGTAGACATGTCGCTCTTCCCCCTCGACACCCTCAAAACCCGCCTCCAATCCGACGCCGGCTTTGCCGCGAGCGGTGGCTTCCGCGGGATCTATAAGGGTCTTGGATCTGCATTCGTGGGATCCGCTCCTGGCGCAGCCCTCTTCTTCATAACCTACGATTCAATAAAGCGGCACTTGACCCCGTCGACGCCGAAGATCGCACATAATGCCGAGGGCAAGCCGTATGCGCAGGTAGAGGGAGGAAGAGGAAGAGAGGCAGGTGTACATATGCTGGCTGCGAGCTTGGGGGAGGTCGCTGCTTGTGCGGTTAGGGTGCCGACAGAGGTTATCAAGCAGAGGGCGCAGGCCAGCCAGCATCCGTCATCGCTGTCTGCTTTGACGTACATCCTGAACCAGAGGCATACGCATGGACTTAGACACGTGTGGATGGAGCTATACCGCGGGTGGAGCATCACATTGCTCCGCGAGGTTCCCTTCACGGTCATTCAATTCCCACTGTGGGAAGCATTGAAACGGTGGCGGATGCACAACAGCGGGAAGAGCGAGGTCAGTGGGCTGGAAGGTGGATTGTTGGGTAGTGTCGCTGGCGCAGTCGCAGCAGGGATAACAACGCCGCTGGATGTGCTAAAGACGCGGATGATGCTGGCCAAGGAGAAGCAGCCGATGATGAGCATGCTGAAACAGATACTACAACAATCAGGCCCGAGGGCGTTCTTTGCAGGGATTGGGCCTAGGGTAGGATGGATAGCCACTGGAGGTGCCATCTTCTTGGGGAGCTACCAGTGGGCAAGTAACGCGTTGGGTGGTGTAGAGGATCTATGAGGAGCATGTCATGTAAGAGTAGGCCGAGTGGAACATAAGGCTTCGGAGCGGGGGCTGTGATAATGTACCATATACATCCTTCGGTTGATGTCCATTAGATATACGTCGCGTGCATAATGACTCTCAGTTCAAGCCATTCTCTGCATGTGTATTCTCGATATGTTCCCCAGTACATGAATGGTTGCCCTGCGTGAATTACAGAAGAATAACAATGACCGGAGCAGATGAGGTTGATTAGAACAGAAGGATCAACGCACAGAACGAAGGCGAACGTGGCATTCACTGAACCTCACTGATTGTCAAATACTCCTGCCTGGGTGACGTGGTTTCGTGCACCTTTGCACCTGCTCAACCTTGAATTAAAGTCGTCACGTGCTAGCGCGTTTGTACTTACTACCTAGGTATCGTACCTACTTGACTAGCTCTCTCTCTCCACCTCTTCACTACAGCACGATCCTGCGACCGATTTGAACTGGCGCGCCACTCGTCCAACATGCGAGCGCCGTGGAATACTAGAGCAGTCGCAGGCTCTTCGGCCGATATGGCCATCGATCTCGTGTCCGACGACGACGACGAGGTGCAGATACTTGGCGTGCGGGTTCCCGTGGCGTCTGCGTCAACCCGCGTTGAAAGTGTCGAGCAACCTCCGGTGCGTGTTTACCACACCAGAGCTGTTACGCGTGCGCAAGCAGCTGCTGAGACTGCGGGCCCTCAGACTCGTTCCACTCCCCATGCGGAGACGAGTGTGAACCCCGGCTCTCGAGCTCATGCGCGCGCGGAGGCGAGCGACACAGCGAGTGGCAACACTTTGTGGGCCGCTCCAGTTCGGCCTCCCACACAAGATCGCACTAGTTCCAATGTCGAGGAGGCTGCATCCACAACAAGCCCATGGCAGCCGTCCCCAGACGAACCTGCAAGCGCACCCAATCCCGCTGCGAATGGTCAGAGTGGGCAGACTAACACTGAACTTACAAGGTATCACAGCACAGATCAAACACAGGCAGATGAGCCTGAAGTCTCGGCACTGAGTCACTTTTCGCGGGCATCACTTCACAGTCGCAGAAGTGTGAATAACAAAGCAGTTGTACCGGCGCCTGTTGCTCGAAATGAGATTCTTGTGCAGCGACCTATGCTAGGGACGCATCAAGATGTGAGCACTCTCGCAGCTGAGATACCTGGCCTTCCTTGCTGGAACGCTTTGCACAGAGATCTTCCGTACAGAAATGGAGGTTCCGCAAGTGGAGCAATTGCATCTCTGGTCGCCTCACAGGAATCTCTTCCCACGCAGGAGGGTGTTTCGAGAGCTGAAGACCGTGCAATCAAATCAGCAGCTGATACTCAAGGACCCGAACGATTGACGCATTTCCCGCATGCAAGCACAAGTCGAGCAGGAGGAACAGCCCCATCTCCGTTGCTCTCTCTAGCTTCGCTTGGTCGACGAGACCGTGTTGCCAGGTACGAGGAGATCAGTCTAAGTATTGCGTCTATTCAAAAGCAGGCGAGAAATGAACGCTACGAAATACGCAGCAGACGTCCGCGACCGTCTTCAGCAGATTCTGAGCGACACCGGCCCAACAGGAGCAACAAGAAGAAAGAGAAGAAAGAGAGGAAAGAGAAAAGGAAGAAAGAGAAGAAAGAGAAGAAAGAGAAGAAGAGAAGAAAGAGAAGAAAGAGAAGAAAGAGAAGAAGAGAAGAAAGAGAAGAAAGAGAAGAAAGAGAAGAAAGAGAAGAAAGAGAAGAAAGAGAAGAAAGAGAAGAAAGAGAAGAAAGAGAAGAAAGAGAAGAAAGAGAAGAAAGAAGAGAAGAAAGAGAAGAAAGAGAAGAAAGAGAAGAAAGAGAAGAAAGAGAAGAAAGAGAAGAAAGAGAAGAAAGGGAAAGTGAAGAACGAGAAAAAAGGGAAGGAATTGGACCAAGACTTGCTCATGCTTACGACTGGTCATAAGAAGCTAACTTTTTGGAAGCAACAAGCCGCAAAGGAACTCAAGATTGGGCCAGAGATGAAGTTGATCAGTGCTTCGGTCGCGTTGTTTGACCGAAAGAGTATTCAGACAGTCTTGCCCAACCGATACCTTCGTATGAGTACTTCCTCCAAGAAGAACCATTTGAGGACAATCGCATTTCCTGGAAGTGTTGAAATGCTCCTCGATTCGCCAATGACTGCTGTGAGAAACGCGTACAACGAGCACACGAGCGACAAGCTAGATACGGCAAGACTAGTCCTGTGGACTGACGGATCAGCTGGCGGTGGTATGTACGGACAGAGTCGGGGGTTTGCTGTGACGTGGCGTCGTAGCACAGCGACTGGTTGGGGGCGATGGGAGGCCGCCGGATATCAAGGTATGGTCTTTGACATGTAACGTGCAGTCACATTTCTAATGGTTTGCAGCTCAAGGTGGTTCACTCGGTTCTAACGATATAGAAGCCCTAGGGGTCATGAAAGCGCTTGCTCAAGCTTGTGTCTTGGTCAATGAGATGTCTGGTCAAGTAAAAGCGGTGGCTATCTACACAGACTCAACAGGCGCACTTCGTGTCGCGCAAGACTCAAACCACCCTCTGGGTCGGCATATTATCAGGAAAGCTCGCACTCTGACGAGGTTGGGCCCAACATTATCTTTGCATTGGTGTCCGGGCCACAGCGGTGTAAGTAGATTGTTCCAATGGCTCTTGGAGGAAACGTCCATTAACGAGGCAACATAATAGGTACCGGGTAATGAACTTGCCGACAAGATTGCCGACATATCGCGATCACACATCTATGGCCGCAATGCAGAGTTCGTAGATCTGAGCGATGACGACGGTGAAGACGACTGGGAGGACATATAACATATTCAAGGGCAGGAGCTTGAGTACTATTTCCTTTGATTGTTGCCAAGTGGGAGTGTCACAAAGCATTCAAGCTTTGCACGGACTTACACGTTGGCAAGATGATGACAATGGAGCATACGGCGTTATCGCGGGATACTGTTTACACAATATACCCAATTCCTTGGGCATTATATCAAGGCAGACGCCATACTACCCTGAGGCTTTCGGAGCCTTTCCCGATCTCCAGGGATGTTTGGCCGTGTGGAGGCTGTTTAACTCTCAACATGACTTGGGACGGAGTTCCAACTGCGACCTCGGTCGGAGCAGACATGATTAGAGTCGAGCAGTGCCTCGTGAGGTAGCAGTATCGACTGCCTTCATATTTGCAGGCTCGGGGTACGGTTACCTATCCAAACAACTAGCTGAAAACATTAAGAAGCTGTTGGTTCCTGTCTCATCTTCGTCCTTTTTGCTGCGCCACTGAATAACTCCTGAGCACGTACTAGGTCCGACTGCACGTCGATTGCACGAGCTCTAGAATTTATTGGGCCGCATTCGTTGCTGCAGTAGCGCATTCCAGGCAACATAGAGGGCGCTATGGTGACCGAATAATCCTAATCGACTTGCTGCTCATTGCACGCTTAGCCTTTAGCTGCATTGTTGCAGCATTAGCGCCAGGTACAGCGCCTGACAGGGTTTTACCTGAACACTTCGCAGGAGTTTGCCCCCTGGCACTATGAGCCTGTGAGTACCTGCGGCTGAGGATTTGGGGCGACTTTAGTAGGAAACACGAATGAACCAGAGGTAAGCCCTTGGCCACGAGCGCCGCCACGAGCTGAAATATAGAGCTTGCGAATACGAGTCAATTATCGCGGCGCAAATCTTATACGAGAATTTTACGCAATAGCATTGCAACGGGAAACAACTTGTTGGTAGGTATAAGGACAATTGAGAGCCCCTGCAAATACATCACACGATTCATCAGTCGTGCACACATTTACAAAATGCTCGCCCTCCTGTCCCTCGCCTTGTTGCCTTTTGCACTCGCCCGCCCAAAACCCATACCCGCCTTTCAAGTCACAAACTTATACACTTTTGAGCCATCAGGCCGAGACAATGTGTCGGTCTACCGCGTGGAGTTCAACGTGACGGATCCTAGTGATGGTGCTGCGACTTTCTGCCACACACAATGGCCGTACGCAGAGTGGAATACTGGATATCCTCACGACTTTGTACGTTCTAACACACATCATTCTAGCACCGGCGAAACCGAACTAATCGCTTTCAAGCTCGCAAATTGCACAGATAAGGGCTGGGCGTTCAAACTTGACGACTATCAGGACATATGGGACTTTGTGCTCGATGTCAAACACGTAAGGTAAGCCGCTTCACTCCTGGCTGTCGAATACGCTGAGGCTAATGGGAAGTAGCAAGAAGAATGGAAAGAAGACGAAGCGATTCGCGAATGGTACGGTGGATCAAGAGAATATATTGCAGTGCAGTCATGCGGGGTCTGGGTTCTCGATTTGCAACCAAAGGGAGGGCGTTGCGTTTCCGTTGGCGGTGTATAAGGAGGTGAGGGTGTGAGGAAGGACGTGTTTATGGAAGAGGTGATGTACAAGTTTTGAAGTTTCGTTGACCGTTCAACTGCCGCATATACCTAATAGCGATATAAAATCAGAAAGATCCTAAAGCTCCCAAAGATTTGAGACACTTATCTGTCGCAAACCACCGCACGGCGCAATTACTTCCATTTAGTCACTTATTTAGTCAGATATCTAGAATCCAGTCTATGATAGTCGACACCAAAACTTAAAGTGACTCTTGCGCCGGTGTATGACATGACCATACAGAATTGAAACATATCTTCGAATACGCATTATAGACCGAGTTACCTTGCGAGGTAAGTTCAATGCGTCGGCCAATGTGGTTGGTAACGTCTCGAGAGGCATGGGCCTCGCTCCGCCATCCAGCCATTCAGAAAACCAACCAAAGGCAAAAATAATCCCTGGAATGCGCTCTTGCTAGCGGACGATGTTGGTGAGAGTGGGTGTATGCATTCGAGTAGACAGAAATCAATGTTGCACTTCATATATAGGAAACCGCAATCACGCACCTTTTAATCTACTTCGATACTCCAAGTCGACCAGACAACAACATGTCGACCACTGGAGCCGCGCCCAGCCTATCCGTATGCTCCCCATCCACAGTCTTTACAAAGCTCGTGCTAATGTGCTCCCGGTACAGATGGATGACTTCAAGAAACTGAGCAAAGATGATATGATCAACCACCTCCTCGATCTGGGCACTAGGGCAAACGAGCTCAAGATCCAGAAAGAAAAGATGGACGTAGAGCTTGAAAGGCTGGAAGCAAACGATGACACCAACGGAACGACTCCGCGTCGGCTAGCGCGTGATCCAGCGATGCTTCATGTGGCACACGCATTCAGAAACCTGGAGGCAATTGAACAAGCAAAGGTGCTTCTCTCCCCTCATTTTTACCACTACAGGACCTAACACCACAAAGGCCCAAGTGCGCACAGCAATGGATACGATTACTCGAACCGCCTAGGCACCACTAGAAGAGATCGAGAACGGTCCCACTTTGCGGGCTGTGAAGAAGATGAAGGCAGAAGTAGAGGCTAAGGACGAGAGCGGAGAATTACTCCGGCAACTCCGCGAGTATCTGGGCAACGTGGAACTGTCCCAATCAGAGAGTGTGGGTGAGGCAGAAAGCGATGGTCAGTCTCCATGGGACGTGCCATCTTCCATAGAGGGCGACGACGAGAAGACGACTTAGGGCTTGGAGGCTCGGCAGAAGGCGTATAAGAACGTCCAGAGGGTGGGGGCGATTGCAGTCTAAGCTATGTGACTGCGTAGTGGTACCCTGCTTGAGATATCCGGTGTTATGGAATTTCGGCATTTGCATGAGCTCACCAGGGCTAAGAGTAGTTCATGCTCCAAAGAATCTCACAAATGTACTACAAAACTGGCAGAAGACTTTCCGTTGAGGACTTCCCTACTTCACTACAGCGCTCGTGGTGTTGTGGTAAACCTATCTCGTTCGGTTCGTACCCCGTATTCTCAGCTCGTACCGCCACTTCCAAAGCTGGTCAGTTTTGGCCCTCATCGTCTTTCTCCCCATCAGACGCCACATCATCATTTTCATCCTCAGATTCTACTTCAACCACATCCGCATCATCGCCGAGCATCTCATCATCGTCGAGGACAAATGCGTTGTATTTGGTGCCGCGCTATGCCACCTTGAGTGCTTAGTGCTTCCGGCTCCTCTGGTAATAATGCTGTCTGGCCTTTGTAAGACCGTTTGAGTTAAGTCTGCCTAACTCCAGTTGTTCGTCATGTTAGCACGGCCTGAGTCATTGCTCAGACCTCACAAATAGTCTTGGTTGTAAGTCTCTGAGGTCGGAGAGATCTTCTGCCTAGTTACACTTCATGTGGATAGCACTCGAGGTCTTGTGGTCCATCCAAAATGGTGGGATTCTACCCGTCATGGAGGATGATAACATGTGATGCCCGCGTCAAGTCAGTCCCAAAGCTTCCACTCCTGCTGGCGATGAGCATAGATCAAATGTATCCAGATCCGACCGGGGCTTGATTCGCAGGAAGGACATAAGTGAGTGAATATCCATGTAATCATTCATTAACGGCATCCCGGTCATGATTACCCTATGGTTCGCGGTCACTGCCTGAACGGATCGGATCGTCTCGGTTGAAGGGTTCGTTGCGATGTGCCCTTTGTCGAGGACGAAAAGGAGCCAATATAAGCTCATCAGCGGACACTCGCACTGGAGCCCAACCGCGGAGGCCTTCTCCCGTTCGTTGCACTCTGCTTTGAGCATATGGTACGTAGTTATAATAATGACATAACGTCGAACGTCTTCTATGGACTTGGACGATTTTTCTCGATCACCGTCTAAAGATAAACCTGTCAGTGATCGTAATCATAATGAGCTCGGAACCTGCTTACAGTATATCAAGACTGAGAAGTAACCTTGCTTAACGTGGTCTGTAAATTGACGCTCCCAATGTGTTAGTACATTCAGCGGTACTACAATTAGTATGCTTCCTCGAAACGGCGCGACTAGAACATGTGCCGTGCCTGCCAATGGAGGGTCATTGGGCTGGTGTATCCACCGTCTATCTACAGTTCGGTAGCGTTTTGAGACCTTGACGCATAATGCTGTGCAGCTGTTAGGATAGAATAGGAAGGTATTCATGATCTCTTACCAATAACGACGAAGGTCTTGCCAAGCCCCATACCAAATCGCTAACAATGCACCATGGTCAAGGACGTGGAACATGAACAGCACTCGGTTCAGAGAGTGTTTCTGGTGGTTCCTCAAAGTAAGAGGGTATCGTGCCTCCGATAGTGCGTGTGACTCGCGCTCAAAAGGCCATTCATATTGAGTTGCATTCCATTCGCGATCATCTGGGGGCGTTCTGTTTCCGGTCTGCACTACTTGGTACACCACATCAAGAAAACGATGTTGTCTCTCCTCTTGTGTCGTTCCAATATGAGGATCGCTTGACTCCGAGTCTTCAGCAGGAATTTCAAACTTGGCTGCCATGGCCAGCAGCCCTACCGGATCGCCCGACTGTGGTGTCCATGATGGCTCGGTGGACGATGGGTAGATAAAGTGAAAACCGTTGGATGCCATACCGCTGGCGATTTTGGTAATGCGAAGCTTAGAAGGACGACACCAACGACAGAATCTGGGTTTGGGAGGATGAGAAGTGAGACTACTTAGATCTAAAGCTCAGTTGTTCGTAGATGGCGGAATGCCACCCGTCTTAGAGAATGATTCCCGCGTCAAGTCAATCCCGGATCAGGTGCGTGGCACTTGAGGTCTTGTGTTCTATCGAAAATGGTGTGCGCAGTGTATACACCTGTGCCAATTTCGTCTGCTTAGATCTATGGGCTCAGTTGTTCGTAGGTGGCGGGATTCCACCCATCTTGGAAGATGAATCCTTCGTCAAGTCAATCCCGGATCTTCCGCTCCTGCTGGTGATAAGCATTATGACATTGGTTGACAGTGTATAAAGAGGTGAAGATGTGAGGAAGGACATGTCATGCATTTAGCGTTGGCGGTGCCCCAGATGTACTAAAAAGCGATCTAACAAAAGAAGAGTTCTAATAGTATTAGACTTAGTTGAATCTCATTGCAAAGAGGTTCAGTCCATTGTGTCGGCCACTGTTGATAACGCCTAGGGAGGCATAGGAGTCATCTCTCAGACGACTTCGCAAAGGCATCGATGAGGAGCTCATCGACCTCGAATTCCGCGAAATCCGCGATGTCATCGCTGCCGATCGCGCTCTAGGCAACATCACTTGGTCGTCCATCATCACCAAAACATCCTGGCGTAAGCGGCTCCTGCTCGGTTGTGGTGTTCAAGCTTTTGGTCCCCTCTCTGGTATCAACGTGATCAACTACTACGGCCCCCGCATCTACAGCATCCTTGGAATATCGGCTAGGGAGTCACTTATGATCGTCGGAATCAGCGGTGCTCTTTCCATCGTGTGGTGCACCATTGGTCTGGGCCTAGTTGACAAGCTCGGTCGCATCAAGCCTCTGATCATCTCTGCAGCCGGCCTGGCTGCTGCCCTACTCGTCAATGCGGTGCAAGGACAATATTTCAATCCTTCCAATGGCGCTCAACTACGGAGCATGGTTGCTATGAACTTCTTGTTCAGCTTCTTCTACACCCCGCTTGGCATCATCTCTTGGATCTACCCAGCAGAAATTTTCCCCGTTGAGATTCGCGCAAGAGGCAACGCCATCACCACTTTTACAAATTGGACTGTTAACCTCATTTTTGCCCAGTTCTCACCACAGGCCCTGACCTCGATCGAGTTCAAATACTTCTACGTTTTCTTCTGCTTCAACATCATTGCTCTCTTCTGCTACTGGTCCTTCTATCCTGAGACCAAAGGCAAGACATTGGAGCAAATGGATGAGTTGTTTGGCGACCAGCTTGTTCCGCATGCGATGCAGGATCCTGCTGCCGCCGCCGCCGCCATGGAAAAGGACGAAAAGTTGCACACTGAGATTCATGCTTCTCGCATCGGTTCAGTCGCCTAAGCAAAGAAATAGGAAAGTTAAATAGGACCACACTCCATAATACCGACACCCGCAGCCAAAAGGGGGCGAAGATAGTTATAATACTCTCGAGACGATCAGTTGCATTACTAGTAAAGGTTCGCTATCTTATCATCCTCTGATTTCTCCATGTGACGAAAACCACCACAGTCCCATCAGAACAAGGCATATGTAGCTATGCGGTTACCACTGATAACAAGCCAAGAGATACACGTCGGGTAGCGCACAAGGAGCAGCGGGATTTCCGGGATGCCGCGGCGGATATCCCGATGAGCAACGCTACGCACGGTTGCTCCGCACAACAAAGATTTTAGACCACTCATGGGTAGAGTCGATCAGACCCCGGATGGCGCCCCTAGGAGATTGCCGTTTCCGTCTTTTTCTCTGTCTATATATTGATCAAGTTGACACGTGATTTCATCCAATAACATCAGGGCTTGTGGTTTAGTGGTATAATTTTCCCTTAGCACTACCTCTAGCACAGCTGGATAACCTCCAGCTAATGCTGACGCGTGGGAAAGGTCCTGGGTTCGATTCCCAGCAAGTCCAGCTCTTTTTGCGGCGTTATAGAGTGCCAAAGGGTAGGGAACTGACACGAAATGCATATATAGCATTTTTTTTCTCTCTATAGCCACTTTGCTAAAAAGGGTAGAAACTGCTTCTGATCTCTTATCGTGTCAAGTGTTGCCGCTGAAGTTACAGTCGAATGGCGACCACATTGGTAGATAGTCTGCTTTTTTAGATCCAAAATCCAACTTTTTGGCCGAAAAATCTTTTCCATCTGACCTCTCGATTAGCTTGACACGGTAAGCGAGCATCCCAGCCCAACATTGCGAATGACACTCTTGTCAGATGTCCATGCAAGATGTATGCACGATATGTGGGGAACCGCGACTTGCTGGGTCGACTTTGCGCGGAACATGGTTACGGTCTTTTTATGCAACGCGCATAAGCAGACAACGTCTTCAAGATCCGGTGCAATTACACCATCAAACTTCCAGACCGGACTGGGGAAGCCTTCTTCATAGAGACTCAGCCATCGATTAAATTGTGTACGAACCATTTGGACTTGGAATACCACTACACATATACATAGCCTGCCTCTCGGCATAGCTTGCGGAGCAAAGAAGCCCCTTAATCTTGCCCAAGACAGCTCGCTAACTACTTTTAAGGCCCGCCTGCCCTCCCGGTGTTGTCCCAGTACTCGTCTCCTTGCGCTCGGCAAGTGCCAATAACGCAGTACATACCTCCGCCGCGGTTCGACTTGTTCGGGGACTTGATCACGAAAGGATCAGAGTCTCTTTCGTTTGGAACGCATGTGTTATAGACATGGTTGTGAACGGTGTCTTGAAGGAGATTCAGTCATACCCTGATGCGCATCGTCAAGAACACTTACAAGCCGTGTGAGCCGTGTTGTACCATATGCACACATCGTCTCCTGATGCGCCGTAACATGTGTATTCATTGCCCGTTGTCCAAGACTCTTGAACCTCGAAACCTGCCGAGATCCAGCTATCGGCACTGATTCCGGATGTCCACCCGATCGTGTAGGATTTGGAGACTTCGTAACCCGCAGAACAGGATGGAGCGGCGCCGCAGTTGATGACCTCCTACGCGCAATTAGAGATCGGACTCAGAACATGACGTTTTGTTCACCCAATACGTACCGAAAGTTGCTTATGGAAGTAGTTCTGGTGCGGATCGCCATCACCGTTGACAACGGTTGACTTTTCGTCGTGGCATTGTTGTCGTCCACGAAGCTTGAACGTCGAAATCGGTGTGCCGCGCTGCTGAACGCGAGTAGGAGCAACTGCATTAGCATTCCCCGCCTTCAGCGCAACGAACGAAGCCTTCGCGTCCTCATCGGTGAAGCAGTCTGCAGACTGAGATTCACCTTCCGGTACATCAAGCTTGATGCCGGAACATTCGGCGACGGCGATGACACCGTTGTACTTGCGGTTGCAACTGACCCCATCCTGGAGCTTGCTGCTGACATCGAATGTTTCTCCGCCCACGCTGAAGTTCCCGGCACCGTGCTGGTCCACACGGGAGAAGTCGAGAGATCCAAGAGCATTTCCGCAGCGCTCTGCAAGGATCTTGTCGTTTTCGATGGAGTGAATGCTGAGTGAGGTGCTGCCAGTTGTCTTTTCATGGCGCCAGACGACAGTGACATCGGTAGCTAAGACGGAAGCCGCGAGGGCAAGAATGGTAGGACGCATCCTCCAGGACTAGCAAAAGCCCGTTGGAAGTAGTAGTGATGGTGAGGAAGTGCAATGATCTGGCTTCGGTGGTATGCGAATCGTCACAGTCTTTATACTTCATCAATTGGTCTCGTGTACACGTTATGCTCTGCCTCGCGCCGCCGGTCTACTCTGTCTGAGCTTCTGATCCATCTCGTAATGCATGTAACCCAGCGTGGCTCTGCCTCGAGTCTGTGCTGTAGTATCTTCCAATTGAAGATATTCAGTGTCATAACAGGCACGTGCTCAGACAGTCGTCCCGTCTGAGCCACGTTGTAATTGCTCGTGGAGTCTACCTAATGTGAACTTAATCCTTCGACACCTGGCGATCATCCATGGTGTACGCCAGAGTTTCGGAATGCGGGCGCCGTCTACGTCACTCGGTTGAGTCGGCGTTGCTCTGAGCTCTACTAGTGTACAATCTGGCTGACGATCGTTTGTTTAAGGAAAAAGCCCCCAACCCCACAAAGTGCGCAGATCCCAACAGTAGATCCCGATTCACTGTATATAGAACAATCGTCGACGAATCATTTGTTTCCATGGTTCGCAGGAATGATCATCCTTCATGTTCGAACGGATAGTCGGCATTGCAGTGACATTGCGTTGTAGTACACATACGCATAGAGCTGAGCGACATCGTACTCTAGCCCTCGACAAGTAAAGACCTAGTCGGCGTCACGTTGGATCCGATGTCCGCGGCGCTCTCGCACCTAAAGCGAAAAAGTAAAACTGATCCTACGGCACCCTTTGACCGAGAACATAGCTCCTTTCACACTTTCTGGTTGCGCACAAGTCTTCACTCCCAGGGTGGTTCGCTTTGACATCCCCTCCCGTATTTCTCCATTTTCAAATTCAAGTGCCTAAATACGTCAGTAGATGCGTTCACAAGTAGGCCTGAGCTCTTCACACAGCGTTGTCAATGAAAAGGGGCTGTGATTTGATGGATTTTCCTTGCAAACTCACGCATGAAGAGCCTTGAGGGCCAGAATATGGTTCCATGAGCTCATATGATACATGCATCTCGACATAGTAGATTCCTGATAGATCAAGTTGCCATAGGCATGGCATCTTTCGAAAAAAGACTCAGGCTGATGTATGTTGTCCGGGTCGAATTACTAGATCTGGATAGGACTCAGTATTTATTTGCAGTGAGTGACCTTCATATCTCTACCACTATCCATCCTACGAACAAATAGATGGTATCTAGAATCAGCGTGGTCAAAAATACAATCTAGACTGTCAGTACATTACACTTTTGGTACACTCTCGCGTACATGTTCACGTACACTTTCTTGGTAACTTGGGAGAACCCCATTTGGCATCCTAGATATCTCTTCCACGTCTCTTTGCACGAACAATTGGAACTATTCCATTGATAGCCAATACCATGGTACTAAAACGCTGGATGCTGTGGCCACACAATGAAATAGATGTCTGTGACATGCTGTTGAACAGTGAGTCATATATTCGGCAATGCTTACACTGCGCATCGCTTGATGCCAATACGACTCGATATCATGTGCGGCTCTTCTAGCCCCGGCGACTATCAGCATCGTATACAAGCGCAGAAGTCGGCCGATAGCTCCATAGAATGTTAAAAGGAAGTGTGGTTTGAACATGCACTAGTAAGGAAAGAGTCTGCATTGAAGCGGTTGGTATATTAGTTCCAGATCTGCCGGGCGGCTATATTCATCGCCATGTGGTGCTGTAAACTTCGCGCTGCAAGTAATCGTATCGCGCCGCATGCACATAATCTAGCAAAGTTAGATTGTTTGGCCACAAAGGAAGTATTCATATTATTGTAGGTGTGGGGGCCGTATTCAGGTGCAGACTATATATCCAATGTGATATCCTGCTCCCGAGTACCAGTCCAACCCGCTACGATGCGATACTCCTTCTCAGCCCTGTATTTCGCCACTAGCGTTTTCAGCTTAGCGGTCGAGCAAGTCGAGACGAGCGATATTGCGGCCCTTCCCAACTGCAATCGCATTCTCCCCTCATGCACTGGCGGGGTGGTTGCGAGGCGGAGTACATGTCGCTGCCCAGGGCAGGCCTCACCATGCGACTCCTGGATATGCCCTGGGGCGGGCTATAACTACGTATGTTCCACGGCGCAGCTCCACATGGGCAAAAAACGTACTAATGAGACTCTACTTTGTTCAGATGGTTTGTGGGTCGAAAGGAACTGGATGTGTTAGGATCCCAATAGTTTGATAGACAAACACACCATCTGATGGAAAAGCCCATTCCTAGAGCTGGAGAATAGTTTTTTGCTGGTCTTTACTGTTCGGCATGAACGTAGCAGTGACGAAAAGGGATACCATACCACTCTTTCAACATACTTCGCGTTTCGCTCGCAATTACATTAGTAGTACATAGCGAGATGCAGCGTATGCTTAACACAATTTAGTGGGGAGACTCGTGCAGCCAAGACCACCCTTGCCGGCTTGCCATTGGAACCGGATTTTGGAAACCCAAGTCAGGTTGATTGTGCGCGGGTGGGTCTTCACCCACACGTGGCCAATATCATTTGCATCCGTCATTCTCAGTTGCTTTCGAAAGATGTAAGTCGTGACGTGGACCCTCTCTGCGCCGCGTTACGAGTTCCAATGCACCTCGAACATGGCAAACGTAAAACAGCGTAGTGGGTCCTCACATCCGCTCGTGCCATCATGCAGACAGTCGTGTATCGCAGTAACATTGTTCTGGGCTCATCTCTAGAACTTGCGCAGATCTCCGAAAGAATGGCATGTCTGAGTTCTGGTGCCTACGAACAGCGTCTGCTTGAAAGTCGGGTTGTCTATCCCATGCTGATGTTACAATAGATGATACCATGATCGGTTGTATAGCTATGCATAAATCAGAGGTGTCATCCACTGACGTAGTTTAGACTCAGTAGTAGGGAAGAGATGTCTTAGGTGATCGTTGATAAGATCCTAGTCTACACCTGTGATTTGACCAATGCTGCTAGATCTATTGCTGATGTGCCGGTGATCAGTGGTCAACCGTAGTGGCGTCGCGAACTTAGACTAGCCTCCCAAACACGAAACCAACAATTGACGTGAAATAACTTCCAAGGCCCAAAACGCCCCACAACCTCCAGCCGAAGCTTGAGTCTTCGCGCATGAATAGCATACATGGTTTTGCGCGGAGGCCCGCGATCTTGCATCCGCTTCGTGCTCATCGTATGATGCCGCGCTAACGCCGCGTTGACTTCTCAGGTGTGAATACCTGCACGATGCCGCTGGGACGTCACTATCCCGCTCAATCCGAAACAACGCAGGTAGGTGATCACCCAATTTGCTTTTCAGGCGCACCGTTGTGCTGCAGGCTGTGCCTCTCCGTGAAAACTTTTCCACAAGCACGCTCCGATATTGAATAACTAATTCTGAATCGCCTTGCTGGTCCAGAGCCAGAGTTGATTCGTATGTGATGTCGTGGTGTCTCCACCAGTAGAACCGTAGAGTTGGTAGGGGTCTTGACGTGGGGGATCTAACACGCCACTGAATTCTACAGCTCGAACTTTCAATGATAGCGCTCCGGGCACCCTACCTTAGTGTGGATACCTGCTGCTGCAGGCGCCGTGTAACGTTGGTTGCCTACTGTAGTAGATTGTACGAGAGCCATTTTCACGTCCGCAGTGAGAGATGGAGCCCAAGGCTGCAACTGTATTTGTGACGCGGTATCGCTTACTGCAAACAGAACGGAGCTTTCGGTTGTACATACAGACGGCTTGATTTCAGAATATCTGAAAGAAAACATCTGCCGTAGGTGCCTTGTTGGGTGTCATGGAAAGTAGAGCACAGAAACGTCGCTTGCAGTATTGAGAAATGGTAGGGTCATTATGATTGTATTCCACTGCACTGAATCTAAACACTGCCTGAGTCTCTTAAGGTCAGTACAATACTACACGAGCCTTGGCAAGACAGCCACCATGATCGATGCCTGCCTCTGAACAAGCCGCCTCAATCCCTCCACCAGTCGCACTCATGGAAAACTTCCTGCCAAAAACAAGCTCGAAGAACGTCTTTGCGTTACGGTCAGTCTCCAGATCATATTCTTGTTGCCGCAACGCCCTAGGCACTCCCTGCAGCAGAGCCGGTGCCACACACAACTTGACCTTCAAGTTCGTCGGATCGTGCTGAATATCGTTGCCCTCAGGCACCATCCATGATTCGTCAAATTTCGCTTCCGTGGATGCCCAAAGGAGATGGAAATGGTCTTCTGGTCGAGTTGGTAGACATAGTAGCTTGAGTTTGACCGCCTGAATGAACAGCTCGGTCACGTTTCGTTTGCGATAGCTTGTAGTCTCTGCAGGTCCTCTATGCCAGTACTGAGAACGACCTAGGTCATTCATGAAGAAAACTCCAAATTGATGCACGAGTTTCTTATGCCATCTGTCGACCCTTTTGGGAAGCTGTTCTTCCAGAAAATCTTTGCTCTCCGTCATCATGATGCATCCAGCAGAATGAAGCTTTGCGACCTCATCACCGGTGTCTACACAGGTCAGTCAGCATGTCGATGATCATGTCAAATTCACACTTACTGAGCTGCGCGACAAGTTGGTACAATGTCATCATGTTGCGGGGCGCCTCGGTAAAGCATTCTGGGTACGGGGATGCGAAAACCCACTGAGAGACGAGCAGCATGCCGAATGCCCTCATAATTAAGCCTCTTGATCCAATTGTGGTAACGGATTCACTGAATTTCGCGTCGTCCTCGGCAATACGGCCCAAGAGCAGACTCAAACCGTTTCGCAAGCCATTAGTATCGGCAGCCATAGGGCCAAGATCTTCTCCCAAGTGGAAAGCGTTTATGGCTTGATCACAGAGATTGCGCCAGCTTGTTTTTAGATCTTCGTGAGGAACAGGTCGAGGGTACGTTTTGTTGTCGAGCTCTGGCCTGCCGAAAACGGCAGAGAGTATCTTTCCGGATTCCAGGCTCCGTGCATCTGCTTTCCACGATAAACTCCATAGCTTCTGTTGATCTTCAGTCTTGGTAGCCATAATTTGGCGTTTGGTAACCCAATTATCCTCCGCCAACATCTCATTGCGGCGTTTTAGCTCCTCTACCTGGCCTGATAAACTCTCTATCTCCTTGTCCCTCTCCAAGAGCTTCTCGCTGTCTTCCTTGAGCTTTTTGTTTTCGTAGAGCAATTGATATGTTTCTTCCTCCAAATCCTTTATGCGGATATCGCGCGTGGGGGTTGGTACGCCTGGATTGCGTCCATTCAAGTTTGTGTGATGGCGAAACAATGATGGTGAGGTATTTGGAGCTTGGACGACTTCGGACTGTGAAGGACCAGCTTCAAGTTGCATCGCCGACGTCCCTGGTGCTACTAAAGCCTCAAAAGTGGACCCATCAGCAAAAGACTGCGCTGCCGAAGCCCCGCCCTCTCTATTTGCCTCCATTGCCCTCGCTTTTTTGAGTTTGAGACGATTCTTTGGGGCTAAGAAGTCCTCGGAGAGTGGAGTCAGTCGAAGATTGTTCCGAAAAATGTTCGCATACTCATATACTCCTAATCTCTGATTACGTCGCAACGCTTTGGTTCCGTCGGTGGACAGTGCCTTGTGTACATAGGCTTCACTTTTCCTTCTCTTTTCAGGGTGTAGGTTTGCGCGCAGAAGCACTTGGACTTCAGTGGAGTTCAACTCATCTGAGTGGAGATGCTTATTCATCTCGGCCGCAAATGCAGCATAATACTCATCGAAGCTGCTACTCTTGATCTCGGGGAGGTCTGCGACGGCGTACATGAGCCCCCGCTTGCGGCTTTCCTCGTCATCCGGTTGGTGCATGTTTTGAAACGCCGTGGATCGTTGTATTACAGGAGAGAAAGTTTATAGAGAGTAAGATTGCAAGACGCCCATGCGAAGCGGTATTTTTGCTCGATTATCTATGCCTTATGTATACCTAGGACTAGCGATTCCAGTGGCAACGATAACTTACCGCCACAAATCGAGCTCATGTGGGAGGGCCTGCATGGTCCCGTAATGTCGGTGAGTGACCTATCACCTTATGATGTACGGAAGGTAACACAGACAGCCGGAGCTAACCACGGCTATCTGCACGTTCCTTCGGCTCATGCAAGAATGTGAAACCCTGCAAGGTTCATCCATATGATAGGCTGGTTTGTTTTTCTGCAAGCCTGTCTGCTTGCGTTTCCCCGTTTGCTGGTGAACTCGCAAACGTTGTGGCACTGCGATCAATATGCATCCAATTTGTCCCATCCCCTAAAATGACTACAAGAAGTCCGCAGATCAATAGTTTACCTCCCCTCATTGGCGCATTTGCAAGCACAGTCAGTGTCAGTGAAGACACTTAGCTCTGCCGACGAACGGTCCGTTGTAACTACCTTTCATTTATCAGTGAGTCGTGCAGTCTTATCAAATTTCCACTTGTACTCCTGTGTACAAATAAGGGTGAGCGTTTCACTGACATTTTGAAGCCTAATCATGATTCCTTCACCAGGCTCCATACTGGGTGACAGCGGTTACGATACTTCAGGCAATGTTCAACCTTCTCAGCGGCCGTCTGCTGCAGATCTTTACATTGGGGTTGATTTTGGAGCCTCCAAAACGTGTGTCTCATTATGTAACCCAGCCATAAGAGACCGCGACGGGTATGCCAAGGTTCGAGCCTTCAAGGGGTGGAGACAAGGCGGCTTAACAACAGCTCATGTGCCGACAGTATCTAGCTATCCAAAACCTACCTCTGGTAACTGTTCATTGGGTCCGAAGGAACCAAAATGTGGCTTCTCGGTGGAGGAAGTCTTCCACGAGAATCACTACCACCGGGATGAAGGCCCTCCTAGTTCTACCGATGGCCGACAAGGAGACACAAGCCATGCTGCGAAACATACGGAAGAAACTCAAACCTCTTCTAAATTACCAAGAGGTCGCTGATCTAGAGACATGCATCCTGGACTATCTGAAGAACTTGTGGTGTTTCTTGAAGCCCCACCTTGAGAAGGAATTTGGCCTTGGCTTCAACACTCGAGTCCATTACATTTTCACCTACCCAGTCAAATTTCAGTCGTACACGCTTCACACACTTCAGATCAAGGCACTAAAGTTTGCTGGTATGCCCACTGGTCCAGGTAGAGATTGTCACGATGTGAGTGCGATTAGCGAGTCTCGCGCAGCTGTCGCCTACGCTATACGCTACGCTGAGAGCCGGTACAAGCTCATGGTAATACAACAAATCTGAAAAGATAACTGCTTGGCTGACTATGGACAAAGCCTAATGACGTAATCACCAATGTAGACCAAGGCGGTCACACTTTTGACATCACCACCGCAAAGCTGCGCCATACTTCGCCACTACGTGTTGGTGAAGACGTCATCCCTGAAGAAGGTTCGTCACCTTTATCATGATTTGGATGCTTTGTTCACATGAGATAGGGACCATATTTGGTATGCAAGCCATCAACGACAATTTGCGGGAGCTCCTGAAGGTCAAGGTCACCAAAAAGCCCACGTATGGGTCATTGGAGGATCGCTTTGACAAGCTGGAAAAGATTTTCGAGCAGTTTGTGAAGAGTCAAGTGAGATTGGACGGTACCGATGAACCTCACAGCTTGGGATATGAAGACACAACGGTGGAGCTTTCCGTGTAAGTCTCCGCACATATGGCGCCGAATGTTTGGATCAGGAAAACTCACTGCGCCTTAGACAAGATTTACGAAGCATCTTCAAGCCTCTTATAGATCGGGCTGTAATGTTCATAACGTCTCATCTCGACAAAGTCGTTACAAAGACGGGCCGAGCAAGCGATTACTTCATCCTGACCGGCGGTGGTGGTAGCTGCTGGCCAATGCGCGACGCAATCTGGAAAGCCTTAAATCAAAGGTATCCCAAGATGAGGCTTGTTGATGCTATTTCGAAGCCCGACAGCGTAGCTTCTGGTGCAATCTTGCAAGTGCTCGATGCAAGCTACGATGAGGAACGCGTATACAATCTGAACTTATACATACGATGGAAGGTCCCAAGGGATCAGGCGGAGTATTATCTTACACCTGAGGTCCGAGCATCTCTTAAAGGAAAGAAGGGAGTATATCATGTCGAGGAAGATAACCATCAATACTTCGATCTATCATGTTGTATCGCAGAAATAGGCCATTCCGATACATCAACTCGACGGGGCGACGCAATGGTAACTGTGAGAACTCCGGACCGTGGGTCCGTAAGTCTGTCCACGGGAAGCTCAAATTGTATGAAGGCTAACTATGTTTAATAGGTCATATATGAAGCTGATGTTGCGCATCACCGAGAGGTCAACCCTGAAGAGAAGGATATCACGAATAGGGACTGCATAGACTGTGAGTTCTTTTTCGAGGAAGTGCTCTGGTGGACTGCAGCCGTTGGGCTCCCTGCAATAATTCCCTTCAATCAGTGCAAGGAAGTTGGTGAGTCGCTTTACAAATCCACTTGAAGATACTTTTGGTCTCACGCAGGCTCTCAGATGGTTACAAACTCCACACCTTGTCTTGGAGTGCCAACAAAAGCGTGTTAGACAACTCTCATCGGACCTTCCGGAGCACCAAAAATGGTATAAGGCGCCTTTACGAGTGCAAGTTCAGGATCCAAATCAAGTCGATAAATCGTGAACTTATCATGGAGGTGTTTCACTTGCAACACTCGCAAGACGGGAAACAGGAGCTTGGGGTCGTTAGCGTTCTGAAAGAAACGATCTCCGTCGCACCACTGTTTCCTCCCGGATATCTCGGTGGATTGTAGGCGCCCTTCTGGCTGTGGGTAGCTGTGTCTCAGGTGCTCATGGAGCAATTCATGTTCTTGGCAGGAAACTCTACTGGTTCCGCATAAAGGCGTTATCAGTGTAGACTTGTTCCTATAAGGACGCCTATCACTCGACTCGGAAAGAAAGAAGGTGCTGCACGATATTCACAAACTCAGAGGAAGCTTTTATAATGGTACATCTTGCAAAAGCCCTCCAATCCATGTATATCTTACAAGTTTTTTTTTTCACGGTGTCATAAGACCCATTTGAGTGTCCCAGAGTATTCTATTTTGGCCTGAGTCTTCGGTTGACATCCTTATCTCCACTCGTGATGCTCTTGCACAAACCACATCTTTCTATTCCAAGTATCTAGGCAGCCGGCCCACGAGAGATGAACCTGCTCTCCCTCTTCCTATTCTCCCTCTTCGTCGTGGTCGGGCGATGACGATTCACAAAGTCCTCAGGCGACTCCGAAGAATGGTCACCGTCCTCGTCCGCACATGCCGTCTGCGCCTGACCGAACATAGTCTGCTTCCTCTCACCCCTCTCCCTGAAGTCAAAGGTGTTGCCGTTCTTGAGAACAATGTGGACGTTAGCTTCATAGCCCATGTCGAACTCGCCGTACTCGACGTAGCCGATGCACATAGTCGTCTTCCCGGATAAAGCTGGTTGGGAGACCTTGAAGGTAAGAGTCGTGCTCTGGGTCTCAGTCCACTCCTTCTTCGACTCGGTGCCTACCTCGAAGGAGATGCTGGTGGTGGCCTTGGGCCCGGCGCCGGCAACCTGAGCGCTGATCTCGAGGGAGTAACCCATGCCGAAGTTGTAGTGAACACTTTGACTGTAAGAGTAGGAGTTCGAGACAGTGTCTGAGATGTCGAAAGCGATAGTCGACGTGTTTGAAGCAGAGTTGTACTGTCCCTGGGATGCCTTCACAGTCTTCTTGATCCCTCTGTACCACTATTAGCATCTTCCAGATGAGCTAGCATGGTGTGCCTACGCTTGTGATTTGGCGAAATCATCCTGGTCCTGGTCCCAGA
Source organism: Paraconiothyrium sp. Pb-2020 (assembly GCA_022419385.1). NCBI lineage: Eukaryota > Fungi > Ascomycota > Dothideomycetes > Pleosporales > Didymosphaeriaceae > Paraconiothyrium > Paraconiothyrium sp. Pb-2020. The sequence continues at coordinate 4,297,590 of JAJUBI010000006.1, forward strand.
CAAAGTCTCCAATCTGAATCTTGTCGACCTTGTCCTCAAGGAAGAGCCATCCCCAAGCCGTGATGTGATCATCCGCTCTACCCCAACCACCCAACATAATGCCACTACCCACATCAGGGCTGAAAACGCTCTCACTGATCTTGTCGACCTTCATCTCTAGGGTGTCGCCATTGGATAGTTCGATGCGCAGCCCACCAAGCTGATTAGCATCCTTGTCAGACCAGAGCACGGTCCGCGTGACCTGGACAGTGAAAGGGTCCCAGTCCAGAGATTGGTGGTAGTCTCCTGCCCGAGCTCCGATGAGGTGACTTTTGTCCTGGTTGGAGTACGTCAAGGATATACCGCTGATGCGATTTTTGCTTCCCCAGACTTCGACACCACGGACGACCTGACCAGAGGTCCATTGTGTCTCGCAGATGTCGACATCGAACTTGCTGGAGTCGTGCTTGTCGCCAACGGCCTGGAGGGCGCGAAAGGACCGCTGTCACAGTCACCAATGGCGGCAACACCAGCGACAAGCGCGGTCGAAAGACCGAGGAGGGTATTGAGGAGCTTCATTGGGATGATATAGCTTCAGAATGTAGATGGCCAGAAGATAGTATCGGTTATTAGTTAATGTAAGAATGATTATATGTCGAAGAACGATATTGATCAAAAGCAAAGGTAGTGACGGTTGGTCAAAAGAGTGACTGAAGCAAAAAACAAATCAAAGAGGATTTCTCAGCTAGGAGAAGAACAAACTGCCGATCTCCTAAAAAGATCCCCTTCGTCGACATATATACTTCGCCAACAGAAGATGGAATGCGACACGGAAATCATTCGAAAGGGCTGCGCAGCAACCACAAGGCTGCTAGGGCGTAAATTTCTCGTCGACATAGCCACGAATTCCGCATGAACAGCATGCGAACATCCGTCTCGCGCGGAAAGAGTATGTTCAGCAGAAGGCATCGAATTGAAAGAAGTGCCAAGATATATACCCTGGTGTTGCTGGTATCGGACGTCGCGTATCTCAGGATGAATGCTCCGCCAATGTCCGTATCGGGCGACAGAACGAGTTCGCGCGAGACGCACGACCACTCGTAACGGTTTCCCCCACGAAACGTGAAACAAACGTTGTAAGAATGCGAAACGTTTTGAGAAGAGCACACCAATCGTAGATGGTCTGTTAATGGGGCTTATATGTCTATTATAGTTATCACACACATCCCGCCCTCCTCGCTCCATGCGTGCGCATGATAGAAGTACATCCCAGCAGCCTTCCTCGGTAATCGGAGGTTCGAAGAATCGATATGGGCTGAATGAACCGGTCTTCAAGAAGGCGGAACTGTCTTCTTTAGGAGGCGACAGCAGCAAGCCGCTTAGTCTGGGACGTGCCTGGACGCCACCTCGTCGACTGGAACGTCCGGGGGACTGGATCCCAGCCCTTTACCTTTCTATGGCCCCATTTCGCATAGACAAAGTCCGGGGAACCGACCTGCTGGGCTAGATCAAACAGCACCAAGACGTGATTAGACACGACCACCCGAAAGTCTTTGAAGCCTTCAAGAAATTGTTTTCGATTACCACCTACAAGCAGCCACTTTGTCTAAAGTAACCTTAGCGACTGCTTACCTTGAAAACCTACGCTGTGGAAGATAGAGGCGATGGGGTTTTTTCAATAAAGATCTCATGCGTCATTCAATACACTTAACACACCAACGAGAGACACGCAGCTACATGCCACCTACCATCTAGCCCTGCCACTTAATCCTCTTCTCGCGGAACATGCTCACCATCCCAATAGGCAGCAACCCCGGATCCACAACATTCAACCCGCCAAACCTCTCACACATCTCGGGCCCGTACATCTGCGCAACCCACTTCCAGTACGGCTCCATGCCATGCCAGTACCCCGTGATGCCCTTCAGGTTGCTCTGCCCGCTCAACTGCGCCGTCGCATCCTCAATCTGCCTGCTGACGTCGATGGACTCTTCCTGCGGGCGCTTCATCAGGCGGCCATACGTGCGCACGATATCCGCCTTGCCAAACGGCGCATACTGCTCGCGGTACCGCACGTATTCCTCGAAGGGGAAGAAGACGTCTGCGTCGGCGGCAGGCTTGAACTCGGGATGCGCCTGGGCGGCGCGGTCCTTGCCTACGTCGCCGCGGTCGAACGCCGTCTTGGCCTCGGCGTAGTCCCTGCGCTCTTTCTTCTCGAACTCGTCGAGGAAGTCGTAGGGGTTCTCCTTTACCGCCTCGCGGATCTGCAGGAGGCCGACGAAGGGGGACTTCAGGTCTAGCCCGCCGAGCTCCACCGGGAAGAAAAGGAAGCCTTCGGGGATGTCGTGCACCTGGAAGCGCTCTTCGATCGTCTGCTTCAGGAACTGGACGACGTTGCCGCCGGCGAAGATCTTCTCTTGGATGCGGCGGTGCGTCGCGAGCATTCTGTCGACGTGCTCGCGGCCGAAACAGTTGGCGGGCTTGCCGAAGTTGGAGCTGAAGAAGGTCGCGGCGTACGTGTTCCAGGCTTGGATCCAGTCGATGACGCTCTTCGACTTGCCTTGCAGCTGCGTGCGGAGCTCGTCGATGTGGCCCTCGACCATTTTCTCGTCGATCTCGAAGCGGCCGGTGAAGCCGTCGAGGTAGAGGAATCCCCAGCGGATCTCGCTCGTCGGCAGGCGTCCGTCCATGTCTATGTCGGTGGATTGATGTTTAGCCTTGTCGGCGAAGATGTGGACACTGCCGGTCTTGACATCGTCAATCTGATGAAGTTAGTGAAGGATGACTGAGGGAGGATATGAGGTAAATCGCAGTGTAGAGCCGTTGCCACAGGCTTTTGTTGATGTGATCCTGACGGGACATACCTTTACATGCATAGCAGCGGCGAACTGCTGCACACAGTCCCAAGCCTTTGCACACTTCTCATAGTCCTCCGACCAGAACCACATGTCGTCGTAGAGGCGATATATCATCTCGCCACCAGTCTGCAGATTAACAGAAAGATCGAGACAAGCCAGCACCACCTCACCAAACACGTCGCTCAGCGCATGCGACCCGGGAGTGCCGCGGCGGCGCAGGCGTGGAGACGACGACGTATCGTCAGCGAACTTCAGCGGAGCCTGGAGAAACGTTTTGAAGAACGTGCGCCATTTCTCACCGACGCCGAAAAACTCGAGCACCTTAAGGATAGTCTCGTGTGGCAGAAGAGGGTTCCACGACTCGAAGTTAGAACGGAAGCATGTAAGCTCCCCGTGCAGGCGAGTGTTGAGAACGATCTCGGTAGCCACAATGTGAAGAAGCTTTTGTTTCGCTTCCATAGGATTCTTTGGTGCATTGTAGTCGTCCTCATCAGGATCTTCGTCGTCCATCTCTTCGTCTTCGCCTAGAAGGGGCCCAGGTCAGTGCAAGTCAACGCAGAGTAAGACATGTCAAAATCTACTGTGTAAAAGAAGACGGCTGATAAGCGGCCGTGTGTCAAGACTGTCACTCACTGATAAATTGGTTCACACCTCCGCTGGATGGAGCTGACTTGCGCGCAGCCATGCTCGCTAATTGCCTGCGCGGTGCCTTTCCACCAGTAGATTTACGAGCTGTTTGTTTTGTGCGACCTGTGGTAGCCTGCTGCATAGGTTGCTGATGCACGTAGCCTCGGAATTCAGCTTCTTCCTCTCCCTCCTCCGTCTCAATGCTCTGGCGCTCGTAATCGAGCAGCTGGTGAGCGAAATATGTTTTACGGTGGCCATTAGCGCGCTTCTCCCGAAGATTAGGGTAAGTCTGGGTGCCATCGCTGCCGAGATAGTATTTTCGGCGGAGGCGGTCACCCTTCGGGACGGCGCCATGGTTCGACTCCCAAGCCTCGTCGCGAAACTCCTTGAATGCAGTTTTGAAAAAGACGGACCACTTTACGCCAATGTAATGCAGAAAGATAGCTTGCAATAGATCCTCGTGCATTTGGATGCTGTAGCCGCCATTAACATTTCGTCGTTCTTCGAGCGGGACGTGGTCGCCCCACGACCATCGGCCCAGGACAGCCATGCGCATGTTGAGCACATCCGCAATCTCGCCCAAGATGACATCGTTCCCCAAGAAGTCCTTGAGAACCTCGCGCTTCTCGTTGGATAGCAGGTCAGAAGCCTGCAAGCCTTGAACCACCCATCGCAACGTACTGACGTTGAATTGCTGGGAGCTGCTGAGACCGCTTTCGAAAACAGCGACTTTGCGACGGAGTTCTTCCAAGGCACCTCGTACCTCGGGATCTTCTTCCTCGCTCTCTTCGTCAACAGAAAAGAGGCGTTTAAGATAGTCGTTCAGCTCTTCTTCGTTTACATCAGCAGGCTCGAAGACCACCTTCTCCCACTTGGCACGGGCTTCAAGTTTCTTCGCTCCTGGCAACTCTTCGAAACTGTCACCCGGGTTAAGGACATCTTCGCCGAGATTAGGTTGCTCTGACGAAAGCCACTCGGTGACAAGTCGCCCGTATAGATCTGTATGCGGGTTAAACATGCGTCGAGCTACGGGGGAAGGACTTACCTGCGTATTGGTATTTAGCCGATTGAATGGAGAGATACCGAAGAAGCATATTCTGCCAGTTCTCGAGGACCTTGGGCGAGACAGAGGGATCGTATCGAGCCTGTTCAAGGAACCGGTCGAGATTCTTCAAGTCAGTTTCGAGGCGCGGGTTGCCGGTCGAGCCTACTCTAACGCGCCCGCTCTTGCCATCTTTGGACGACTCTGTGGGAACGTGAAGGCATGACTTGATGCCTTCAGCGAGGATAAAGAGCGACTCCAGACGGTCTGGCACCTGGGAGGCTTTGTCCAGCAGCTGCTTATATTGTTCTTCGAAAGCAAGGCGCTGTCCAGCAAGCTCCTCCAACTTGGTGGTGGTGATATCTTGCAAGGTCTGAGAAAACACACTCCCAGAAGACGCCATGGTGATGGAGTTTATCGGAACAAGATATGGTCAGATGGTGGAAAAAGGGGGTTTAAAGATCAGGGTCGAGGTGGACTAAAATAGGCGTAGTAAGTGGAAACTAGGTGCGTCTTATAGCTTTCACTTCATTCCGGAGCACGAAGCAGAGATGCAGCGGAGACTTAATTGACAATGAGTCATACGGTGCGGGATTTCCTGGGGGATGTGGAAGATAGAGAGGGGCGATTGGGTTGGTCCAAAAGTGCACATGTGCACAATCAGGCAGCAACCTCTGGAACCCATGGCGGGCGGCCTCGTGCAACTTCCAAGTTGCGAGAGGACCGAACGTATGTTTCATGCAACGATGCACAAGTGCGGTCCCCATCGATATCCTTGGCAACAGTGTATCTCGGTAGTCCCCTCTCGCACGGGCCTCCTTAGTCACCTTCTTGGTCATTGGGTGCTGTTCCCAAGCACCCAAACTTCAGATTCAAATCTTCCTAGTAAACAAAATCTCCTGGTGATATTATTATCGTTCTCATAAGTTTTGCGCCCACGTCCCATGGGAGCAAGTGGAGATGTTTGACTCGTTTACATGTCTAGTAGATTCTAATTACTATTAGTATATATGTGATTTGCTATCTAGCTTTAGTTAACCTAAACCTAGTCCTATATTACCTCTTGTTGGAGGGAGCTTAGCAGGCAACTCAGGGTGATCTAATGTATTATCACTGAACAAGGGAGATAAGCTCCTAAGTTCAGTCTATATTAAAAATATCGATTGGCCTGTGCTCCAGGCACGTGATAGGAGCTTCTCAGGGCCTAGTCGTACGCGCGATTCACATCACACCTCTCCTATCCCTACGTTACCTCTCCCAACATTAGGCAGCTAATAAAGCCTTTATATAGTAGTTAGAATCCACTAGACATATAAACTGGTCCAAAACCTCCACTTTGTTCCCATGGAACGTGGGCACAACTCATGAGAAGCACCGATAACAATATAAATCATCTCGTCGATACCTTGTTCCCCATGTAACCTCGCTCATTGCACTCGCCGATCCGTCCCAATCTGCGGTACAACTCTACATGAGCCATACAAGCGCCTACCCACGATCACAGACGTAAGGGTTGTCCAGAGTGTAGTTTTGAACCTTATCCTTCTATTCGCCGCATTATATCTTCCTGTCTATCCATCGAAACATCCAGATCAGCGAGTAACCTCCTCCTCATCGCCCTACATAACGTAAACATGAAAAGTCCCCCCTCTTCTCTCCAGCTCCAGATTATACCCCGCCCTTGATCCCATAGTGTGAAACGAACGCCGCAGGAATCCGGCCGAGCCTCGAATAAAGAGGGCGTTGCAGATACCGATGTAAAGTTCAAACGCCTGGCAGTATGCAACAAGATGAAAAAGGAAGATTGAAAAGGTGCTCACGCAGCGGCGGGTACGCCCTCGGCAACAGGTTTCAACTCTGTGAAGGTATCCGGCCAGATGAAGGCTTTCTCTTCTTTGGGCGTCATCGCTGCGAAGAGCGGGACGTTCTTTTTGCTGCTTGCCCTGCGCCACATGTTCGCCCGCGGGTTGAAGTTCGACGGCAGGCCCTTTCCTTGCGTCTTCGCGTCGTCGATCTTAGCGACCTTGATGACCTCGCGCTGAATATCTGCGAAGGTGTCGAAGGGGATGTAGGGCAGGTTGTTCTCGATGCAGTATTCTTCGAGGCGGAGACCGCGGCGTGCGAAAAGGACGTCTGCTTCGCGGGCAGCGGGGAGGTCGGAGACGCCGTCGCCGATGAAGATGATCATGGGGATGGTGCCGTCGTCGCTCTGCAGGCTGGCCTCGTCTTTGAAGTCGTTTATCGATTTGGCCTTGTCGTGGCCGAGTTCCGTGTCGTGGAGCCAGACGGGCGTCCATTTGCTGCCGTCAGAGGAGATGGTCGCGTCGTTGGCGACGATGTCGATGTGGGCGGAGTTTTCCTCCCCGAGGAAGTGATCGAGGACTCTCCGCAGAACGGGCTTGAGGCCCGCTGAGATGACGTTGAAGGGGATGGAGTTGTTGATGCAGAATTGGTGGAAGGTTTTGAAGTCGACGTCGATTTCGAGCGCGGTCTTCATCACTTCGAAGCCGTCGTCGAAGGGGACGTCGAGGGAGCCCCACATTTCCTCGGACACATCGCGGAAAGAGCGCTCGCCACTGTGGATCTGCTCATCGAGCTGTTGTCGTCGTTCGGTGCCGCAGCCGAAGGCGTTGAAGAGGATGTGGCCAGTGTCTTGCATGAAGATTGTTCCATCGAAATCTAGACTGGAGTCAGCGCTCGTCCTCCACCAAGATAGACACCGCAGGAGGGATGCATTGCAGCATACCTGAGAAACAGATGATCTTTCGCTTGGTGCCGATGTTTGAAGGATCAACAGGAACGTCCTTCGAAATTGGCATGGTGGGCTGGGATTTGGCCTCAACGGCAGGAGGGGTAACTGCGATAGGAGCCATGGCGATTGCTGCGAGGGATCTGACGATGGCCGAGAGGAGAAAATTGTATTCGCTGCAGTGTTTTGCAAAGTAAGTACCATCACGGTCACTATGGGCCACAGCGATTTATAGTAGGACTTCTCCCGGCGCGGCGCCCTGGGCCTTCGCCGCTACTATGACAACATCGTGGACCTGCAACACCCGTACTCAACAGCTTCCACGATAGCAACGGCATAAGGAGCCAAATCCCACGCTATTCGGCCGCGGATAGTGCGATAGCGGCAAGGTAGTTCAGGGCAGGGTGCTCGGGGCAGGCGTTGTGATTGGGGGTGAGGCCCACGATAGCGCAGAAGAATGCACCTCGACGTCATTGATGGAACTGTTCAGACGCGATTTCTGGCCAGTTTCATAGTGGGGCTCTGCTGCAGCTCCGCGTCGATAATGCGGCTGGGTTACCGCCTACGACATGACGCCCTCGTTGGCGGGGCACACTCTGCCCACTTGGTCGGACTCCGATGTTGTCGTAAATGGTTCAAGGCCTCTGTTCGCGGTCCCACGATCCCCTCGATCCACCCCACAGTCCCATACAAATTCGGAGAGCAGCGGCGAAAAGCTCTGTCGTGGAGCAGAGCCTCACGATGAATCTCGATTGACCCATTTTCAGCAGCCGCTGGTGTGTGCGCCGTGGCAGAACCGCGGCACTACAGTAAGCCGATTGTGCTGGGATCTTGCAGGTCGAGCGTGCTCCTTGGGATGGAAGTGTACAAGCGTTGTTTTGTAGTGTTGATGTGTGCGTTCTGGCCGAGTCTTTTAGCCCAGGCACGTAAAGGGTCCTGTCGATCGGCGCGCGCTTACTCTGAAGGGAAAGGTCGGATGCACGTCAGCCTCCAACTTGCGCTACTCTTCTTTTGGCCGCATACAAACCTACATGTACACGATCAGCTACTGAAGTATGTCTCAAGTTCAAAATCAATCTCCCAAGGATGGACCTGACGACCAAAAATTGTCGAGTTAGTTTATTCACGTCCTTTCGAGATTGACACATCCCATCGCCGCTACTAGAGATACCAACACAACGACTAACAAGCAGGCCAAACCTTGACCGTCATCTTGAATTTTGTCCATTTGCTGTCTCTTCAAAGCAGAAAACACCGTACACCATGATGCAACGCTAGAACCAACACGACAACCCCCCTCTACCTTGCTCACGCTAGCCCCCTCCCGCCGGAACAATCTTCTTCCCCTTGATACTCTTCCACTCCATCCCATAGCTCACCAACGCCGCCACACACGCCGCCGCAATACTCAGCGCCATCGCCGTCGTAATCGCCTTCGTATACGCCTCCAGCACACTCGCCAGATACTCCACCGGCACCACCATCCTCACATACGTCGCCCCCGCATTGATCACCGTCCTCGGATCCACCTCGGGCGCGTACCGCGGAATTTCCTTCGCCAGGCTGTTGATGAAGATGTTCTGCGCAATGGAGATGGCGATTGCGCCGCCGAGGGAATTGAAGAACATGACGAGTGCGTTGGCGGTAGGCATGTCTTTTGAGCTTGTGACGACTTGCACTGCGACGAAGGGGATCTGGACGGAGGCGCCGGCGCCGAGGCCGGCGAGGACTTGGTAGCCGATCCATTGGGAGGCGGGGGAGCTGACTTTGAGCGTGTAGAGCATGCCTGCGCCGACGGTGAAGAGAGCGCTGCCGGCCCACATGAAGGGGGCGTACCAGCCGATTACGGTGATGAGACCGCCGATGACGATGGAGGAGAGGGTGATGCTGCAGAGGTAAGCGATGGTGCGGATGCCGGAGCCCTCGGCCGTGGTGCCTTTGGAGGCTTGGAAGTAGAAGGGGAGGTAGAAGATGTGGCTAGTGGGCTGTTAGTGGTTGTATAGTAATACTAGAAGATAGAGGGACTTACGTATAGAGCGCCATGGAGAGGAAAGCCGTAAAGACGCAGCTCACGAGAACAGTTTGCTGCTTCATGACGCGCAGCGGGATAGTGGCACGATCTTTCTGCCAGATCTGGATGCCGATGAAAACACTGATGATCAACCCGAAGCCAAGCAAGTTCCCCCAAACCTTGGAGTCCTTCCATGGGTACACTAGTCCGCCCCATTGCAACGCGAGAAGCAAGCACACGATGGCGCAGATGAGGAAAACAGCACCGATGATGTCGACCTCTTTGATCCGCTGCTTGAACGACATGTGGCTGTACTGTCGTTCAGGGTTGGAAAAGAAGAAGAATACAACGGCAAGAGATACACCGCCGAAAGGAAGATTGATCCAGAAACACTGATTAAATTAGTCAAAACCGAATTCTAGGGGTGCTTATACTTACCCATCTCCATGAGGCTTTGTCAGTGAGGGCGCCTCCGAGAAGTGGTCCAACAACACTAGCGATACCGAACATAGAAGACAGAGCTGCGATATATATAGCGCGCTTACGCAGTGGTACTGAGTATCCAATGATGTTCATGCCTCCAGAGAACAACGCTGCAGCACCTGCCCCCGCGATGGCACGACCAACAATGAACATCGGGCTACTCGTCGCAGCAGCACAAATAACCGAACCAACTTCAAAAAGCACCAGCGCGAACAGGTAGGTGTACTTGACATCAAAGTACGTGTAGACCTTTCCAAAACTTGGCTGCAGCGAGCAGGTGGTGAGCAAGTATGACGATCCGTACCAGCCGACGTCGTTGAGCGAGTTGAAAACGGTTGTGATCTTGGGGATGGCAGTAGCGATGATGGTGTTATCCAGCGCGATGACGAACGTTGTTAGACAGAGGCCTAGAGACAGGATGGCGAGCTTGAAGCCGGATAGGTATTTGGATTCATCTTCTGGCTCGCCTTCTACCTCCGAAGCATCAGCTTCTGCAGGCGCTTTTTCTCCATTCGACTGTTGTCAATCCCAGCTTCTTCCCTATTCTTCCTTCTGCGATCGTTTTGCAGTGTCGCTCGCATCTCTCTCCAATTCGGATTTATCTTCGCCTCCTTCTGTCGCATTGGGGACCTCCTTTTTTTCTAAAGTTTGTTTCTCATCATCCACTGCTCTTTTGTCTCCTTCTGTGTCGGTGAGACGACCATTCGCCTCAATCTCTGGGACACTCATAGCTTCCTCTGCGCAGCGTAACACCAGTCGCACAGTGCGTCGGCAGAGCACAATCCGGGTAAAACGTTGCTCCCGGCGATAATCAGCGCATCAACATTCAACACCCTGAATCAACTGCACTCAGTGTTGGAGATCAAAGGTACAAAGTCGTTTCGAGCGCGCACCGCTCAGTCGACGTATCCTATATTGTCGTTCCACACGCAAGGCTCGAGGTAAGGTATGTATGTATAACAGATCCAGGACAGTGGAAAACCAAGTCAAATACGCGTTCTAGTTCTCCCGGCGCGCCCCTGTGCAAGGAGCCTGTATAAGGCCACAACCACGCCCACGGCACCCACCCTCCCGTGCGCACGCGAAATGAACCGCCCAAAAGGACTGTCCACCCGCCCGGCCTGACCTTCCTCAGTTCGCTGCGGCCCCCCGTACTCAGCGCCCCTCGAAGCGACGTCCGGAAACCCATCTTACCGAGGCGCTCCTCTCAGCAGATGACCATGCGATGCAGGGAAAGTCAGCCAATGAGCGATGGCGACGGCGGTGATCCGACCGTTTGGGCGAACGGCCGGGGCCGGGGGGCAGCTCGCTTTGGGGATCGCGCGCGTTGTGCCCTCTTTGAAGACTCATATTAGGTTGAGGCGCTGCATCTGCCTTAAGACTGAAAGACGTGAGGGGGTAGATAGAACCTAGGAGCTGGAGTGAGAGTGTCAAGCACACTCCTAACACCATGTTAAGCATGATCGTGCCGTGTGCATCTGGAGATCAGACGAAACGAAGGATCTCCAAACATCGCTTACGCTTTCTCCACACCCGTTGCTGATCCCAACACCACAAATGCGCAGTGTCGCAACGTTGTCGTTGCCATTTGCGTAGCTCAGGTGCCACTATCTCCTTCTCATTGCAGTAAACGGTCTACAACCTACGCGAATAGGCGCACGCGAGCAGCTTTCCCGGAGCACGAGGTAAGATGAGCGTTCGTGCGCGGAAGGTGTAAGCGAGGTCTAGACGCCGGGCCACCGTATACGGCGTATAGCATTCTGCCCTATGCACATCGGTGTTGTATTGATTGAAAGTGGGAGACGTATAAAATGAGTTTGTAGGGTAGACAACTTGATTGCAAGAGTGATGGAGGAACGTGGAAACAGGTGCTGCCTATATAGGCTGGCGCGCACCTGCCGTACATCCAGAAGCTCCTTCCTCCACAGTATTTGACGAACCATTTCCTAAAACAGAGAGAGAAGTTAGACAAGATGGCAGGACGAGCTATACATGCCTTCGCCCTAGTTAAAGATTGAGCTTCTCAGTAGAAAATCGAGCAACGTCCTCAGTTGGAAACAGCGATACGGATGCTTTGGGTTTACGAAGCGCATATACCCGTGGCTTTTCCATGCTAATTTTTGCTCCAGGCAGCAAGTTCGCGGAAACATGTAGTAGTAACCCACACGTCACAGAAACACTTTTATAACGGCACGGGTTTATACATACATTCTGTTTAGGTGTTCTCATGAATATCCGAAAGATTCAACGAGGGATTCGAAAATAACAACTCTATGAGTTCCATATAACCATTATTATTGAAGAAGGAACCCAAAGAATTGAAAGGATAAGGATGGAAGATATATGTACACACGAGAAGTGGGACTGTCAAGACGTGCAGTACCAGAAAGACTGGGGATGAAAACCAGAAGTCCCGAAATCGTTCCAACCAGACACAATCACCCCGACGACCATACCCCACGGTCCGCTCCAGATTTAAACCGCCTTCTTCTCCTCCCAATTGGAAGACACGAGGTTTTGATATCTGCATATTCGAGCCATACTCCAAAGTCAGGCTGTACAACACTCGTCACTTATAGCACGATCAGTACTTCCATTCCCTGACTCCTATCAGAATACAACACACCTTCTTTGGACACCCAGTACACGGATGCTCCACCTTCACAGTCGTCAAGATGATACCCTCCTGGCCTCGCGGACATCTCCGCTGGATCATCTGGGCATTAGAACACATCTGGATGAAGATCATCTCAGTGTGGCCGCAGCGGTGGGCGTAAGCATGGTAGAAGCACATGGCGTTCGATTGGACGGTCTGGCCTCGCGTGATCGGTGTGTGGCGATCTTGATGAGGGCGACTTTTGATAGGAGGGTATATATTCGCTTGGTACGATGTCTGCTATCAGCTAGTCAGCAGAAGTACATTCTTCACCGATATGAGGGCCACTGCAAGGATAAGAACGTGGCATCGTACCTGCGTCAACCGACGTGCCTTGGCCAGGATAGCAGATGCGGCCCGGAGACGCGTCCGGCACAGATACGGGTTGGAGAAGGAGAGTGATCAAGACGAGAGCACAAGTTAGTCGTGTGATGGGTGAGACATCTGTGACCAGCTTCTTATATGCTCAGGGACGCCCATTGTGCATATGTGACACTCTTCGCTAGCTGAGTGTGCAGTTTGATTGCAATGCACGCAGGAGCTGACAGCTATAGGTTCATCGTGGGTCTGCGTTACTGCTGAGCAGCGAAGCTACTGAGACAATCTTTGATATGAAGGCCCACCGGTATGTACTTCCCGTTTCGAATCTTGCGGTGTCGCAGAAGGCTGATTGCGCCTTCAGAAGATATTCCTAACTGGACAGGAATGTAATGGCAAACCGCGGCTTCGGCTCGCTTGTTTACGCGGTACAGTGCGCGCAACTCGCCCTCGAGTGACACGATCGCGTGGTGGCTCGGTATGTAGCAAGTGGATCTAGATCCTAATTGGTAGGCGAGACCAGCGCAATCCTTAAATGGTAGTCGAAAACGTAGTTGTGAAGTTAGATATGTTTGCTATTCTTCAGCTTCCGCTGCCTATAACTGTGAAGAGCTCCACTCTCCTGCATAAGGTTCCCACCACCGTCGGCATGCAACAGAACATTCCGCGTATGCATGTCAACGTCGAGTAACGCCCGTGTTGCCGGTGAATGTTAGGAAAGCGTGGGATTAGTCGACAGTGGGCCCAATCATGTCAGATCTCAGCTCACTCAATATTGCAAATGGGTGTGAATTATTTCGTCCGAGGCTTGTCAAGATGTGAAGCATCACGTCGCCAAGAGTACGTGGTGCTATTGTAGACCAAGCTTCAAGTCTGTCGGTCGGAAGACGATTTGCCAATCATGTGGTGGACTGGGGTTCCTCATTCTTGACATGCCTCCAGCCTCCCGAGTTCCGAACAGAGTTGAAGTTGAAAGTCGCTTTGCTGTGAACTGTATATGAATGACGTAGTTGCGGTGGCCATGCTTCCGGTTGGCGAATCGTCTATAGACGGAGCGATAGCAACAGCCCTGTCGTGCCACGTCGTACCTGCACGAGCGGACCTACTCTGGAGTTTCGGAAAATAGATCGAGATGTGTGTTTGCGAGTTCTTGGTGCCGTTGCCAACAGCCCACTCTAGCTGACCAATCACACGCAACCGCTCACCGCTGGTTGAGGTCCAGGCACCATCTGATGCGAACCACTGCAATTGCTGCAGGCTGGCAGATTTGACAGGAGACCGTTTCCACTGCTGGATAAAATCCTACAAGCGTCCGGTGAACGTCTGCGCGGGTCCGACTGAGCAGAGACACTGGTGCATATAGATTTTGCCTGATGATATTCAGACCGCTGCGATTGAGACATGCCGTCAGCCTGCATTTGATGGCCGCCCTGTGGGGTCCAGATGGTGAAGCCATCGCCACATTGCGGTCGCCGTCGGTGCGCTGGCCATGTGGCTGCTAAAGGCGCGGGCTGTCCTATCTAACCATCTCTGGCTGTCTAGTATACCAACGGATCCTGAAAAAGTAATATAGAACGTGTGCTCACTGCAGCAGCAGTCGAAGGTTGGAGGGCTGCGTGGCTGTGGACGTGGGAGCTGGCCTGCCAATGCGTGCTGGCACGACCTGGAACTATGGCGACATGGCCGGACGACCTGGAGAAGTTGGTATCGCGCTCCATGGCCTCAATGCCAGCTGGCAACGACGCCCCATTCTTGCGCCTTTTGAGGACAAGCGGGCCATGCGGGAGACAGTTGCGGTTAGTGAAGAGGTCGACGCTTGACACGTCAACCAACGCAGCTCTGTCGCCGCTGCAAGATTGACGCAGGAGCTGCACTCCGGAGTCCCACATTGACTGGGCGCAGATGGGGGATTATAGTAGCACCGATTGCCTATGCGCCGCCCTGTCAATTCATTTCCCTCGTACTGTTGTCGCCGCGCGCAATTGCTGCTGCGTGTCCCTCGCCCCATTGTCAACACCACGGCGATTGTCGCGAGACGGAGACGACCCCGCTGCGGCTCCAGCGACGGACGCGCCCGCCGCCATCCCTCGTGCGCGCCGCAATTGCAAGTTCCTGGGTGTGTGTGCCGAGCGCTCAAACGCGAGCACTGACCGCTCCCACACCGCCTGCCGACCGTTCGCTTTTTATACCGTCGCAGCTCCTCGCGCGGGCGACCACGAGGCCGGACGACGTCGCAATGCGCTGTCTGAGGCTCTCGAACTCGAACTGCCAGCCTCCTGCACCTCCCGCCTCATGATTGACGCTTGCTGACCCCGCCGCACCTCTTCCCGAGTCGCCTCACCCGTCGCGCGCTGCCATTGGCTCCCACGTCATCTCGCTGCCCACTCGAGCATCCACGCTTTCTGCCTTGTCCCTTTTGGGGTAATCTGGAGTATTGTACGCCCAACGCACCTAGTGAAGTGCTTCATTATCCCGCGCCGATGCTGACAGCTGTACAGTCCCCTGGAGTTTTCGTGGCGTTGCAACGGCCGTCTGTATAATATCAGCCCAAATTGGGTCCGTCCACATCAGCATACTTACACCTTGTACCATAACAACGCCCGCCCTTAGCACCTAATACAGCTTTTCCACAGAGCCAGGCAAGCCAGGTATCGAACCGTCAGCTTCGCATATCGAGCGCGGGCTAGTCACGAGAACGACCATTCACCACCGACTTCTGCGCACGGTGCCCCTCCTGAAACGGATCAATTGGCTGGAAGAGCCCCCAGCTTTTGGCGCTCATCTGATCGACATCGTCTTTGGAACTCATTCGATCCAGCTCGGACCAAGTCGCACTGCGCCGGTTGCGAGATACGGCGCGGCGGTCCAGCGAGGTTGTTGATGGTGAGTGCTGCTTCCAATTTGGTAGAGGCCGTGATTTCCTTCTTTCCAGCCGTGTCCAGAAGCCATCGGAAGTTGTGTGAGAGGTTGGAGAAGGGAGTGGAGAAGCAGAGAGAGCGCCAGTGTGGTTACTGGAAAGAAGGTCGGGGGCGTGGCTTCCCATTCCATCCGGCACCCGCGGTTGCTCTTTCCACAACATCTGCCACGGTCGCTCTTTCCTCACAACCAGCTCGCTGACGTCAAGCAGCCGCAAAGCAATGGCTACTTTGGACTTCGACCAGAAATTCCTTGGTCGGATAGCCAAGCAGACAGCAGACCACCACCCGCTCCTCTCCGCCTCGCTCTATCAAATCCTCGGACTCTCAGTCCTCCTAGCACGTCGACTCGTTCGAGCGAGGAAGTTACGGAAGCTCGATACCAGTCGCGACACGCCCTCTCTTGCCCTCTACCAGCACATCCTCTGGTTGTCACGCGAAGGCCTCTCCATCCTAGAGCTCTGCGTGTTACCGTATGCTCAGGACAACCAACATGGACCAGAGTGTAGGGTCCTCAGCGTCAAGCTGCGAGCGAGTTTCTATCACATCTTCTGCCTGTTTCACAATCAACCACCCGTCACAGCCTCAAATATGACCACCACTGATCCTAGGACACTCGGCGTACCCCCATTACCGCTGTCTGAACGGAACGGCAACGGGCAGCGTCCTAGTGACGCATCGAACTTTTCGCCCTCATCGAAGCGTGCTGGTAAACAGCCTATGCTGCGCGAGCCGATCGACTCCATTGTCTCGGAGACCTCTTTCGTCACCAACCCTTACGCGATGGGCGGCCCGGTTGGCACCCCTTCGCCCGGGCCTCCTAACGCGCCTCCTGGTCTTCATCCTGTACCCATTCCCCAGCCATCATCGTTCATTCTGCCACCTCTCAACTTTGTGCCGCTGGCTGGTGGATACTTTACGACAGCCAGTGGCTATGCCACGCAATATCTTCCTGGCTCACACCCATTAAGATTATCGGTGGCTCTTGAGCACAGTGCTTTTCTTTGGGACTGTATGCACGACCACGAAGAATCTCGCCGCATAGCCCGGCGTGCGATCAAGGACGTATACCGCGCGCAAGAGGCTATGGACGATAGCGAATTTGAAGACGCGGCTGAACTTGTGGGTATTCTAGGTCGCATGATGAAGCGCAAGAGTTGGGAAGCCACACCACGCGTTGGAGGTATGGCAACGCCGGAGCCAACCGTGCCTGCCACTCCAAGTGGCGTACAGCCAAGCGGTGGTGGCTTTCAGAGGAACGACAAAACGAACTTGCCCAGTCAAGGCAGCCCTCAAGGCGGTCGGAGACCTACAGATGGCGCTTCTACTGCCTACCCGGCTGCAGAGGCTCCGCCAGCTCCTCATCGCAGTCGATCGAATTCCGCGACTAAGGCCAGCCCGAGGCGCAAGCAAGGTGGCAGCCACGAGGGCACGCCGCGTTCTGATACACAACATATCACAGGCGGGACCATTCAAAATACCACGCCACGTGCGAAACATGCCAGCGTTGAGAGTGGTGCCAGCACCACGCCGCGTGGCCCCCAAGGAGGACGGTCTCCAGCAACACCTTCGACTGTACGATCCGTACATCAGCAGCGTGGCAATGGCTCAGCAAAGGGTACACCGGTGATAGGAAACTCAACACCAGTTTCGCCTAGCGCAGCGGCGTCGCGAGCTTCGGACGCGGTTCGAACCTCCCCCATCCTTCGCCGATCACCACCTCTGCGATGCTCACCGCGTGCGTCACCAGTGCAAGACTATTCCCACGGCAGGCCGGACCGATGACAATTACAAGGGCGTGGTGGACATGCAGGAAAGATGGATGTGCAATGGACAATACCTGATGTTGAAGCGCAGATCGTTCTTCGCCCACCCAGCGAGGTCGAATCGCCATCCATTTCCGTCACGCCCGACGGCCACCGGTACACACGAAGACATCCGCATGTCTAATACCTTAGACATGAAGATCACTTGACTCCTCCCAGATATCCCAGCAACCTTTACACCTCGCATATCATCGCCACTAAGTGTTGCCCAGTGAAAGCAACCTCCCTGTATTATATTGGCGTTCCCAGGCGTACATACCGGATTTCCCATTTTGGTCACGAAAAGCTTCCCACTGTGGGCGGCTACCTCATTGTTCCTGTTTGATTAATACGTTATTTGATTATAGAGCCATCGCTGTGGCTCCTCCATGCGGATCTTGTTTATTTGGACTTCTTGACGTTCATGATACCACTCTGTTGGTCGACCACTTCATCGGACACGGCGCTTTGGTAGATATTCTTGGCCCGTTGCGATACAATGGATTGTTTGGATACTTTACGAACGAGTCTTCATGGCATCCGTCATGTGCTACCTGACATTAACATGCCGATGATCCATATGACTAACTGCCGACCGGTTTCCCAGCTCTTGGTGATCGCTGGGTTGAAAACCACTCACTGCATCCCATGGTCGTGTTCACATATCAGGTTGATGTTCCGGCGTACCTGAGCATTGCACGTTCGTAGCATCTCTCGCCCGCTCATTCGTCGGACTTACCCGCTTTGACGAAGCGCACTACAAGCCTACTTTGATTTTTATGCTTCCACCGACTAACTTTCGCAGGCCTGCTCTGACGAATTACAAGCGTGACAAGTGTATTGTGCACGTTTGCCACACGCAAGCATTGCTCATCCACCGCAAAGTAAACCGCACATACACGAGGCAACGCCATTTGAATCACGATGGGTTGCTATCAGTAGCATTGCGGTACATTGCAGTGACGCTCATGCGCCCATCGCTTGCCATTCCTTCCCACAAGAAGTATCTCCCAATTCCCACTCTTCACTCTGGTATAATACACTGCAAACGCCTGCCCTTGCCCTACTCTCCCCCACCCTCCGCAGCCTGCGCCTGCGCCTCCTTCTCCTTTTTCCACCGCGCCGCATTCGCCAGCAGCCGTGCCATATTCGCCGCGCTCTTGTCGTCCGCGGGGAACACATAATCAACGTACTCCTCGAAGCTGTCGTCGTCGAGCTTCCTCCTCTTCTTAACCTTGCGCGGCATCTGCTTGGCGATCTTCTCCCTGTCCTCTGGCGCGCCGACCTCGTCTTCAAACGACTTCCACGCCGCGAGCAGCGCGACGCGCTCTTCCTTGAGCTCGCGGTCTTTAAGGCGCGTATGAGCCGCGTCGAAGACGGCACGGGCGCGGGCGATGGCCGCCGGCGACGGAGGCGCGTCGTCCTCTGCAGTAGGGGCGTCTGGCTCCGGGACGCCGAGCTCGAACTGCGCCCACGACGTCCACACCTTGACGTGGTCCGTCTTGTCGAGGAGGCGCTTGTACAGCGCGCGCGTGCGGTCGTACTCGGCCTCTCCCTCTTCGAAGTCGATGTACGCTTTCCAGAGCAGCTCCGGCATGTCGAGCTGGGGTTCGTCAACCGCGAGCTCGAAGATTGCGCGCGCGCGCTCGAGGTCGTCGAGGCCGCGCTCCAGCTCTGCGAATTTTATCCAGGTGGAGGTGTTGGCGCCGTTGAATTCGATGTACTTGGAGTACAGCGTGCGGCAGCGGCCGAACTCGAAGAGCTTCATCTCGAGCTCGATGTAGCCTTTGAAGAGCTTGTCTTTGGGGCACATGCCTATTGCCTGACCGAGGAGCTTTCTTGCCTTCGCAAGCTCGCTTTGCCGGAGCTCGAAGTGCGCGGCCATGAGCCATACTTTGGCGAAAGTGAAGCGCTTGTGCGGAAGGAGGCGGAGGCATTCGGTGTAGATTTGGCGCGTGCGTTCGATGTCGCGGGATACGGTTTCTTCGAAAATGGCGTAGAAGAGCCAGAGGTAGATGTACCGCCGCCAATGGCGCTTCTCCTGCGTAGGCGGGATTTGTGCTATGGCGCGCTCGTAGACGTCGCGCACGCGGTCGGTGTTGCCGGATGCTTCTTCCAGGCGTGCAAAGTCGATCCATGCATCGTAGTTCTTAGGGTTCTCTTTGATCTGCTCTTCGTAGTGGACTCGTCGTTTTGAAAGAATGACGTCTTCGATGCCGTCGCGGTCGCCGTATTGCTTTTCGAACTGTGTAAATGCTTTGTGTAGGTTTACGGATTTTGACCGGGGCATGCGATCGAGTGCGAATTTGTAGATGGCTCGCGCGCGCTCCACCTCTTTTAGTTTGGCTTCGAACTTTGCGTACGCCATGAAAAGCTTCTCGTCCATGAAGTCGTCGCCCAGGGTCTCGACCGCGGTGCCGAAGACATCTCTGACCAGATCACTTGTGCCATTCTCTTCCTCGAACTTCGCCCATTTGATCCAATTCTTCGGCTCCGGATGTACCACCGTAAATCGCTCGAAGATAGCTCTTGCCTTCTCAAATTCACCGTGTCTCTTTTCAAGCTTGATATACGCCGACCACGCCGCCTCTTCAGGTTCCCACTGCATCCAGCGCTCAAACACCGCTCTCGCACCCTCGATGTTCCCCAGAGTCTCCTCCATATACACATACTTATACCACAGCTTATCCACACGCGGTAGGATCGTAACCGCACGATCAAACAAATTCCTCGCATGATTGATATTCCTAGTCTTCATCTCCGCCTCACAGTACCTAATCCACAGCGCCACACTCGTGCTATCCACATCGAGCGCTCTCTCAAAGATACTCCGCGCTCTGCGGAACTCCTTTTGCTCGAGTTCCCACTGGGCATAGCGCATCCAGTTGTTCATGTTTATGCGGTTGCGGCGGACATAGTCTTCGAATTCCTTGCGCTTGCGCCCCTGGAACGCGTGCAGCTCTTCCAGGTCGGCGAAGCGCTGCGTCGGCGCTTTGAGCTTCTCATCTTGGCGGTCGACGGCTTCGCGGAGGAGTTGTTCGGCGCTGATCTGGATGGGTGCTGCGGCCTTGTTTTTGACCCGTGGCGGGCCTCGGGAGGACTCCATGGTGAGATGTGTAGTGGTAGGAAATGGTGGGAGTGGGAGCGCTCCAGGCAGGGTGGCAGATTGGCGCGTGGAAGTCGACGCGCTCGCGGCGCTGCAAAGTCAGTGAAGTGATGGAGGTTGGAGCTGGGGCGCGAAATTCACTGGGCTGGGCGGTACGGCGCGGCAGAATGTCCAATCTCGACGCTAGGAAAGTAGCCCTGTGCGTCACCTTGGTCGCAACTTCACTTTTCTCGTCTATCAAATAACAACGCGCACGAGTTCTCTCCTGCGGCCACACCGCGCCTGAGGTACGTTATTGCTTGCAGCTCTGCGACGCCACCACTCAACCACTGTTTACTAGGAGGTTTTCCTCCGGCCGGTAGCTAGTCGCCGCCGTTTTCGCGACGCAGGCAGTAGGGTGTGCCGCCACTCATCTAGTAAGGAACTACAACCGGTAGTTTTGCGCAGATATGGCGACTCTAGAGCAGGAGCTGCTCGCCGATTTCGCGGATGTGGGGTCCGATGAAGAGCAGGTGGACATGGGAGGAGACTACGAAGATGATCTGGCCGACCTCGCGAAAGACTTTGGCGGCGGCGCATCCGGCGACGAAGATGGAGACGAAGATATGGCAGACGAGGAAGCCGACTACGCGGCCAAGCAGAAGAAGCAGAAGGGTCCTGCGGACATTCGGGGCGCTGCGAACCTGATTTCAAAGCTAAAGCCCATCCTGGAGCAGATTGATGAGGTCAAAGACAAGATGGAAGAGGTTATGGATGGCGAGTCGATCGAGGATAATCCCGAATACCAGCTCCTCAAAGAAGCCAACGAGAATTCCACTCAGATTGATGATGAGATCACGGCTGTGCACAAGTTCATTCGCGATCACTACTCGCTCCGGTTTCCGTACCTCGAGGAGCTCATCAAGAATCCTGTTGACTACGCTAAAACTGTAGCCATCATAAAGAACGGCCCTCTAGACAGTATCAAGGAAATCGCTCAAAGTTCAGACAACGTGGTCGGGGTACCGCTAAAAAGTATCTTGGAAGGTCCCCAGCTCATGGTCGTCACAGTCGAAGCTTCACGAGCAGGGGGACGAGACCTTAACGATGCAGAGCTTCAGGCCGTACTGGACGCTTGCACCATGCTCCTCCACCTCGACAAGGCCAAAGGCATTCTCACCGAATACGTGCAATCGCGCATGAGTGTCTTCGCGCCCAACCTCACCACCTTAATTGGCTCCCTGACTGCCGCCCAACTCATCAACTATGCCGGCGGTCTTGCAGGCCTTGCAAAAACACCTGCGTGCAACATCCCCCCACTAGGTTCCAACAAAGCCACCGGCCTCGGCTTCGCAACCAACGTAGGCATCCGCCACCAAGGCTTCCTCTACCACAGCCCTATGCTCCAAACCGTCCGCCAGGACCTAAAGAAACAAGCCATGCGCATCGTCTCCGCGAAGCTCATCCTCGCCGCCCGCGTCGACATGGTGCACCAGTCCCCCGACGGCTCCACCGGCCAGGACCTCAAAGACGAGTGCGAGCGCCGCCTCGACAAGCTCACGGAGCCGCCCAAGAACCAGGGCGTGCGCGCGCTGCCCGCGCCTGACGACAAGCCCAGCCGCAAGCGCGGCGGCCGTCGCGCCCGAAAGGCAAAGGAAGCCACCGCCATGACGGAGATCCGCAAAGCGCAGAACCGCATGGCCTTCGGCAAGGAGGAGAAGGAGGTCGGCTACGGCGCGGGCGACTCCACACGCGGCATGGGTATGATCGGCGCAACGGACACAGGCCGCATCCGCGCGCACCAGATCGATCCCAAGACGCGCGCGAAGCTGTCCAAGAAGAACCCCGGCTGGGGCGGCGACACGGCGCTCAACGGTGCGAATACTTCGCTCAGGGGCTTCGGCGCCGGCGGCACCTCGACTAGTCTGCGCGCATCCGGTCTGCGGACGGGCGGCGTGGGACTTCCGGGTGCGGGAACGAGCTCCATTGCGTTTACGCCTGTGCAGGGGCTTGAGCTTGTGGATCCGAAGGTGAGGGAGGAGATGAATCGGAAGAGGAAGGCGGAGGAGGATAGGTGGTTCAAGGGGGGGTCGTTTACGCAGTTGAATGGGACGAGTACGGCGAAGGTGGACAGTGGAGGTTTCAAGGTTCCTGCGTTGCCGGCGAAGAAGCAGAAGCAGGGATAGAAGGAACGGGAAGGCCGACTCGTGAGGACTTGGAGCATTTAAGGCGCTTAGGCGGATACCAGCTTTTGCATTGGGCGGCGTTGGTAGGAGGAAAGGTTATGTAGCCCATCGGGCTCTTTGGCAGCTAGCTGCTGTTACGCAGATATCATAACAAGCGTGTTCAATTTCCATTCAAATGCGTATGTTTCATTCAGTTTCAACTACACCTTCTAGGACGCTGTGTGGCGTGCTATTTGCAGGTCATGTATCTCGATTCCTCTTCATAGCTCAGACAAGTACTATGATTCATTCAAGAGCTCATTGCTCATACCGTCTATATGGGACGTCCCTATCATTCAGCTTTTGGCACAAAACCAGGCCAGACAGTCGCGTGCCACCCCCAACGCCGGTCCCATGCCATGACGAAGAAAGCATTATCATCTCATCACGTTCCCTCAAACCGCCCTTCCTCTCCTCTATGACTCCCCAGGCAGCAAGTTGTTCTTGACCGCGAACATCTTCGTGCTGACGCCCGCAGTGAAGCCATCAACCTGCCTAGCATACTGCTCCACCTGCCGCGAGTTAAGCAGCGTCTCCAATCTGCTGGGCTCCTGCGGCAGCTTGAACAGCCTCTGCCATTCGTCCTCTGGGAGCAGCGGCTGCTTCGATGCCGTCCTCGCGGCGTTTTCGGCTTTGCGCTTCTGCTGCCAAGCTGTGATCTTTGCTTGCTCGCGCGCAAGCGAGCGCTGGTAGTACTGGTGGTTGTTGAGCTCTGTGTGGTGGTTCTCGATGCTCTCGAGGAGGAGGTCGCATGTCTTCTCAAGGAAGGGGTCGATGGAGAGGTCGAGAGAGTCGTAGTTGGGGAAGAATGGGGGTTCGGGGGTGTTGGGGTCTTGCTGGAGGGCAGCTAGGTTGGTCGGGAAGGAGAGCTCCTCTTTGGGGGCGTCGGATGGGAGCTGGTGGAGAAGCGAGGTGAGGAGGTGGGAGTTGTGGACGGTCACGGGGAGTTCGACGAGGATGTCGTGGTACCGGAGACCGCTCTTTTGCAGACTGTGATTGTCAGTACAGCTTCATACCAAGATAGTCTGCGTTCATACTTGTCGGTGGTGAATTTGCCCTCTTTGTATGCCGCAACGAAGGCAGGGGAAAGCCTGTATGCGCGCAAGCTCAAGCTACCCTGCGAACTTCTGCTAACATCGTGCACCAAGGCGATCGCCCGCTCGTTGGGGTCTTTCTGGTAGAAGAACTGATTCTCGATGGTGTTCAAGTTGACGAAGTTGCCCATGCTTGTGCTCGTGTACCAGCCAACGTTGTTCGCGTCGACGTTGACTTCCCGCAGAAACTTGATCATCTCATTCTGGTAGGCTAGGTTGGCCTTCGCGCGGGGCGCTGCCGCAGCGAGGTTCGCGGCGTTGTTGTTGTCGCGGTGGTCGTCGCTGGCGGGGGCATCGATGCTGGGATAAGGGAAGCAGGAGGTGACTTCAAGGAGGCCGGGCTGGTTGGCAGACTCCATGCCAACAAGGCAGCCGGTTCCGACGGTAGGGAAGGTTTTGGCAGCATGGTTGATGAGCTTCATCACAACCTGCGAGAGTCAGAGGGGCTGGTGGGGCAGTGGTAGAAAGTGCGCGGGTGGCATACCAGGGCTTCAACCTGTACCGCCTTGATAGGCGAGTCCTTCAGAGCGTCGGCCATGTTTTTGGTCGTCGAGAAGGAGGGAATCGTTGTGGTGGGGCGGCGCAGTTCGGGCGTGTTGGAGTCGTCGCGAATTTCGCTGCGTGCGAACAGTGTGCCAAGATTTCCTGGGATACGCTAAGGCTAAACTAGGCGTAGTACATCGGGTATAAACCTTCACTTTCACTACAGCAATCGACAGCTTACATTAGCTTCTCGATTAATTGCCCAAACAGGAAGTTTACACATCACACTCGCAGAAGAATGTCAACATCCTCCCTTGCACAAGTCACCTCACCACACATCAAGTCGGTATTCCCCCCACCATCCCCCTCCAAAACTCGCACCTCTCCCCCCGTCCTCCCTCCCACTCCCACGCCCCCACAACCCCAAATTCATTCCCCAACCCCGGTTCCTGAAACTGCGTCACCTCAACGCCAAACTGCGTAGTAGCCATATACGGCGTCCCACCCGTCGTATTCAAATTCATCATCCGCGCACTCTTTCCATCAGTCCATTTCGGCCAGTGCCCCAATCCAGGCTGCGACGACACAGCAGGGTTACCACTCGTGATAAATTTCCCCCAGATCTGGCGGAACGCGCGAGAGAAAGAGGGCGACTGTTGAGCCTGGTTGGGACCGAGGTACGCGTATACGTCTTCGAGGTGAGCGGCGAAGGGGACGGAGTATTGGTAGTGGTACGAGGGTTTGGAGGCGCGGAGGTAGGCGGTGCTGAGCCAGTAGGAGGGGCAGATGAAGGTTGCTTCTGCTACGATGGCCTACAGAAATTAGTCTGATGCTGTGTGGTGCAGTTGTATGGATGGGCGTACGTTAGCGCGTTGGAGGTGGCCGGTTGCGACCTGGCTCATGGTGATGGTTGTTGCACCGCTGATACCGTTCGTTGCGAACTTGAGCGCGTTTGAGTCGTCTGGCTCGTCTGAGTGGGGATACATGGCCAGTATCTGGTCAACGTCTTCATCGCTCAAAAAGGGGTACTTGAGGCGCAGCCATGCCTTTAGCTCTTCCAGACTGCTGATCTTGTCCTGCGGAACGAAGAGTGCTCCTTCGTTGGCGTTCGAACCAACCAAGATGGCTCTACCGTTCACCTTCCCCCGGAAAAGCGTCTGGCTGGGTCGTTCAGTGATAAAGGTTCCGTCAGTCACAGGGTCAAATGCCCAGGTACGGTACACCGGTCCGTTGACAGTCACATTGCCATTCGCGTTTTGCAAGGTAACTGAGTCTTTGCTGCGGAGGCACTCCAGTACTTCTCCTGAAGATCCACATCCAGCTTGAGCAGCAAAGGCGTAGTACTTCTTAGTAGGAACTTCGCCATCGTAATCGTGTTGGCCGGGTAGGTATGGAGAAGCTGCTATGCCTTGAAACTTCGTTTTCACGTTCGGTGCAAGACTAAGATGCAGCAATGCGCCTGCACCAGCTGATTCTCCAGACACCGTGATGCGGTTCTTGTCGCCTCCAAATTTATAGATGTGCTTGTCGATCCATTCGAGCGCAAAGGCAATGTCGAGGAGGCCGGCGTTTGGCACGCCTTTCGCTCTCACTTCGCTGGAGGAGAGAAAGCCGAATGGACCAAGCTGCAGAAAGTCAGCTGGTCAATCAAGCATCGCGTTGCTACTCAGTACCCTATATTGGATAGAGACAACTATAAAGCTGTTATTGTTGTCGTTGATCATAGAAGTCATGTCGAACATCTTTCCATCGCCCCATCCGTAGCCTCCCCCATGAATCCACATCAATACCGGGAACTTCTTTGAGCTAGCACTAGGGGGCGCATACACATTCAAAAACAAGCAGTCTTCATCACCTGAACTATGGTCAGCGTGAAACAATTGTGCGATCCGGTCAGGTCCTCACCCTCTGGCATCGGTGGTGCACCTGCAATAGCGGGATATGACTGAAAGCATACCGATCCGTAGTCGGTAGCATCTTGAATATTGCGATGTATTTCTGGTGTTTGCGGAGCTTTCCATCGAAGCTCACCATAGGGCGCGGCTGCGTAACGGATCCTGGTGGACATCAGCTGCCTTAACATGTACAAACTAGACTGTGTTCAGCGCACCCTAGCCATGTATCGAGCCCAGTAGAGGAGTCATGGTAACCTTTGTACACAGCGTAATCGAGGTCAACTAGATGATCCGGCACTCTTGAAGACTCCGGCCGCTCGACATCGCCCACATCGCCGACACTCACTCCAAATATTGTCTGAGGCAGAAAAGATAGCAGTGTAAGATTTCGCCACATGATGTCTATGCACTGAAGCACTGGCAAAAGATTCAGAGTGCAATTAACCCACTAGTTAAATATATGTCTGCAGGACCCCATGCTGTATTTCAATGTTTTTCGCCCAATAACCCGGTTCATCGGCCGCAACAGGCCAAGCTGTTCTTGCATCGACGCCGATGAGGGCATGTTTAGTGGGCATGTTGGTTCACGACTGTCGTTCCAATCAAGCGCATCTCCTTCCTCGCTTGGAGCGTGAGGCTCTCGTTAGTGTTTCCACGTTGAGTTCCAAAAGTCTTTCGGTTTCCGACGAAGAAGCCGAAACGACGGAAAAGTTTCCAATACGAAGTAAATGCGAAAAAGCAAGGGCTGTATGAGTGAACAACAATATTTCCGATATCAAGAAATACGAAGAACAAAAGTCGCCAGGAAGAATTGTTGATACGCAGCTCAGGTCTGGAGAAGTCGCAGAGCAGATCGGTAGACTGAGAAACAGTAGTCTCGCACAATGTGACTAGTGTTCTCATATAACATTGTAGCGGGATGGATAAATCAGCAAACGCTTAGACTGAGAAGATTTACACTGCTTGATATGAGATAGCAACGAATTCGTGGGTAGATGCGAGGATCTGCCCTTCCTTCGCTATCATCATGGCGTAGCATCTTGTTGCGTCTTCAGTCTGATGCTAATAGTCACAGGTGCCCAATCTCGTAACGAATGGCTTGCTACTATTAGGTTTGCGTTATTGATATTATTAGTAATAAATCTTCCTGTCTCACTTATTATTAGTTGGCGATCCCAATTACTAGAGACATATATGCTATAGAACTAAGGCAGGTCTCTTCGTCTTCTGACCTCTAGAATTTATACTAACTATCTAACTACGCTTGCTAGTATAGGTTTAGCATTAGGAGTTCAACAATGTGCTTAAGGACCTTTGCGCGCGTTTGAGAGAACAAGGACGGTGGACTTAGGAGTGATTCGTACGTCCACATGTCTAAGCGGATTGACCCGACGAATCTTCTGAGCGATACACGCTACACACCGATACCACCTCGTCCCCACCCATCGCGACCGGCTCACATACCGATGCGACTCAAGTAAAGCTCCGGTATTATAGTCCTCGTATGCGTGGAAAGCCCCGCCAGCAAACTCATTGGCGCCCGTGGTCTCGAACACGCCGCGATCTGTGAAGTACTATTTCTTAAACCGCCGTCCACGCTGTACGTCGATCCCCTCCTAACCCACTGGACCACCTTCCACGCACCAGCTCCCCATTCATATATGTGAAGTGTACTTAACCTGCACATCTCGCGCGCCACCTCAGCGAACCAATAAGCAGCGCCCACAGCGCCGTCCCTGCATGCATGCATATGTTGCGAAAGGAGTATCGCAACGCAACATGGAAGCATCCCTCATCCAGCACCACAGCACACCGCAGCGCAACCGATCGGCCCCTTCGGCTGTGTCAAAGCCATCCACCTGTCGTGCCACCCAAACCACCCCTCCCAGCGCCACCACCTCGCACGACGCTCGCACAGCCCCACCCCCCTCCCACACAGACCGCATGTTCGCGCCACACACCCAAGCCTTCCCCGAAACGCCCGAGATCAGTGTCTGAACGTCATGAGCGCCGCCCTCGCTTCCAGCGATCAACGCCCATGCTGTACGCCGCAGAATGCTCGAGTCGCACCACGCCGCAAGCCATCCGCCTGTGATCACCGTCGCTTGAGGCCCGGCTGCGACACAGGTAACGCGAGCAAGGCCCAGAGAAGCGGATATTCTCCGAAGCCGTTTGTGAGACGTCGCGTCATGACGAAATTGTGACCCGGTTCTGCTCGCTGCCGCTGTGGTCCTTTTCTGGTGGCCAGAGAATTTCGTGGAAGGCTGTCAAAGCCGCCCCGGGTCTTCGGTATGTTCTTTGGGGGGAGATTGCGTGCGACGATGGAGCGGAGTGAGGTGAGGCTGGAGGTGATACCAGAAAGGCGGTGAGGTTGGGTGCATGTTGGTATCTAGGATATCGTCGGGTTAATTGCTGATGTGGTGGAGTGTTGCTCATCATTGGATGAGCAGTCGAGCTTGCAGTGGGCGTGGTCTTCGATGTTCGATGCCTATGGATCACGGTCAGATGCGGTCGCAGTTAAATTGGTCTGCTGCTGACAGCAGACATGATAGCGTAACGATAGTGCGGCAAGCGAAGACGTTGAGTTGACACAGCCTTGATGGGTCACTGCATGACCGTAAAACAGACGCGACGATCGTAGCTGGCATAGAGCGAGGTATTGGACGACCGTCTGTTAAAAATTAGATTGCGTTCATTCTAGTCCCTTCCAAGTGCCTTCAAACCATGGCGGCTATCTGCCACGACACAAACGCAACCAACACCATCGCTACATGCCCGAAATAATCAAGAACCGTGGTGGAATCTCCACAAATAGAAAGTACAAAAGATGCTGATCACGGAAGTGAGACAGCGTGGTATGTAAACAGACGGAACCGGGGGATATCTTGCTGCCGTGCTCTCGTGACCCATGCAGAAGAGAATTTAGCGCAGATGAAGTAATGGGGGTGAAATGGTTTCTTTGGGAATCGAACATAATCTTTTTGAGCGAAAGACAGACTCAGACCAGTCGGAAAAGGCAAGGAGATGAATCGAGGAGATGATGCAAGTCAGACGATAACAATTCGATACTGTTACATGAACGAAGAATTTGAATAACCAGAGCCGAGCGCAATCGGGTAATGCCGGCTCAGATGGCCGCTTGTTGCTCCAACGGACTAACGGGGGGAGTATGTAGAGCGCCAGGCTATGGGCTTCTGCTGACCCTCCAGGACAAGCAAGCCATATCGCAAACGCGAGCAATGACCTGTTGAGTCCCGGATCGGCACTCATGGCTGATGAAGGACATTGCAACGGTGAGTTTGTTGACGTCGTTTTCTGGATCATGCGTGTGGATTTGGGCGACTGCATCGGGAAAGCCACGGACACGGTTGCCGATTTGTCGTGCCAGAGCAATGGAATAGATAGCATCGCGGACCTCGCGCGCTTTGAGAACATTTCGCATCCTGGTAAGCGCTACTTCGGCAGTTCCATCGGCCACAGCCTCAACGTTGGCATGGACTACGAATTCACCAAGCGAATCCCAGAAAACAAACTTATCGTTTTCCTCCTCGGAAAGCCCACCGGGATACGAAAGCTGACGCAGTGGATTCACCTCCAGGGTCTGATTAGTCAAAAGGGCCTCTAGAATATCAAATCGAGCTCGCGCCTCCCTTAATGATAAATCGTCATGTTCGCCGTTCGGGACGTTGTCGTTGGCGCTGTTTGATGGTATCCGGCACGTGCCCAGCAGGTGCCAGATAAGGCGAGCTTCTTGGCTAAACACCTGGCTCACGTCCGCGGCGCCAGTCTTGATCTTGACTGTTTCGACGAAGAAGATCGCTTCCTCATGGAGGCTCTGGTCGCTGAAAACCCGACTTATGCCATTGTTGTTCGTAGAGAACCAGTTCGTCTCCAACATCGAATCAAGTCCTAGGCAGTAGTCCTTGCTAAACATGTAAGAGAACTCTTCATCAAGCTCGTGAGGAAACCCTCCAAGGCGCGGGGGAACCTCTGGTGGGTTGTATCCACAGATAGAAAATATCTCTTCGATCCGTAGGGGTCGCCCTGGCGGATTGTCAGTACACATGCCCGGAATGAAGCGCGACATGCCGAACGCGCTGAGAGTCTTACCTTTGAGAATTGGTGCTTCCGGGGGAGCAGACGAGTAGGGACTGCCTCGGAGGCCAGCTTGCAGCGCATGCGCGCCGTTGTAGGGCGGCTGTCCATTCATCGCAGGGTCAGTGGCAGCGAGCGCGGGGTCGATGGCAGGGTTGTTGAAGTTGTCGTGATGGGAGGGCGTTGAGCTGGCCGTCGAAGCAGCGGGTGCGTAGCCGACGGTAGATGCGGGAGCGTAACCCTGGGGCACCTGCGGACTGTATTGCGAAGATGCGGAGGCCGGTGGGGAGGTGGCAGGTACGGAGGGCTGGTGCTGGGTCGAGTTGGGAGCGGGTTGGAGATTCGCAGGCCCGGGTTGTTGCTTGAAGATGGGGTCGTAGCCCATGCACTCGCGCTTGCTTTTCTGGCAGTTGCGGCACACAGGGTGGGCTTCGTCACACTGTAGTCGCACCGTTAGCTCGAATGCGCGAAGAGGTGAGGTCGGATTAGAGGAGCGAAATAGTTTGGATCGCTCGCTTCATGGTGGCTCGGTTATAGACGACACGGCGGTCTCGAGGGTGCGTGCCCGCACCTCCTACACGCTTCACGCGCACCGCGGCGCGTCTTGGATGGCGCACCATTGCGCTTCATGTCACTGCACACGTACCTTTATTCTGCGCTTGCGACACGTCAGGCAGCCCGTCTTGGTGCGCCGCTTGATCTCCTTCTTATGACGCCCGCCCGACAGTATCCTCTGCTCTCCGGGCTGCGGCGGCAGCTGGTAGCGCATGGCGAGATGCTGCGAGCCCATGGGCATGGGCTGGCCGGGCGGCGGGTGGCCTGGGTGCGCGTAGTACTGCGGCATTCCGTGCTGCTGCGGCGGGAGCGGCGAGCCCATGGGCTGGCCCGGCTGCTGATGCTGCTGGGGCAGCTGCTGCTGGCCATCGACACGTATGGGCGGCAGGTTGAGCGGCGGCAGATTCATGTTGGCGCCCTGGGGCGAGCGGTAGGGCTCCGCGCCGGGCTGGCCTTGGGGCGGGGGGTAGGTGTAGGCGGGCATCTGTGGTGAAGGATAGGAATGGCCGGGCGACGGGTAGGATGGATTTTGTCGGGCGTGATGGTCCTGCATGTTATTGGCCATGTGGGCGTGCGAGGGCGCCTGCGGGTAAGGCTGTGGAAAGGACATCGAAGTCCCACCGCTTCAGGGCAGGCACGACCCTGCGAAGCTGTGCTGCCTCTGCGAAGGGCACAGCTCAAGCGAGAGTTAAGACTTCGGACGCCAACAGACGAGGCGTGATGGATTTGGCGAATCGAGCTAGGAGGCGAGGCCAGGGGGGTGCCTCGGTTGCGCGCCGGCTGCTGCAGGTGCTGTAGCACTGCGCGAGGAGGCGTGGGCCGTGAAGGTTGGATGGCGAGAGCTGGGGTAGCGAGCGGAAGGGGAGCGAGGGCGCGCGTGAGAGGACAAGCGCAGCAGCAGCGAGGCCTACACACTACCTATCTCTCGCGCAGGGGAGTGAGGTGCCGTGGCGGTGCGCGAAAATGTGTGCTGCCGCCGCGGGCCAACTTAGGCTACTGGGATGCCCTTATGTCGCTCGCTCGCTCGCTACGCCTAGCAGGCTGGGTTGGCTGGGTGCTCGGGCGTTCTGTCGCGGCGCGCTGGCTGCACCGTCCCGGGGGCTTTCAGATCCAGGGCAGATCCAGATGCGGTGGGTGCTGTGAATGGAAGCGCGAGGACAAACAGCAGCAGACGCAGAAATTACCTGCTGCCACCGTTGCGCTAGTGCCCTTCTGCACCCGTCACGTGCCCACGGCCCAGATGGACGTGGACCCAGTCGCCCACCTCTAACCACACCGTCCGCATCCTTTGGGAGGACCAACACAACCCGGGACAGGCTAATGCTCTCGTCTCGCCCTGGACCCCGGCCGCCGTCGACTCTTCGCGACGCTGAGAGCCCGCGTCCATCATGCTGCATTCGCTGGCAGTCCCGGGCGAGTGTCTGCGTGCATGCAGCGCGCCTCCCTAGCCCTTCAGCTCACCTCCGATGTGCCTGGAGCTGCTATACCGGTCCTGCCCTCGTGCGTCTCACGCCGGACACACCTCTTTCCACCTGTCCCCAGACGCTGGGCGCGGAGCGGCAACACTACGCTACGCTTCGCTTCCTGGGCGCGCCCATCGATGTCTCGGAACACATTTACCTCTTTAGTCGTGTCTGGATCCGTTCCCAGAGCGCACAGCAACGGTAGAGTGATCAGGCGCTTCGCAATCGCATATGTCGGCCCGGCCATCCTGCGTGGTGGGACTTGGGAAGTACCGACGCCGTGCTGGGACGCGCTGACAAGGCGTGTAAATTTCCGCTTGCGCATGCCATTTACCCGTCGATGCCACTTCTGGAAGCCAGCTTCATCGATTAGTTGCGTGAGAATCAGTATCAGTGAGCCGGCGCATGCCATCGGACCAAGCGTTGCGTTTTCAAGGCGACTTATCAGGCTGAGCGTTCGAGACAGCAGCCTGTGTGACAAAACCAATGCAGCGTCCGGCCGCCGCGCCTGTTGCCTGATGGCCATGTGCGACATTCACTCTGCAGCAGAGAGAATTGCCTGGAACTCGCTCAGCCGGCGGCACAAGGGAGATACGGCGTGAGTGTATGCATGCATGGGAAACCGGCCACCTTCGCCGTCTCTTGCGCACGAAAGGCGCCTAATCGATACATGCAGTACTGGAATCCAGCTGCAGGGGCTCAGCACGTACGTGTCGATCTGCGGGCTTGACGTCCTCTGGCCTACGGTGACAGCCCATCGGCGCGGAAGGCGTTGTGATTCTCCGCCTCTGTACCACTGCAACAGCCTGATGAGCAATCTATACAACATCCGTTATAGCTCTGAACGTCGATAGAGCGCATGTACCTGCCAGGACACCCTTGCTTGCACACGCGAATCTTGGAGGCACCGAAGCGTTCTGGAAGCAACTCGGGGCCAAGACCACCCATCTCGACCTGCCGTCGCTCTTCTGAAGCCACGTTGTGCGCGCAGATTAACACTCAGAGTTTTCTGCAATTTGTGCTATGCCTAGTTCCCTCACCGTGAAGCATGTTGCAACACAACAATCTGGGTCAGGGCTGGGCCCATTGCCGCGACGGTTGTCTCGTCATCATCACACGAGCTCACACCTAGAAGGTATGCCTGTTGCATGGAAGAGCCTCGCAACTAGTGCACGCCGTAAATACAAAGGCTCCTCGGCATGACCCACTCTGGATGGCACCCGCCAGCCGCTCGCCTGACCGTTGCTACCCGCGTGGATCGTGACGGTCATCGGCAGGGTCGCGAGACATGCTCACTCATCATGCATGACACACTCCGGAGAGATCCTAACGCAATCACGAGCGTTGTGGCGGAGGCTCAAAGATCCCTCTGCACATCTACGAAAGCATTGCCCAATCGGCTACATCAGCTACATTTTGCTTTTTCGCAGTACTCTCGCGAAAACCGTGGATCCCTGCTGGGCGCCCAGCTGAGCATCGATGGCCTCAGGACAGACATTTGATTGTAGCAACTTGGACCTGAGCTCGTGCGAGGGTACCTACCTTTGGTACTTGCGTCCTTTGCATACGTCGTCAACCCATCCCAACTGCTCACAATTCCGGGGTAACCGAAAGTATGCGCCATAGCGATTTTCACATGCGCTCTCTCTGTCGCTCCGGTCATGAAAGTGCTCAGGCAAGCTATCCGCTCCCGTCCCGCTCCCTTACTACAGACCAGGCAATCCTAGTGGACGCACACAGCAAAGCGAACTACGAGACATAAGACACTAACAGCTTACCACAAGCGTCCGTACCAGAACGTCAGGACACAGCCTTCTCGACACACGTCATTTCGTATTGTTACTCGCTCCTTCTCGTCTAGGAAGTGCGGGTCGAATGGGGAAGGAGCAAAATCGAAATCCCTCAAGCGATTCTTCGCATGGCGACCTCGTTGCATGATCGCAAAGATCCGTCAACAAACTATACCAGCTTCCAGCCGTGCTCGTGTAGCTGACCCCTGACCACTGCATATGAACCGTTCGCCTCTGATTGAGATCGGTCAGCAAAGCGAACGTCTATACTCGAAACTGTACATCACATTGTCCACGTGGAGAAACCGTATCACCCAGGCGTCATGCCAGCCCGACAGGAACCGAAGGCTTAGCCAAGGAGTCCAACCCAACGCATGTAGCTCAACCAGTAACGAACGACGTAAGTAAGACGATATTATTATCGTGGAAATCCTGGCGGAACGGGACAATAGCACTTGTTACGAGGGTTTTCATACAATCTGCGCAACTGTGAGGGCTGATGACCTGACTGTCAGACTCTAGCTTCGTTGGACCGGGGCAATTGACCATAGCCAAGTATCTATCACTGACAGAAAAACATCGTCAAAGGCTGACACCACGATCAACCCAGAACAGGATTTCCAACACTCCTTCGAGCACTATCGTCTTCTTTATTCGTCGCAACTTCTGCCTGCTGTGAAGGCAATGTGCTGCCTAGGCTAACCAACTATTAACGCCAGACCCGTCGACCAATAATTATAGGGACGTATTGTCCTTATCTGTCCTCGCGTAGTTGATTTGACATCGGATCAAACGGTGCCTTTCGATATCTATATGCTCGACCCACAACATGTTAACGGCAGTCTGCTAGTGTATTGGTTATCCTTACGGTCCCAGAAAACTTGTTAACGTATGTCTTGCTGCCGAAACCTACACTCGCAAGGCGCCCAAGTTATGACTCCCTATCGAGCTTCTTGAGATGATACGACTGACCAAACGACATGTTTAGTCGTCATGACCATTGATCATCGCAAGGTGAACCGCCTCCAGCCCACAAAGTCGAGGACAGCACTCATGTTCACATCCTACAACAATTCCGCCTTCTATTCGCCGGGAGAGCCATCCGCTCGGACAAAAGCAGCCTTGCCTTTGCATGTTGGTTGCCGTGGATTGGCTCGCAGGCGGACTTACACCAACAAACCGTACAAAACTAGGCCTAAATGTTACCACCTCTATTCCTCCCGTTGTGCTTAGGAATAGCACTCTCCGTAGACGTCAAATCTTCCTGGAACAAAAAGCCCTCCTAGTGACTTGCGGGCAATATATTCCTCCCGCCATGCAAAATCACGTACTGCAGCTCTGGTAGCACAGCTCCACTCCCCTCATGACGTAATACCTACCTCAATCACTATGCAATTCAGCTCCCTACACTACTTCCACTCTCCAGACCATCACCCCATGTGTCACATACCTCCAACTTCAGATCATCCATCTCCACTACTCTCACCCAACCACACACCCCGCTGATCACCACCACCTGCACCCGCGCTTACCGCCGTCGCACCCTCCAACACGCTGACTACCCACGGTGTACACGTGGATCGGAGCGTGGTCGGTAATCACAGGGATCGCGGCGTATTACCAGGATCGCGCCAACGTGGATCGCTAGAGCGTGGCGGAGGGCAAGCGAGCGAGCACGCACGCGCGTCTGCGGGCGCCTAACTTGAGCCTTGCAGGTCTTTGCAAGGTGACGAGGGAAGATGTATTGTAGGGGAGGGGAGGGTATGGATGCGCGGATGAGGGGGATAGCAGAGGAGGTTGGGTGTGGAGGGGGAGGTGGGCATTGGCGTGTTTTTATTTGTTTTACGATTACTTTCCGAGAATATACCTTGGTAGGGACGACTGGTGCTAGTACACCGTACTCAGCGACGTGTCGATGTCTTGTTTAATGGACTCTACAACGGGATGATTCGCACAGAACATAATACTCTACTAAGCCTATGATAATCAGCGAACCACCGCATACCTTTCCATCTTCTCAAGCAACATCAACCCATGCGACTACGCTTTTCTCAGCTATAACCGCCAGCCATGAAGCAAGGCCTGCTGCCAGTATGAAGTCCAAGACTCCTTACACACGAACGTAATATATCACCCAAGTCTCACTCCCCATCCACCCCGTACCACCCCGCGCGTGATCCAAACAGCAACACCCTCCTCCTCGCTCCATCGATACTATTCCCTTCTTACTCCAATTAGTAACCCTCCCACTGTCCCCCTCTTCGTGTTCCCCCGCACCCTCTCCATACGACGCCTCAAACTATTCCACCCATCACTTGTCGCCAAACAACCCTCACGCAGAACAACCCGCACACCTGTCTCAAATCCACTTCCTATAACTCCCCAGCTCCAACACCGCAGCCTACTCTGTATAATGCAAACATGAGCCCGCGCATTGCGCACTCATCTACCCTACCTTACACGCGTCTATGCTACAGGGCGGTGTCAGACCTGCCCTCGCGTCTGCCAACGATCCCCATCTGCCCGAGGCGCAGCTGGTGTACGCAAGATGCCGGTGTTTACGCTTAGCTTTTCTGGCGTGAGCGTTTCCTTGGTGGTGTGATATTATCGAGAGATGAGAGACGGGAGCGTGTCCATGCTGAGCTATTGTTGTCTTGCATGGCTTCGGTGAGAACGGGTGCTGGGAGAGGTAGACGAGCAGGTTTATAGAGGAATTTGAGGCTGAGGGAGTTGATGCGGGGGATACCGTCAGGGATGATGCTGTTGTGATATGCTACATACTGTGGAGCTGTCGCGCCTGAACTGTGTGCGCAAGAATATGTCTTAGGCTTGCGCGTAGAACCGAGCACCGGATGATGGCTGCTCGACGTCCTTTCCTTCTTCTCTAAGGATGTGAACTGTGAAGTCCCTTCGATACCCTTACGGCAACCCCCGCCCCGAATTCACCGCATTAGCAACCTGGCTCGTCCCCGGCCTGTTCTCTGCATACCGCTCGTAGCTATCCAGATACAACTGGTCGTCGCTCGTCGTCGCCCTCACGCTCGGCTCCCCCTCGATAGCATCCACCCACGCCTTCCACCTGCTCCCCTCCTCGGGCTCAGGCCACCCCCGGTACGGCCCAAGCACTTTCTTCAACCGCACCACCCACGGCGCGATCTGCACGTCGACGAACCCGAAATCCTGGCCTAGGAAAAACGGACCCGTGGGATCCGCAGCGTCGACTAGTTTTCCGATCTCCTCGCGCAGCTCCGTAGCGTGCTTGACCTGCTCCTGTGGATCCTGCGCTTGGATGAGGCGGTAGAAGCCTGGCACGATGTGGCGGTTTACATGGTCGGTCCAGAGGCGGCACGTAGCGCGTGTCTGTGGGTTGGGAGGCAGTATGGCAGGGCCGGACTGCAGGTCTTCGAGGTACTCCATGATGACTGTGGATTCATGGGTGGACCATGTTGGGCCGTGGCGGATGGCGGGGACGAGGCCGCGGGGGTTGACGTCTAGGAGGGATTGCGGTTTCTTGTAGGGGTCTACTTCGATGTATTGGTAGGGCATCTTCTTGTGCTCGAGGGAGATCCAGACGCGTTGGACGAAGGGACTGTGGGGGGTTAGGGAGTGACGTCACATGATGTGTTGAAGCTGGAGAAAGGAGTCAGAGAGCTTACCAGAAGCAGCTGCCGTATAATTTGAGGTCATCTTCTTTGGAGTGGTTCTTGACAGTGACAAGGGCGTTGCCGGTCGCTTTTTTTGGTATGTCTTCTTCGCGGGATCACCACCTGGTTGGTGTCAGCCATCTTGAATCGAGCACAGATACTAAGTCTTTTTGGCGTGCAAGGGCAGAATCAAAGAGTCCTAGTGAAGGTTTGGGGGACGACAAGGGATATGTGTAACGACGACTTGTGGCAGGTACGGTCCGTGCAATAATAGAGAGAAAATTACAAGGCATGGTGACAAGGGAGATACACTGGAGCCGACATCATACTACAGGCGCCGCGTATGCGGGGAGTAGGCCAGAGGGTCCATGACGTGTATGCCATGATTGGTAGTCGTTCGCGCGGGCCCCATGCAGTGCCTCAGTGCTGCTATAAACCCAATGCGAATGCGAATGCGTGTAACATGGACATCCAAGCAGACACCAAATCTTCGCGCGCGTATGCACGACGACGCAAAAATAGAGAATAGTGCATAAGATGTAGACTTACCTGCGCTTTTTTCTTTTCTCGCTCGTTCTTCATCAGCCACCTCTGGACGCTGTTCTTCTTTACGCGGTCGCTCTCTTCGAGCGTGTGCTTGTGCGGGCCTGCAACGCCGTCGCCCTTTCCGTTACCGCCATTTCCGTTTACTCTTTGTAGGGTATAGAACTTCTTAGGCTGTCCGTTCGCATGGGACGCTTGTCGCATGTTCATGTTGGGCGTGACTGGCCACTGCATGCCGCTATTGTTTTGGCCAAAGAATTGACCCCCACTGCTGGAAGCATCGAAAGCATCGACAGGTGGCTGTAGACCCGTCTGCTCCGTAAGCTCAGCGCCGTCGAAATACTCGGTGATCTTGATCTTGACATCGCAGAGATCGCGCTCGCGAGCCACACGCTTTCGCTTCTTCTTCTCAGGGTCGGTGGACTTCTTGGTGCCCGGCGGTCGCCCTTTGAGTCTACAGTCCCAGTAGTGGGAGACGAAACGTTTGCGCTTGTGTCGTTGGGTGGAGCGGTGTGAATAGACGTTGTCGACGTGCGGAAAGTAGGTCTGGAACCTGCAGCAGCTATGTAAGTAGTGACCATAATGTGAAGTGGTAGTGTAACATACTCTTCCTCTGTCAGTGTGATGGTGTCGTCCACATGAAACAGCTTCTCCCTCCACGCATCGAGGTCTGGCGGATTGGGGATCAATCGCAGGCCCTCGATCTGGCCGTGATTTTGTATAGGCGCCTCATCACCTTCGGGTATTTGATCCTGCACGACAGGCTGCTCCTGAGTCTGTACAAAGGAGTTCCTATGCTCCAGCTCTTGTAGTTGCGGCGGTGGTTGTATGTGAGTAGCAACTGGGGCCCTCTGTGGTGGGGGCGGGGCTTGGATGTGGTGATGTGGCGCTGGTGGAGCAGGATTCGGCGCGTTTATCTCGAACCTCGCGTATCCGCCTGGGAAGCCCTCGAATGGGGGCTGAGCCGGCTGTTGTAAGCCATGGCTCTGGAAGTGTAGCGCGTGCGGGTTGGCTGTTTGCGCTTGTAGCTGAGCATATCGGTGTTGGAAGAAGGCGTCGTTGGCCTGAGGTGAGAGCTCTTCAAGGGGTTGCAGGCCCGGAGGAATCTGGTGCAGTTGCAGTGCTTGGGGCTGCAGGTGGTGAAGCGGCAACTGTGATGAGTTCATGTTTCCTAGGATGGTGTCGCGTGGTTAGACGCGTTCCGGTGTTAAAGCAGCGCTGGAATAACGGCGTCGACAGCTTGGCGATGGAGCGGGTGATGCCGTCCGATCCATGCTTTCACCATCTCCGGCGCTAGCCCGTGCTGTACGGGACCAGACTCCTCAACCTTCGAACAACCTTCACTACGTGCTGCTAATGAACATCTTCGACCCCGGATCACACAGTTTCAAGAGCATTTCATTGCTTTATTGCGTTATGAAGCCATGCACGGAGCTGCCTGTCAAGCCGCCGCCTCCAACAGGTAGCCTTCCAATGCTAGCAACAACCCACTTTATCATAGTATATAGTGCGAAAGTTTACCCAGAGACCACAATGCGGGCCCTCAAGCTGAAGAGAAGGAATACAGGCGTGAACACTGAATACGAGATTCAAGATATCTGATTGGCTAGTATGCCGAGGGTTTTCAGCCATCACCTCACAAGTCTAGATTCAGCCGTTGAAAGACCCCGTCCGTTGCAACAACAGGATATCACACAATGCCATGCAGGCACCACGACGTTCAGGTCTTCGATGGCCTGCGGTGCTGTCTGGCTTGTGGCGAGGCGATCTTCGACACCAAACAAGAACGGAAACCTGACTTACCCCGCTCACAAAACGCGCCTTACACGTACGCGCACCTCAACTATTCCTTGGGACAAGAGATCAGACTATGCGTCCTATTC
The DNA here is from genome assembly GCA_022419385.1 of Paraconiothyrium sp. Pb-2020. Classification (NCBI taxonomy): domain Eukaryota; kingdom Fungi; phylum Ascomycota; class Dothideomycetes; order Pleosporales; family Didymosphaeriaceae; genus Paraconiothyrium; species Paraconiothyrium sp. Pb-2020. Next base: position 4,337,788 of record JAJUBI010000006.1, read on the forward strand.
TCCGGACGGCCTACAGACGACCTCGATGTAGATCTTGTGCACGTTAACATTCGGAGTCACCCGCCGTATGAAGCGATCAGCTATGCGTGGGCAACCCAAGAAGGCGACGATTCGCTTTCCCAGACGGTACACTGCCACGGCGGAACCATTCCAGTCACAAAAACATGTGAAGCAGTTTTAAAACGGCTTCGTTTGTGGGGTCGCAGCAGGTACCTTTGGGTGGACGCCCTCTGCATCGACCAGAACAACGTCAAGGAACGTAACCATCAGGTTGGCTTTATGGGCACCATATTTTCGAACGCCTCTCAAGTATTGATATATCTCGGCCCTGGCAGTCCAGCGACCGACAGAATGCTCAATTACTTGAACGACGACGAAAGTGATTCTGACAAACGGATTGTGATCCACAGTGTTCTCGGCGACTTCCTAGACCATCGTTGGTTTGATCGAGTATGGATCTTACAGGAGATTGCATTAGCAAGACTTGCGACCATGGTAGCCGGCGAGAAGACGATTCGTTGGACTTCGGAAACCATCAACAAACTCCTCGCGCTTTGTACACCTCGACAGCCACCGAGTGCTCTGCGATGGTTACCTGCAAGTCAACCAGAACGCGATGTCCTTACTGTGCTTCATAGGAGCAGAAACTGTTCCTCGACTGACCCCAGGGACAAAGTGTATGCGGTTCTTGGTCTCGCGCAGGCAGAATTCCGGGACGGATTTCCAATCGACTATTCGTTGACGGTAGAAGAAGTCTACACTCAACTTGCTACCCATATGATGGAACTTGAACAAGAACTACGAGTTCTAAAGTACGCCGACGGGCTGAGAATGCGCGACATGCCAAGCTGGGTCCCGCAATGGGATTATAAAATCGGGTATGACCCTCTACCCAAACAGTTCACCGACAATGAACTAGTCCTTCTCGCCTCGGTCTGGTACACGCCGGCACTGCAATCTCTCCAGACCGAACCAGATTCATCCAAAGGACTGCTACAGAAGTTCTTGGAAATGTTTCCTAAGGATCAACAGCCTCTGCCAACAGCAGCTTGGCTGGAAGCGTGGATCTATTGGACCAAGTCAGAGAGTGAACAGCATGCGACGCTTGATCCCGAAGCTGCAGCGTTATACATCACAAAAATGCACGCTCTGGACTTCCACTTCTCCATCAGCCCAAGAGAATTCCGCGAACACAGTTCTTCGAAGATTGACTACGTGCCAGATAGTAATTTATCATCATCACCACTATGGCGTTGCCTCCGAGTACGTGCGCACCGACTCGACTTCATCAAACTCATCAAGGGCTTCCGCACAGCCCACCAACTACACCATTCTACGACAGACCTACCGAAACCCTTCAAAAGATTCCAATCTTGCGATTTGTGCTTGCAGCACTACGTATCGGTGCCTATCTGCCAAGAAGAGCCTACAATTTACAACACCATCACGGACGAGTTCATCAGAGATATGAAGAAGGTCCTCGGCAATGGAAAGACAATGTTTCAAACGCTGCAGTCGGTCGGTGTGGGGCGTGTCGATATGCATCCCGGCGACAGCATCTGGGCGCTAGATGGTGTCGATGTGCCCTTCATCCTACGGAAGGTGGACGATTATTACATATTCGTTGGGGAGTGCTTCTTATACCGGGCACTAAGGCCCAGCCTGTGCATGTGCTGCGGATGCGAGCTTAAGCCATGGCCAATTGTGACGCATATTATCGATATATGGTGACAATCCTATCACCACAAGACAAAACGCGAAGAACGCTCAATTTCCATCCATAACAACCTCTTCATATCTTTCAACATCCCCAGCCGCATCTCCATCACTCCCCATACACCTGCAAACTCTTCTCCAAATGCGTCTTCTCCTTCGCCCCCGGCACTTCCCCAACCACCCCGCCAAAAATCAACTGCGCCTTCAACTTCCAGCTTTTATCCACACCATACTTCCCCTGCAAATACGGCATAATCCCCGGCTGATAATGCTGCAAGTTCGCCCCCACGCCCTCAGCGCTCAACGCCGTCCAAACAATCAGCTGATTCATTCCAGACGAGTGCTCCTCCCACTCAGGATAAAGCTTAGCATGAGCTTGAAACCGCGGCGAGAGCAGCTCATACGCCGACGGATCGTCGAAGAAAAGCACCTGCGTGACCGTTAGGCTAGGCTTTAGAGCAAGGGAAAATGGGCGTGGAAAAGCATGACTTACTGTCCCCTTCGCCGCAACAAACCCCTTGATCTTAGGCCCTAGAATGCCTATCGCGGCGGGCGTCGTTTCTTCCGTCACGCGGTACGCTTCTTCCCAGAGGCGGTCGTGGTCGGCGCCGAAGAGCACGATTGCGCGCGTGCTGCGCACGTTGAAGGGGGAGGGCGCGTGTTTCAGGGCTTCGGTGACGAGGTCTAAGATGCGGGCATTGGGGATGGGGGTTTCTTTTGAGAGGGTGTAGATGGAGCGGCGGGAGGCGGTTGCGGTGAGGAAGGGGGTTGTGGATGCCATTTTTGCGTTTTTGCTGGGGTTTGGTGGAGTGGTGACTCTGCGGTGGGACGAGGTGAGGGGAGATGGTGAAAAGCAAGTTGTGGATGGAGGCGTGGCTCGACTGTGTTGTATTCTATGTCGCCATCTGTTCTGTGTTTATATACCCCCCATTCTACGACTTCGGCTCCGTTGTTTTCTGCTGCGCATCGTGCAATCTCCTCGGCGGAAGCACGACCGCCGATATCAGCACGCCCTACACCATACGCACAGGCCGCACGCAATTATCAGCCTTGCGCTGCACGTACAGTTCCAGGATTTGCGTTCCTCGGTGCCGAGACTCGCTCGGGCCTGCGGCGTGGGATGCGCCCCGTGACATTGTAGTGGTTTGTTTGGGGGCCGAAGCGGTGGTCGGCGCCACGGGCGTCGGTGGGGTCGTAACCTCCGAGCACTCCCCCGTCTACAATAAGGCCTCCACGAGCTGTCTTTACCAACATCAGTGACTCATTTGGGCTTTCAAGAGCTTGGAAATAGTGGTGTTACAAGCATCACGGAGAATTGGCCTGTGTTGCCGAACCCTTATTTGGAAGTGGGAGACCTCAGCGAGGACTTGACGAACCTTTACGGAGTTTGGACGCAAGACTGCGTCGAAAGACCTAACATCATGCCGAACGGATAGTCTACGATCCACGTCATCGCATCACTCCCGGCCTTCTTTCAATTGCACAACGGCAAGAGGAATATGGTACGACTTTGCCATTACACCACACTGGAAGGACGAGATCAATGCGAGCATCATACGCGCGATCTCGAACATCTTTCACGTCGCGAGCTTCACCCTGGTTTTTCCAACGATTTCGGAAAATCAGCGGTAGATCTGCTGCCTGCGGCATGGGAACATGACTCATGAGCCCGTCTACGGCATTGCGTAGCGCTCTGGTACGGAAGAGACTGGACTGTCATGAATGCGTCCGGAGTAAAAGTATCAAGGTCATGATAGTAGAAGATGTTTTCGTGGAGAATAGGCCAGATAGCTTCCCCTCTGAATGGATAAGATTTGGTGTACGAGTGGGAGAAATCTAAGTCTTTGTTTTATAAATGTGCGCCGCGCGATGGTGGGATTATCACCGTCGAAGCTATCACTATCGTAGGCGGATTGCTGTGAACACCGCGGGTTGTGCACTAGAGTTGCCAACATCCGGGGTTGAGGCACGGTGTGTGGCCTAGGAATTTTCAGGCAGCAACTGACACCTAGCCATATCGTGAGGCACATGCAGGTCGATTCACGCGTCAAAGAAACCTGTGCATTAGCTAACGGTAATGTCTGCTTCCATACGTTCTATATCAATCGCGGCGTGGTCACGACCCTCACCTCATTAAAGTCTCGACATCTCGAAGTCTTTATGGAAGCCCCAGCGTTACAACCCTTCACCAAAGCGATGGATCACAACTCTTTTCTCAATGCCGGTTTCGATCTATCCAAAGTTCCTAAAGGACCACGGTCTTCACAACCCAAGCACAACGAATTCCACAGATGCGCTACTAAAGGCTTGATGGATGCTTAAGAATGCCATGACAATGAGAATCGACGACGCCGGAAGCTTCTTCAAGCCTCCTCCTGAGTCAGCAGAGAGCAGGTTCACTTCGACTCCTGGGTAGTGGGACTTGTATCTATCGGGATACTATTTCTACGATGCTATAGCTATAGATACATTGTACGGAGATCTTACCTTCAACTGGGGCATAAGCAATGCTCTGCAGCGAACAACCCCTCATATAAGGTGTAGTCTAAGGGCGGGAAAATAATGACTCGCTATGTCGAACATAATGTTCCGAACGGAAAGACGACTGCGTATGAGCAGTGTTACATTATGGGTGGGAAGAAGCTCACCGTAACTCCAACCATTACTCACGGATCAGAGACGATTGACTAACCTGAGATGTAGTGGACAGGTGCGATCTGCATCCTCGATATAAACCCTGAAGAAGGCGTCCTCAAGGCCCTGGATCGAACGAGTCCGATACACCGTGTCAAATGTCACGACAACCTCATCGATCCGCCTGTGCTCGCTCACACATCCAACATCATGTTCGCCTTGAGGAGAAACTGCGCCAAGGCACGTGGTATAAGTATCGACAACTTGGACTACTTCCTCTCTGCTTGTATTGACAACGAACTCGCCTTGCGTATCAATCACAAAGTGGCCCAACGGGATCTACCGTTCTACCCAGGTCTCGATTTCTCGACCAAGCAGGCAGAGGGGCAGGCTCTGCTAGGGTCGCCGGATGGCGTAGCCATCGGGTACCTTTTGGCGCGCACAAAGCTGTCTTGGGGTTGCGGTATATCGATACGGTGAGGGTCTTCAGAAGGGAGTCCCAGGATCAGCGTCCGTGTTTCATGTTCTATTGCTAGGGTTGAGGACGGTACTCGCAAAGAGGTTGTCGAAGCACAGAACAACATGACTCAGCAATTGGTGTGATGAGGAGAGAAAGGTTGGTGAACATCACGCCAGTGCATCGTGGTATAGGTTCAACGCGCTAGACTTATCTCTGGTGTCCTAGAATAGCAATATCATTTACCAAACACCGTTCGTCCTAAGCACACAGTTTAGTAGCAACCATTTCCGCAAAAAACCAGTTCCTGAGGTTGCCAGATACTTTTGCGCTTCTAATATCAGTCGTGGAGTCGGCCATCGCATATAGCTACGAGCTCGCTTAGTGAACGGAAGGCCGTAGTCATACGCAGGACCGCTTTGCTGAGCGAAGCACAGTGGACTTCCACACCACTCCTAGGACAGCGCGAGAGTAATCCCGCGGTAACAGTTGACCAATTCAATTGCATGAGCTCTTCAAACGTCAGCCTTGAACAAGTTACCCCATACTTTCAAGGTACCATAGACTCACGCTCTGCGTGACTCTCACGACACCGTTACCACTCACGACACGCCACCTCACCAGCCTGCACCCCAAAATCACCCAAAATCACCCAAAATCCCCCGTTCCTCGTCTGTGAACTCGCACGACTCCGTTCCCATTAGAGCTAGTCGCGCGACCGTATGCACGCGATCGTCATCCGTAGTCCCAATTAAGCGAGAGTAGAATCCTCTGCAGCGATACGAAGTCCAGATTAGCCTATACTTGCTAATACTTTCCACAGTGTGCGCAACCGGGAGTACGCGATAACGGTCAGATCGCTTGCACCTCGTATAGCAGCTGTCAAGTTCGTGTCTGCACGTGGGAGGGATTTTGCCGGGTCGGGTCCGGGGCGATGGGCACGTGGTGAGTGCTGGAGATGGGCAGGGAAGCCAATGGAATATTCAGCCGATGGTGGAAATGTGCACTGGAGGACGTAGGGCAGTGTGCAGATACGAGATTCCGGGCCTTTTTGGGCGAGTTCGATGCTCGAGGGGGAAGTGATACGACGTCTGTCGCCTATTGATTCAGGGGACTAAACGCAGCTAAAGTTAGACAACACCTAGATAGCTCGAGGGTCTGGCTAGAAAGCCGTTGGGGGAGTGTCGCCATTGATGGATGTGCGTCTTAGCGAGATTTCGTTCCATGACATTGGTGCAATCTGCGAATCCACGGGGTTCTCCTTCTCCAGGCCAAGAGCAGCTATGGAGTCGGACAGACCGAGATGCTCGTGTTGTTGCTGGGCGCAGGACTTTGGATTTGAGGAAAGACTAGGACATACGTCATCTGGATAGGGCTGTTGATATCGCGAAGTCCTGGGGAAACATAAGTAGCGTTCATTTCTTGCGATGGTCGTGGCACGCACTGTGGAAGCTTGATCTCAGTCTGGTGTCAATCGTCCGCACACCATGATGTTGTCCCTCCTGATCCCCTCACTCCTCCTTACCTTTGCTCGTTCGGCCCTGGCTGACACCTGCTCTTCTGTCGAAGCCCTCCGCTACATCAACGTAACCCGCTCCCTCGACCTCGCCTATATTGAAGAGCAATCACAATACTGGTCTACGTCATGCTCAGCTTTGCTCCCCTCTTGCATCATCTTTCCCAAGTCAACAGAGGAGGTCTCCACCGTGGTGAAGATCCTCGCAAACACAACTGAGAGATTCGCTGTCAAAAGCGGCGGGCACAACCCCAACAATGGCTTCTCGAGCGTGCAAGGGGGACCATTGATCGTCACGGAACATCTTGATCAGGCGAATGTGAATCAAGCAACTGGTGTCATTGACGTAGGGCCGGGTAATCGACTGGACGGCATTGCAGCGAAGTTGCAAGGAAGCGGGTGGACGTTTGTGGGTGGTAGGATCGGGAATACTGGAGTGGGTGGACTAGTTCTTGGCGGTGGATTATCCTACATGTCGGCGCAGTACGGATGGGCGGCAAGCCAGGTCCTTGAGTATGAGATCGTGTATGCGAACGGGACTGTTGGCCATGTCAACAAAGACAACTATCCCGATCTGTTCAAAGCCATGAAAGGTAAAACCATGTTAATACTTCCTTCCCGGTGGCTGACTGCAGTCCAGGTGGCGGCAACAATTTCGGCATTGTCACGAACTACAGGTCAGTGTCGATGCGTGTACGAGATGTCACACATGGGCTTACCACATGTATAGGTTGCAAGGACAACGTCAAGCCAACGTATGGGGCGGCAATCTGGTGTACTTGAGAACACCGGAGAAAGACAAGAAGCTTCTCAAGGCGGTACGCGACTTCACCGAGTATAACGACGACCCCAAGGCTGCTGTCATTGTAACCGCAGAGCGTACCAACGTAAACGTGGTGGATTCATGGATCATCTTCCTCTTCTACGACGGACCGTCCCCTCCAGCAGGCAAGTTCGATAACTTTACTGACGTCAATCCACTGCTGGACACCACGCGAGAGCGCACGTATGCCGATCTGATGGCCTTGAGCAACTGGGTCGTCTTGAAGGGCGAGGTAGTCGACATTGCCACGGAAACGATCCCAATCCCAACATCTGAAGATGAAGAGAAGGTGATGGAGGAATTGCACAAGCACTGGAGGAACGTCACTGACACCACGCTGCTTGAGCCCGGAATCGTTGCGTCCATCGCGTGGCAACCATTCCCCAAAGCCATCGCCAGAGAAGCCCGAGCACGCAGCCCCGATCTCATTGACGCGGATGACTCTGTCCATCGAATCATCATCGAGATGAATTACGCATTCACCCTCCAATCGAGCTACGACAAAATGGCCGACACGATGGAGGCGACGTACGGAGGGGTGCGGAAGAGAATCTTGGGCTGGCAGCAAGACGGAACGCTTCCAGAAAGTTACAACCCTGTGTTTATGAACTATGGTTTCTTCCGCCAGGATTACTTTGGTAGGTTGAAGCCGGAGAACAGAGCGCTAGCAAAAAGAGTGCAGGAGGACGTGGATCCAGATGGGCTCTTCCGATCGAGAACCGGCGGATGGAGGCCCTGAATGGTGTGTGTATCTTTTTGTATGTATGCAGGAGTCAATCTAGTCAATCTTGGTGATGCCCAAATGCAATGCGTGAAGTCTACTTTCTGGAGGGCATGCTGAGGCGCGCCTGCGTTGTCCCAGGCACGCGAGAGGGGCTTGGCGTGTTTCGGCCAGCCACCTTCCTGCCTTCGTTTGGCGCGCCCCGCCAGCGCTTCCCTCACCATCAACCATCGCTACAGCCTAATAGTGAAGCAGTGCTCTGCGTGAGCTCGAAGGGCCAAATGGCCACTAAACGCAAATCCCGCGCTGACGAAGAGTCTCCGACCGCCTCTGCGCGAAAGCAACAACGACGAGGACAGTCGGGTCGGCTGGAGCAACGACGCGCCCCTAGAAAACGTTCGGATCAACTTTTGGAGATCATGAAACCGTATCGGTCCCATTCAAATGGATGCCGTGGTTGTCACAAAATTTTATGCGAATGTCTGTGGTATTGGGACCTGGCGTCGACCGCTGATGACCCGGACAGCGAGCTGGAGATGGCCGTGGGCATAATGCAAGGGCCCTGGACACTTACACCATGGGATATCGTACGTCAGTTGAAAGGAGTTGCAATAGAAGACATCAAGTGGACTGTTCGCTTTCTCTGGAATTGTCACCAAAAATACCGCGCTAAAGAGTTGCCCTGGAGAACAGTGCACAAGCTCTTGGTAGATGCAATAGAAGAAACCGGAATCGGACGCAAATTCACACGGGAGGCATCCGAAAAGCTTCAAGAGAAGTTGCTTGAGGAATTTGCAAAGAAGGAAACGACCCGAGATTCAAGTCCGAGTCCGACAAGCGGCGCAGCTGACGATGTAGAGCAGACGCCCGTGGGCCGCAGTACGACAAGCGCCAACGAGCAGGCAACACCGACAAGTAGTTCATCTCAGCTCGTCGGACGTGCTCAAAATATTACAAGTCCATCACCTCCTGTACGAACCGCTGCACCCCGGGCTTCAGCCACAAGTGCGGACAATCCCCCCGGCAGCCCCGGAAGGAGTGACCTCCCTTCAGTTCAACCTCCAAGCCGACCACCTGTGCAACGAGACCCGTTAGGCCGCCGAGATGGATTCAATGCTTCGGTGCACTGTGCAACCCCACCGCAGATTGATACTGCTCCATCCGACCCCCCAAGAACAACGGGCCAGGCAGAGGAAATACAGCACCAGTCGCTAATAGATCTAGCTTCGTCGGGCGACTCAACAGCACCAAGTCAGACGGAAGAAGATACACAACTGAGGCATGACGCCATGGTCGAGAATCTCAACTCGTCCAGCGCCCTAAGTACGCAGACCTTAAGCCACATACTGTATACGTTCCTCCCGACCCAAAAGATAGGTATCTCAGAAGACGGCTCCCCTGATCTTCTTCCGGTCAGAGTACTCGATTTGTGTACGCTTCTTCATCCATCATCCAGCGAGCAGGCTGAGAGCCAAGAAACTTTGACGTGGAACGGCACCAACAGCTTCAGCTGCGACAGCCGCGACATCGAGGCCTGGCCCCATTATAAGCTTGATCGTGATGGCATTACAACGTTTGTACTTCCTTTCACCGACTCTTCCACAAATGACTCGGTTGTCTACATTCTTTTCGTCCGAGAGAAAATTTGCTTGGTTCATTTTTTTGCCGATATGCTAGGGAACAATATGCTCAGGCGAACGATCCCCCTCAAGCTCATAGAAACTGTTGCTGATTCGGGTGATTCGATTTCCTGGAGAAAAATCGAGCTACAGCCTCACACCGAAGATTTGAGTTGGCTCAATTCAGGTCTTCGCGTGTTCGAAAGGTGCTTGCATTATACCTTTTCTCCCCAACGAAATGAACGGGACGTTGTTGCCACCGACGATGAAATCAGCTTCTTGCGAGCTGCACTTGCTACGTTCTTCGACGACCCTACTAAGGTAGTGCAATTCGAGCGCTGGTTGAGTGGAGAATGGTCTTTCCAGAGGACTATAACGCTTCGTGGCAAAACAGGTGCCCAGGTCCCTATTCCTAACACTGAGCATGCCGCCTTTCGCTATTTGCCCAGATATTTACAGTCTTGCGAAGACTTGGACAGAGTACGTCAAAGACAGTCAAGACTTGCAGATGCACTCAATTATCATATTCCAAACCTGGAGGCTTTGTTCAAGCTTGCAGTGGAAAGACTCGATAGCTGGCTTGGCGAGCTGAAAGCTCAACAGGACACCGCCAAAGCAAAGACAGAGAAGGACCTGGAGGAGTTCTATCAAAAGATGATCTTGATGCACAAAGGGCTCTTCATAGGCAAGGATAAAGAGTTCTACGAAGCTCGCGCTCGCGATCACATGGGATTATTGAAGCCTAAAACTTATGAGGAGCTCGAGAGGAACCTGCGTCAATTGCAAACTCAAGAGTCGGATGCGCAGAACAGGAAAGAATCATATCTTCAGTTTCAAAATGTTCTCCAGACAGCTAGAGTTTTTGCACAACGAGAGAAGGTGACAGAAGACGATAAGGTTTCGAAAGCCGAGACACGAGAAGCACAGCTATATCTCGAGGAATGGGATGCGTTTACAAAGGAGCAGGAAAAGAGGGCGCAAGCGAGGGACTTTATGCTTTCTCTCGCTCCGCCAACGACATTAGCAGGGAATCAGAACAGAGTCAGCAAGGAGGGCGACCGCGTGACGCAACAACCGCAGTCTAGACCTCAACCCAGCGATTCTACAGCGGATGCCAATCTCCACGATTCACCTCAATCTGATAAGTCTGGTGAAGTCGCGTCACTTGGTGAAGCCATGCACGCGACAGAAGCCAGTTCGAAGAACTCAGATCCACCAGCCCCGCGAGACGCTGGCTATCGCTTGCAAACCCGTCAAAGCACGCGCGAAAGCGAAGCGGCCACGCTTTTGCACCGCTTCCAGAAGAGAAATTCAGTTTCGACCGCCGGGGTGCAAGGCTCTGGGGAGTCAACAGACGCTCCCGGAGATGATCTGGATCTTGTCTGACTGAGGAAGTCGCTGTTGGGTATGTGAGCTATACGCGCGCGTATCGAATGTCTGAATAAGAGATGAAAATATAATATGTATTATTAAGAGTTGCCCCTTCATATATGATGTTGAGGGTAACAGCAAAAGGTGATGCCGTGTTTGTGTCTCCGAAGTACCATATCTTGTCTCTGTCAAATACCACCGTCGCTGTGGCCTATAACCCGTTCGAACAGCTTCCTATTCGCGTTTTACGCCCGACGCGCCAAACCGGACATGTTCGCGGCTCTGGCGGTTGTTGGTGCCCGTTGTGGGCCTGTTAGTGTACAATAGAGCGGATGACGTGAGCTAGAACACGGTACACTACGGATCTGCTGCTACACATGCACCATCAAATTGCCGCGATGAGTCCTGCACACACTACGGCCTTCCACAGAAGTCTTTCAATACTATAAGAGCCTAAGAAAATATTCTCTCTCACTATTCACTTCGGCGGCTATGCCAGCCCGATCCCGAGGCCACTGTTCGGCATCGTAGTTTGACTTGCGGTCTCGAGTCGAACTGCATGTATGAACGCTTAATCCTACCATTGCAGCCTCGGCCGAGGAGCGCGTAGGATCGGTGTTACCACGACTTACAGTAAGAACCTGCATATATGGGTCGGTCGAACAGAGCAGGGGGTTTGTTCGTTAGATAGCCGCTGTCTAGGCTCCGGGCCCACTTTCCGATCATGTTGAGAATATCAGAACATTCCCAGTGCTAGCTTAACTGACTTGCATGTGCAAGATATGCCCGCCCTCGGGAACAGAATTGACGGCGTCAGCATACATACCAGTAGGAACACCCCACCCACGTGATGTGGGGCTGAAGCACTACCACACCTTTCCGACTTGACTGATCACCAAAGCAACGATTTCAGCAGTGCATAGCAGCAATACGGCCTCTCCTCAAGCCGACCTGTGCCTACCATTCACCATGGGCACTTCCTCCCCCCCAAAGTCGTTCAACATCGCCATCATAGGCGGGGGCATCTCTGGTCTCACTCTTGCAATTGCCCTCCACAAACGCAACATTCCAATCACCGTCTACGAAAGCGCCGCTTCCTTCGGTGAAATCGGTGCCGGCGTAGGCTTCGAGGCGAATTTCGTGCGCACCATGGACCTGATTGCACCCGGGATCAAAGAAGGGTTCCTCCGCTGCAGCAACAACCAAGAAAGCGTGCCGCCGAAGTGGTTCGACGTGCGGATAGGAGACACACGCAAAGCTGACAGCGAAGGCTTCGTTCACGAAAAGGATGGCAGAAAGATCAAATTGGGGGAACCGATCTTCATCATACCCGCGAGAGCAGGTCCAAGAGGGGGCGTGCACCGCGCTCACTTCCTGGACGAGCTTATCAAGCTGCTCCCTGATGGTGTTGCCCTCTTCAAGAAAAAGCTCGTCGATGTGTCGCAGGCGGATGGCGGCGATGCGGTGCTGCACTTCGCGGACGGCACTACGGCGCAGCACACGGCTGTCATCGGTTGCGACGGGATAAAATCACGCACGCGGGAAATCGTTCTCGGCAGGGAACACGCTCGTCCAGTTTTCTCCGGAAAGTATGCATACAGGGCTATTGTTCCTATGCAGAAGGCACTCGAGTTCTTAGACGAGGAGGAAGCGACTACGCCTCAGATGTATTGCGGCTACAAAGGCCACGTCCTCACGTTTCCCATCGCAAACGGCACGATCTTCAACGGCAAGTTTTTACGCATTTTTTCCGGCGACGACGGAGGCTAATGGCGTGCACAGTGGTGGCGTTTAGCTCGAGAGCTGAGTGGACCGACCCCGAGTGGGTGGTCAAAACCTCGAGAGAAGACATGCTCGCGGACTACGCAGCCTGGACCGAAAAGGTCAAATCTATCATGGCTAACGTCAAAAATCCTGACATTTGGGCCCTCTACAATCACGTCCCGGCGAGCACGTTCTACCAAGCGCGACCGCGCATATGCCTGCTCGGTGACGCGGCTCATGCAACCACGCCGCACCAGGGGTCTGGCGCGGGCATGTGCATCGAGGATTGCTACGTGCTTGGCGAGCTGCTCGGCGAAATATCGAGCGCCGATGAATTGGAGAAGGCGTTCCGTGCTTACGATGCGGTGAGGCGTCCGCGGGCGCTGAAGTTGGTGGAGACGAGTCGGCAAGCGGGGATGTTGTGGGAGCTCGAGGGACCCGAAGGGGACGACCTCGAAGCTTTTGAGAAGAACGCGGTCACGAGGATGTCCTGGATATGGGACCATAAGATAGAGCGGGATCTCGAACGCGCGCGGGAGCTGCTACGAGCATGAATGCATTCTTCTATCGATATTGCGATTTCTGCAGGATTGGCTACATGCACCGGACAATGGCCATACTCGTCATGTGTACAGCCTCAATCCCGTGTCACCTGTATATCCTTCGTCACCGTGATCCCCTCGAATATCCTCTCCTGCGACTCACTCCGACTAACCAACGTAACCACGGCGTTCTCCTTCGCCTCCTTCCTCGCACTCTTCAGCGCCTCCATATGAAAACTCCCCGCCTGCCCCCTCCCAAACGTCCCCCTCGCCCCCTTTCCCCCCGTACTCCCTCCCCATACTGCGCATAATACCCCGCGCCGCTCGTCCCCTTACTACTCCTCCACCTCTGCGGGCCAAAACCTCGAAATCGTGCGCCGCAGACTAATCAAGCACGCGCAAATGACGCCCACCGCCGCCTCGATGAACGACCAGAGATTTGTAGGCGCAGATTCCCACGTGGGTTCTTTGAGCTTGAGCGTCTGCGGGAGCGTCGCCATGCGCAGCGTCGTGATGAGGCAGATGAAGAAGCCGATGCTGAAGAGGATGACCAGCCCGATGCGGTTGCCCAGCGACATGTTCAGCTTGAGGATGAGCGGCATGGGGAGGAAGAAGATGATGAGGTCGGTGAGGAGGTTGGAGATGGCGTTCGTCCAGCTGGAGACGTCAAGTTAGATTGGTGCTTTGCTTTAGGGGGCGCGGGACGTACCGATGCCACGCGAAGTTTATGCAGGTACCTGGGATTGTGCGGTCGTAGACGCGTGCGATGGGGTTGCATTGGAAGATGCCGACGAAGAGGTAGGCTACTGTCCAGAGGCCGCTGATGGCCATCATGACGTAGATTGTTTTGCGGAAGCCGGGGATGGGGAAGACGCGGTGGTAGAGCATGAGGAAGGCGAATTTGTTCATGCCGTTTGTGAGCGTGTAGAAAACGACGGTCAGGTAGAAGTACTGTGAATTTTCTCTCAGTTGGTCATTTCTTCTCGTCGAGATGGCACTGACCTTGAGAGCTTCTCGGACATCGCCTCCGGTCGCCTTGATGTCTACCACGTGCTTTCCGAAGCCATAGTGCGTAGATGCGAAGACCATCGCTGCGAAGATAATCAAGAAAACCTTGTTGGTCAGTCGTGGCCGTGGCTTTGTGGTAGAATGTAACTTACTGTGGAAGCAATGACAAACGCGTCTTCAAGACCAAACCACCCACGATTCTGCCATGTGGTCGTCATACGCATTGTGAGCAGCACCAGCGCCACTGCAGATAGCGAGATAGACACCCATCTCAGATCGCGCTGCTCATTTGCGTAAGCTGAGAAGATGACAGTGCCCATTGTTGCACACTGCCTTCGCTGGCGCACTGAGTCGTACTAGAAGACATAAACAAGGGGTTCCACGGCGTTCAGATCTCAGATCTTGGAGCTTATGTGGTACAAGTAGTTTTATAGACGATCACCTGTCTCTGAGGATGATCTTCTTCAGATGCGTGCTTAGCAGAGAAGGGACAGTGTGAAGAGCGAACGGCTCATCGTCGGGACACGCCCTCAGAGAGCGGGCTGTCCCGTTGTGACCAAGAGGCGCAAAGCGGCCCCGTCGATCAGAGTCTATCTTGCCTGCTGTGCTTTGACAGCCTGCTTTACCAGGGCACCGGGCAGTACCGGGGAACTTTGATTGCTGCATACGAGGCGTCGCTGCATCAGACGGCCCAGTCGGAAGTTTTCCACTTCGAACTTGGTTCCATTTAGGCGGACCGACTGCTCAGACAAACAGGGTGACAAGATACTTCTCCAGGCTATTTCAAGAACTCAGGCACTACACGCATACCTCAGTGGGTAGGGAGTTGAACGTGGCTTATTACGATACTTACCTCGCACGTTGCGGGTGCCACCAGGATCTCGTAATCTAGTGTTGGACCAAGTGAACGTTCTGTAATGACTACTCCAATCCAATCGGAGGGTGAACGCGTACTAATCCTACTCGAAACAACGTCCGTCCGACAGTGACATGATGTCTTACCCGCTGAGTAGGACCAACAGCGATCATCCCGGCTCTGCAATGTCTCAAGGCAAATTTGCGCCAACTGCAACGCTAGAGTCACCTCTGCGCTGCAGATATGTGTAATAGTAACGCCGATCCTTGTCTTCGAGAAGAAGCTCAGTGAATTCCGACATTCCACCGCGGGCCCACTCGAATAGGTTCGACATCATCTTCGTGAACGGGCCGAGCCTCAAGATGCTTTTTTCGCGTGGCGTAGTTGCGCCTTGCATGAATACGAGCACGCAGAACCTTCGCAACGTCCTCGGCCCCTCACTGCCGGGCCGTGCACAAATCCTTGGAATAGGCGCCCGAGGAAGGATCAAGTAAGGTGTAAACGGCCCGGGGCTCGCGGGGACGCTCCCGCGACCGTTCGCTTCCTCCGCAGCAGGGGTGTTGAACGACCCATTGGCCCGCAGCCGCTACAGCCGCTGCGAGTACCTTGTATTGACCCACACCATCTGATTGCGACACATGTTGCTTCGGTGGTATCCGTACAGCAAGTAGTCTACCAAAGATCAACAAGGCTTACACTGTGACGGACGTGGATATACGAGCGCGTTGAAGAGACGATCTCGCCCGTCTTCATGCAACGGTGCGATCTTGCTTTTACAGCTGCGATCGAAACGCATGCCACGAATACATCCATGTATTCGACACTGCGGTCCGATTCGCTAAGCAGACCAGATGCCTTATTCGTCACGCATGAAATCCTTCCGTGAAGACCCCACGATGGCACACCAGTTCCACGACAACGGTACCTTTGGCACCGCGCCGGCCTCCCGCGTCCTGACGGGATCTCGTGGCGTTCTTACAGGCTCGGCAGTCGCGAATTTGCGACTACGCCGCGTCTGCAGCGGTACGTCGACCTGCAATAGGACTTCGGAGGAGGCCTGGACGCCGGCGTGCTGCTTGGCTGTAATCTCGCGGCTCTGGAAGCCTGCTGCGCTTACGAGGACGTTGCGGTGAATGGTAATGGACTATCAGAGTCTTCTTGATACGTACGGCCGATGATCCCTTCCTGGCGTAGTCTGACATCAAGACAATGTGTGTACGCAGTACGGTCGGCGCTTCTGCGGACGCGGGACGCGATGTAAGGATGTATACAGGGTGCTTTTCATCCAAGCGACGAGAGGGGTATGAGATGATACACCGTTCGAATGGAACGATTCATCTTCGCCTTGCTGTTATACTGCGGAATGTCTCCCTTGCCGTGTGATTCGATCTGCAGCAGCTGTTGAACCCCTCCCGCCAGACATCGGTCTCGCCTCCTGCAGACGTCGCTCGTGCTGCAGCAACCTCGTCGTCGTCTTCCACGGCCCTGGGTCGGCTATTCCATCCTCTCGCTTTCGCTTCGTGCAACCTGCAATCGTCCTTCCCGACGTCCGCAGAAAGTTTACGACCGCGTCGTCGAGTTTTCTTCCCTTCAATCTTTACCCGGTTCGTCGAGCTGCAGAAGCTACAGTGTTTCCGTCTGGTGTTGTACTTCTACGTGCGCAACAATGGCTACACAGACACCCTCCGAGAAGCACCCCGCCGTCACAGACGCAGCTCTCTCCCCAAGCCTAACCTCCTCCCATGAGCATCCCATTGACCGCGCCGCCGAGCGGCGCCTCGTCCGCAAGCTCGACATCCGCATCATCCCCGTCCTCTGGATCCTCTACCTCTGCAACTTCATCGACAGAGCAAATGTACGTCCCAACCGCATGCCCCCAGATACCCACCCCCCAAGAAGCAAACATCACGACGCTCCTCCGTCAACCATGTCACAAAAAATTCCAACCCCTAACGCCCCTAGATCGGCAACGCCAAAATCGCCGGCATGGAAAAAGACCTCACCCTCACCGGCCAACGCTTCAACATCTGCGTCTGGGTCTTCAACCTCGGCTACCTCGTCGCCGGCATCCCCTGCACCATCCTCTTCAAAAGATACGGGCCTAAGTCTCTCTGCGTAATGATGCTCCTCTGGGCCGTCACCGTCGTCGGCTGCGGCCTCGTTCGCACCTGGGAGCAGCTCGTCGTAACCCGCCTGCTGGAAGGCATCTGCGAGTCCGCGTTCATCTCGGGCGCGGCGTATTTGATCGGCGCGTACTATACTACCGCCGAGTATCTCGGGCGGTACGTGGTGTTTTTGACGGCGGGGATTATTGCCGGGGCGGTGAATGGGTTTATATCGAGTTTGATTAGTAAGATGGGTGGGGTGGGGGGGTATGCGGCGTGGAGGTGGATTTTTATCATCGAGGGGTTATTGACGGTTGTCATTGCGCTGGGGTGTTGGTTTTTTGTGCCGCCGTTCCCGGAGCACTGCGAGTTTCTTCACGGGGAGGAGAAGGCGTTGATGCTGAGGAGGGTGAGGGAGGGGGGGCACAATCCGCATGATACAATTACGCTGCAGGATGTGCTGAGGGAACTGGGGGATTGGAAGATCTGGGCTGGGTGAGTTCGCTTTCTTGTCTCGTCTTCGTCTTGGACCGAGTTCGGTCGAGGGCAGACAGATGAGCAACCTGCACGAATGTCCACACTGACTTTCCCAGCGTCGCCATGAACCTCGGCGTAACAGAGAACGCAAACTCCCTCTCAAACTTCCAGCCCACCATCCTGAAAGGCCTGGGCTACACCGCGACCTCCGCCCAAGTCCACACCATCCCCGTCTACCTCACCGGCGCCGCCGTCTCCGTCCTCTTCTGCCTCCTCTCCGAGCGCCTAAACCACCGCTTCGGATTCTACCTCATAGGCTGCGTAAGTATCCGCTCCCTTTCTTCCTCCACCATCTAACAACCAACAGGCCCTCCTCGCCACCGGCCTGATAATCGAAATAGTCTACCCACCTTCCCCCGGCACCCGCTACGCAGGCATGTTCCTCGTCGCCTGCGGCGCTTACGTCGCCATGCCCATCAGCATCATCTGGGTCAGCGTCAACGCAGGCAGCGGCTACAAGCGCGCCATCGCCATCGCGGCCATCATCAACTTCGGCACCGCGGGCGCGTTTGTGTCGAGCAACGTGTTTCTGTTCAAGGAGACGCCGCGGTTTAAGACGGGGTTTAGCACGGGGTTGGGGCTCGCGTGTATGGGGGCTGCGGCGAGTGTGGTGTATTTCGTCGGATGCTGGTTGACGAATAGGAAGAGAGATGAGAGTGGGAGGGCGGAGCCGGTGACGGAGCGGAGTGAGGTGGAGAGGTTGGGGTGGGAGCATCCGGATTTTAGGTTTGTGCTCTGAGGGGGGAAGGAGAAAGTGGGAGTGTTTAGAGAGAATGAGCATGGAATTAGACAGCAGCAATTTTGTTCATTATACTGTATATGATACAGAAAGAGACGCCAGCAAGGATGTCCTTTGTGTGTGTTTTGGAAATCTAATGCTAAATGATGACGCATGAACATGCCGAAACGCCGAACGGGCATTGTGAGCGCGGACAAGAAGCCAATCAACGTGTAAGCCTAGATCGGCTCATCGCGGGGCTCGATGAGGATCTCGTTCATGGCGACATGCTCTGGCTGCTTGAGAGCATAGACGATCGCGTTGGCCACATCCTCAGGATCCAGGACCTTGGCACCCGACGGTGCGCCGAACTTCTCCAATGCCTCTTTATCCGTCGACATGCCAAGCAGATCCGTCGCTACGTTACCGGGCTGAAGGCTCGAAATACGTAGACCAGTGCCTGCAGTCTCGAGCCGCAGGCTCTGAAGCGTAGCCTCGACGAAGAACTTACTAGCGGAATAGACACCAAGACCGGGGAACACCTTACGACCTGCATCTGAAGAGATGGCGACGAAGTGACCCTTGCTCCGCGAGAGCATGCCAGGTATTGTCGACGAGATACAGTTAAGGAGACCCTTGCAGTTGACGTCCACTGTACGATCCCATTCTTCAGTCTGCACATTCTTCATCATTGTGAAGTACATGACACCGGACACTGAGATGAAGATGTCGATCGGCCCCAGTTTCTTCTCTGTCTCGGTGATGAGCGCCTGCACCTGCTCCCTGTCCGTAACATCTGTCTTCTGGCAGAGGACTTTGCCCTCACGCACAACAATGCGCTTCTTCAAGTCTTCAAGAGCATCGAGACGCCGAGCAGCGAGTGCGACATGACACCCTTCACGAGCCAGTGCTGTAGCTGTAGCAGCGCCGATGCCGGACGAAGCACCCATGACGACAACCACTTTGTTGTACAGCGGACCCCTCTTGGGGAGCTGACCAGTACCACCTGTTGCATTTGCGGTTGCTGGCGGTTTGGGAAGCCATCCACGGGCGTACCAATGGCGAGTGTATGTCTCTAGGAGGATCTCATCCACTTTGGGCCGCTCTACGGCAGCGCGGAATGGTCTCGTCCTTGCGTTGTCAAGCACGACGATGTCGCGGAGGAACTCGACACTAGGCATACCGCTGCGGAGTATGTCGATTGTGAATGCACCGTCTCCGCCCTTAGCAGAGCCTCGCTTGTCGTCCCATAACTCAACCCATTTGTTGAACTCAAGTGGTTTGGTGGGGTAACCGAGGTGGTTCAGATTCTCGAACACTGCGCTGGTATCGACAGGAGTGGGGTCGCCCAAGTGGAAGATGACCTGATCCGCGTCTGTCTCATTGCCCAAATGGACGATCGCTTTGCTGACGAAGTCAACAGGAGTCATCTCAGCGCGCCAACCCTTGACGTCGGGGAAGTGGCCAATGCGGATGGACTCGACCAGGAGTGCTGTTAGAAGATCCCAGGCATTTGATGCACCGGATTGGCTGTGGCCGCTGATCGTACCGCAACGGTGAACCTTCACTGGTAATCCTCTCCGGCTCGCTTCTAGGACTAGTTGTTCAGCGACCCATTTTGTCTGGCCATAGCCGTCTGCGAGCTTCTCTGGAACATCTTCAACGTCTAACATGGAATCCTCGGTCCATCCTGCTTGTCCGGGTGCAGGAGGCAACACGCCATTCGTAGAGACATATTGAACAGTGGCCCCACCTTGGCAGGCAGGCAGGCAAGACGAAGGATCTCTTTCGTACCGATAACGTTGGGCAGACGTAAGGCAGCATAAGGATATACCAGGTTCACGGTTGCCGCAGCGTGAACAATGACGTCTACACGATTAGCGATGTCTGCGAAAACATCCGGAGACAGGCCAAAGCGCCTTCGTGACAAGTTCCCAGGAAGAATCTCCACACGCTCCATGATTAGATCGCTCCACAAGCCGAAATCGAGCAGATTTCGCCTAATCCTCGCGATACCTGCAGGTAGGTCGTCCTGCGAAGCATCGCTAAAGCGCACGAGGCAGATGATCTTGGCGGAAGTACTGTCGAGAAGGTCACGAAGCAAGAAAGCACCTAGGAAACCTGTTACACCAGTAAGAAGAACGGTCTGCGCGTCCTTCAGCGCATGTAACTTTGTGTTGGTAGGCTGAATGTCCTTATCGAGCACAGAGTCGGCCCGTAGCACTGCAGGTAGGTCGGCTTGCACTGCAGCAGTTTGTCCATCACGAACAGATCGCACTGTATCTAGATGGCCATTAAGCGTGGCTGGATCAGCAAGCCGAGCGACTGGAATCTTCAGACCAAACCTGTTCGACAGTCGAGCAGCAAGGTCAGCGAGTAACAGGGAGTGGCCGCCTAAGTCGAAGAAGTTGTACTCAGGCATGATTGAGCTCGCCTGGATCCCGAGAATGGAAGCCCAGACTGAAGTGATCTGCCCGATATCAATCGGGTCCTGCTCGTATTGTGCTCTCTTTCCATTCGGTGACTTCGTCCTCGTATTTGGTGGCGGAAGTTGCTTAAGATCTACTTTGCCTGACACCTCGTGCGTCGGCAATTCATCCATCTCTACCCATAGATGAGGTATCATGTAGTGCGCAAGGTATGGCTTGAGTACCTGCCTAGCGCTCATGCTACGGCCTTCGTTGTCGACTTCGATGTCGGGCCGTTCAGAGGAGGAGGCCTCTTTGTCCCGCACAAAGTATGCAACCAACTGTTTGTCTATACCCTCGCCGTGAGCCACGACCGCACAACGGCTGGCAGATAGATATTGTACGATTGCGTTCTCGACCTTTCCAGGGACAACAGAATAGCCGCGGAGTTTGATCATAGCTCCGACTCGTCCAGTGATCTCCAGCAGGCCTGATGGAAGCAGACGTGCTTTATCACCGGTCCTATACATTCGAGCGCCGGATTTGGCACTGAACGGATTCCGGATAAATGCTTTCTCTGTTGTCTCTGGAAGGTTGAGATATCCTCGAGCAAGAAGATGGCCCCCAACAAAGAGCTCGCCATTGCTACCGTCGTCGACTTTTTGACCGCTTTCGTTCAGAATATAGATGTACTTCTTGTCAATCAAAGGAGGGCCGACTGGGCAGTAGAGGGCTTTCGGATCAATCTTGTCGAGCATCTCCCGGATGTCACCGCAGGCGACTTCGTGGGTCTCACATGCGCTGTAAACATTGAGCAAGCGGGCATTTGGTAAGATCTTCAGACCACGGCGAGCAAGATCTGTTGTCACTACTTCGCCATTCAACCATATAGTCTTTAGATTAGGCAGTCGATTGCCCAGGTTCTGATGTCGTGAAAGAATTGCTGCGAACAGTGTTGGTGTGAAGAGAGTTTCAGTGATCTTTTTGGAAGACAGCAAGTCGACAAGCATGCGAGGATCATAGCTCGCCTCGTCCGGAACAGCCACCACAGTCGCGCCGCGCAGGAGCGGTCGAATGATCTCCCAAACAAAGAAGACATTGCAGGCAACGCGGTCTCCCGGCTGGAGGTCAGATAATCCAAATCGAAGGTCATATGAGAGAACAGCGGCTCTGTGAGAGTTGGCGATGCCCTTGGGCTTGCCTGTGGTTCCACTTGAGTAAGCAACGAAGCTTAGCTTTTCGAGGTCGGTCTCTGCGGGTAACGGAGGAAGCTCGCTCTCTTGTACATGGCCGTTGCTGTTGACTGGTTCTTCGTCCAGGCTAATGAGGGGGACCCCTTGCTTAATCTTGCCGACTTCGGCGCGTACCGTCACGACAACAACCGGACGGGCATCGTCAATGACATCGGCTAGCAGATCTGGGGGATAGGCAAGCTCGAGCACCAGAAAAGCACCACCTGCACGCAAAGCAGCGAGGCAAGCGATTACATAGTCCGCGGACCGGGGTAGGAGTACGCCGACTAGGCTGTCGCGACCAACGCCATGGGCTCGGAGGCGGTCGGCTAAAGTTGCACCCTTGTCGTGGAGCTCAGCATAAGTATAGCTGTGCTTGTCGTCTTCTAAAGCAACAGCATCTGGAGTCGCTTGGACTTGTTTTGTGAAGAGTGCCGAAAGGTCTTTGGTCGTGTCGATGATGGGCATGTTTTGGCGGGGGTAGTAGTGTGAGGTAGGTATGTGGCGACTGGGCATTTTGACCTATATAACCCACACGTCGCCCCCGCAAAAGCAAGGAATCTCGATGTCAAAAATCGGTTCTCCAGCCCTGACTGTTGAGACGCTTGACCAGTAATGTTGTTCGCTTATCTGGGCGGTTGCTCGGCCTAGGGCTCGTTCGCTCTAGTGTGGGTTTTGCCGATGACGTTATTTCGGTTGGCGTCGCCTTCGACGGGAGTCAGAGCCTGATTGAACCACGGACAATCACGAGGACGTGAAGAGAAAGTTGCCAGCTCGTAGAAGATGGCGGGTGCGGAGGGGAGACGCCGTGGAGGAGGAAGAAGTGAGGGAAAGTGAAGGCTTGGCGTTCCGTCCTCTAGCGTCAACGCGAGCCGACCCTGTATCCTCTGCAAGAGGAAGGAACCATTGTCGACTGTACAGATAAGGGGACTGTATAAGTACTGTCCTGTGAGCACATCAATCGGTGAGTGTCCCCGAGGCTACGAGTGCTTGATGGTGACCCAAGCCGTCTTCCGCAATGGTCAAGATGGAGCGGTGTGCCATGCCAACGCATCATGATTGATACATGCGTCCACTTCCTTTGGCTTGTGAAAAACATATCGACATGGTCGCGTTGGGTCAATTCGCGTTGGGTCATAGGTCGCGTGGGCTGGTGCGCACAGGATACGCATATCGGGAGCCGCAGTTGTGCCAGTGCAACAGCATGCATTGATTCCGGTACGATATGCACGCCGCATTGCATTGGTAGGAGCACAGCAGGCTCGAGGCACAGAAGAGCTTGTAACGGCTGAGCAGATGATATTGATAAACTTCAAGGCTGTCTACTCTCTTGTTAGCCAGGATGTAGGCCAGTAGGAAGCCAACCTCTTCTCAGCGGTAGCTTTCCGGGTTTCCATCGCCCAGATAAACCCGTACAGCTGCAATTTGCGAGGTCCAAATTCGTTTGCGATCGAGGAAGGTGCGACAGAAGGGGCTGCTGTGGCAAGAGCTTAGCGATAACAGAGTATCCTCTCGTAGCACCGGTCGCGAGCCTTGCAGGAGCTTGACAATTATACCACACTGCGAAGGTGTCAAGAGAGTGAGGTGACGAAGACATGGAGTGAGGTCCATTTTAGCTCTCCATGTCTCGTCAGAACCGGGTCGCTGTTGGCTGGTCGGCCCACATTGACCCCGCACGTGCACCCTTACCTCCTTCTCCAGGGAGGGCTAAACTGGCCCCACGTGCCTTACTTCGACACATCCAACATCCATCCAACAATATCAAACACAGAACCAGACCTATAGGAATAAAGGCGAGCGGAAGAAAGCCCTGGAAGAGCCAGCTCATGATTCCCATTAGTCATTCGTACACTGAGCGCTGCACGATGAATCGCTGCTTCCACGGTTAACACTTGCAAGACATGAGCTGTACGTACCACTGAAGGTGACGTATCCGAGGTTACGGCACTGCAAATCAGAAGCAAGAGAAGACTCCACACATAGGCTAGAGCTTGTGGAGGTGTAAGCACTCGGCCGTGGGCGCTCGGGTCGTCGGCAAGCTTCACTGTCCATCGAAGCGAGGAGACTCTCAAGAGTACTTGAATCAGGTTCAAATATCTCGAAGTTCGTCTAATTCGGATCTCTTATCCAGGCGACCCTTGATTGTTCTCTTAAGCTGGTAAACATCAGCTATGCTCGCACAGGTCAGGCATCCCATCACATCGCTGGAACTGCCATACGGCCGAACTGTTGTGTGTCCTCTCGTAGATCCCCAACTGGAACTTTCCATGATTCTCATCGTGTAGCGCGTCCATGTTCTCGATGTCAACCTTGCGTTCGAAGGGCATGCCTCCGGGCACCTGGTGTTGGAAGTCGGCGCTTACAGACGTTTTTTCGACGACGCACTTGACGCCCGCCTCCTGCGATACATCTGCGTCCCCCATGCCCGACAGCACCAGAAGCTATGGAGATGAATGCCGCCTGCTAGTAGAACAACCTCTTTACTCGCTTTCACGGTATAAAGTTTTCCCGAGTGCGAGCACTCCACGACAACTGTACCTTGCTCTTTGCCCTGGCTGAATGACGCCGACTTGTACCTGTGGAGCGCAGCGATCAAGAGACTGGCTGTGCCTAACTCATTACTACATAATCGGAGTGTTGTTAATCGAATTTCTCGAGGGAGCGCAAAGCCGGTGCCGTGTTCGAAGGTGCCGTTGTTCGATCGCAGCTTCTGAGATGCTCCATTTCTATACGCAGTTTACGCGTCTTCTTCGAATGTTCAGCAGGCATCGTGGGCCCGATACAAGGACTTGTAACTGGTGCTCCCGCAATCACCCTACAAGATCCACAGATCCGGCATCAAGACCAACTCCATGGTCACGCATTCGTAGAATTGTCAGCTCGTCGGAAGGCCGCCGGATATAACCTGTTTCCATCATTCGTGGTGGCGTTGGCGCTGGCACTGGCGACCTGCAGATTGCGGGTGAGGCGCAAAGGGTCGGATCGCACGGCGTGCGGGGCCCTGTAGGCGAATATAGTCGTGATGTCGCCATATGATCCAGCGTCGCGTGTTGTGCCGGATGCCGACCCCAGGCGTTCGGTCTGGGTATATATAACTTCGCTTGCCGGGTCTTGCGTTCCATTAACGTGCCGGGTCGTTCTTCGGCTCCATAGTCGCTAAACGTCAATCCAGACGTCTCTCAAGATAATCGGCACTCAACCTTCATGCTGGATTGACTGGTCGCGGAAACACATCAAAGTCGTAATTGAAGTCGACTGGAGAGAGCACCAAGAGATAGGAGATTGTTTCTGAAGCTTAAAGGGCTGGTGGGGACTCTTCAACAACAACAGGAGCATCGTAACAATCGGAAAAGAAGGGTGTCGTGTCTCTCCATCCCAAGCGCCTACCCTTCGCTCTGCTGGTGGTTTGCTGACCACCACGTCACTAGAAACGGCAAGGTGCATTGCAGAGCTCTCCCAAACACCCCTTGATTACTGTTATTGCCCTAAGGCCGGTTTCGAACATTCCCGAACATCGCGCAAAGCTTTTCGCAGGGTATAGCAGCACTCCAATATTGGGGGTCATCGGGTGACGCGTCGCTATGCACTGTGCCGCTCCTCGGACAGAGACAGGAGTACTGCATACGACTCATAGGATCACGGGAACCTTTCCGTCCACTGTCATGGCGGATGGACCGACAACCTGACAACACGTTGCGGCATTTGAGGAGGTGTTCTTGGCGATATCTAGACGGTGGTTCTTGAGAGCGTAGAGGCCACCGAACGCGCATGTCGCAGTCTCCGCACCCACTCTGGCGTGAAGCATGAGCCAAGACGAGGCTAACATTGTCCAACATTGATCAAATCATCGATCTTCGCCAGCAGTTCTTTTCACTCATGGAAGAATTAATCGACGGGTCCGTCGCACATCGTCATCTCCTACAAACACTGCCAATAGTAATGTCAGCGATACGCCAGTTGCGGCGCTACGATCAATGCTTGATCGATCCATGGCCGGTACTCGCGGTGGGCGCGAAGTGTTCAACTTGATGCATTTCGAAAAACCTCCGATTTGAACGGCGTCATGCCACCGCGTGTTGAAACGTGCGTCGACCGCTCAAACAGCTTGGCAAAAAGGCCCACTTAATGCTCCATACAGGGTCATTATTGGAGGAGAAACAGAACAATCTGTTCGAAACTTCGCTTTTCCGAGACTGGGCTAGTTCTGTGGAGCTTCCCGCCTCCCGATCGTACGGCAAACCCTGGTCAACACCACGGCTCGAAATGAACAGGAGCTCTCCGCCCGGTAGCGAGAGGCAAAGCTTCGCAGGATGGCGGAAGGCCAAGAAAAGCCAAGAGGACGGTGCGATGGCGAGTTTCAAGCACACAGTAATCGTTCGGATGGGGAACACAGGGATGCGTATTGACATGCGCAAATTGGGATGAGCATCATGGCAGCAAGCTGTATAAAGAAGAGGGCGACGCCATGTTGGACAGACCACCTCTTCACCGAGCACATTCACTTCATTCGTTCTTACACATTCGCTTTGCTTGACGCAATCCGTTCTCTTCAACAATCATCTTCTTGAACCGCTTGAAACTTCCAACCTTTTCAACCCTCAAACCAACCACCTCTATCAAAATGAAGGCTTCCGTCGCTGCCGCCATCTTGGCTTTCACTGCCTCTGCCACCGCTAAGGGCCTCTTCAACAAGCGTGCCGACTTCCCCATCCCTTCGTCTGCGGGCAGTGTTACCTACGATGCCGCTGAGGAGATCTCCGGCACCTTCGATGGTGGCCTGAAGACCTACGGCCGTGGTGTCTCCTGCACTGGTCAGGATGAGGGCGGCGACTCTGACGCAGTCTTCATCCTTAAGGACGGAGCTACGCTCAAGAACGCCATCATCGGTGCCGACCAGATCGAGGGTGTTCACTGCGAGGGTTCCTGCACCATTGAGAACGTTTGGTGGGAGGCCGTCTGCGAGGGTACGTTCTTCTCACTTCTCCGTCTCCTCTACATGATATTGACAAATCCACAGATGCTCTCTCCCTCAAGGGCGACGGCGATGCCACTGTCACCGGCGGCGGTGCCACCGGCGCCGAGGACAAGGTCATCCAGCACAACGGAGCCGGAACCGTCACCATCGACGGCTTCACCGTCGTCGACTTCGGCAAGCTCTACCGCTCGTGCGGAAACTGCAAGGAGAGCGCAGAGCGCCACGTCGTCATCAAGAACGTCGTTGCCGAGTCGGGCAAGCTCCTTGCTGGTATCAACAGCAACTTCGGCGACACTGCCACCATCTCCGGCACCTGCGCCACCGATGTCAAGGCCGTCTGCACTGAGTTCGAGGGCACCACCCCCGGAAACGAGCCTGAGGAGACTTCTTCCGGGCCTAGCAACGCTTGCATCTACACTGAGTCTGAGGTCGCTGCGTGCTAGAGTGTGAAGTGGGGATGAGCGTTCCAGGGAGTTCTTTGGGATGCGCGATAGGGGTTGTGAACCTTTCGTGCGAGTTCTTGTAAATATACATTCGACGCACATGCCGTGCATGTAGATATCTTATCGACATCATTTTGCCAAAATCATCGTACTCTGAAAGTGTGACGTCGTAGGAGCCTTGGTGTCTCTTTGAACTCTTCGCGCGCTCAACAGCGTCCTTTGTAGCCTCGTCGATGTCTTCCTTTGGGCCCAACAGCCCAGTTAACGTGCCCTTCCCATGCTCAAAGTCACCATTGCCTTCAGGGAAGAAAACTCGGTACATCGCCTTGCTAAAACCGGACCACTTTCCCTCCTTCATCTCCTTCAGACCCGTGTCGAACCCGTCTTAAGCATCCTCCTTCGTTACCATCCACTCGTCCCGCTTACTACCACTCACTCGCAGCACAGAGGCGAGCATATCTTCCTGATCGACCGTGAACCAGTTGACGTATACTATCCTATTCCTCAAATGGTCAAGGCATGCCTCCGTCTCTGGCCTGATGGGCAAGCTGAGCAATGCAGCGATAACGCGATCGATCTATCAATCCTTACTCCTTCGACCTCAGTGTATAATGTAGGGAAGATACCTGATCCCACGTCGATGTATCGATGCTCGTCCTCCCCACCAAAAAGCGTAACAGTCCAACCTTTCAGCTCAAAACTACACGCGCCTGGCTTCGCCAACGTGTACCTCGATCTCTTGGACAGTCGCTTCTAGTTCTCCTTCTTCAAAACGCCCTGCTGATTTTAGACATGGAATTGGAAGACACGTTTGTTGTTGGGCAAGTAAGGTTGGTCATGCAAGTCGCATCTTCGTTGGTTCTTTGAGCAGACAAAAGGCTAAGCAGTCTACTCGAATACTCCGTTCCTTATGATGATGAGTATCGAAGACAAGGCAAAGGCCAAATGGAAAGTTGGGTTTGGGGCTATATCATTTCTAGTAGTCCAATCTGGTGGACATCTAGCACATGTTTACGCCATATTCCTTGTTTCGTGCGCTTTGGTCATTTTTACTGCAGTCACTCCGGCAGTTACCAGCATGGGCTGAATCTGATCAGAAAGTGGCAATTTCGGTATGAGAATCAATCAAGCAAGGCATTGATTGCCTCATACTATGTAACCGTATATTTTACGAACCACTTTCGCCATGCTCAACACATGCAAGACGATCGTAAACAGTTTAGCTCTGCGCCACATTGCACCGCCCCACCCCCGATGTCCCGCAGGTCGCACGTCCTCACCGACTCTCGCGTCACAGCCACGACGGAACCCTGCAGGACTTCCACGCTCTCCACAGACGCGATTCTTCACCGTGAGATGGGCCCGCCCAAATGCAGCCTACAGTTGCGATAGTGCGCCATGACGTATTGGCCCATCTCCACGCCCTCCGTGTTCGCGGCCACCAAAGAGACGAGAGCCCAAGCAACTCCAGTGTCCCACGATGGCGCAGATGACGCGACGGACAGCTCGATCGCGGACTCGGAGGAGCAAACAGAGAGTGAAATATCAGAGAAATCGGAAACAGGGAATGGGGTAGAAGAGAGGGATGCAGCCGCGCAATTGTATTCACACCGTGCCAAAGAGGGCCAACATGTGGCCGAAGATGACATTACCGGCGAGATTCTGGCTATCAAAATCACCAGGAGTGGTCACATGTTTGCGACTATAACTCGGTCAACATTGACCATTTGGCAGACCAAGGCATGTCTTTGAAGCTATGCGCCCACCCAATTGCTAATGCGCGACCAGCCGACAGCCGTCCTTGCTTCCGTCCTCCGCTCTGATAAGTCCTTGAGCACGTACGGTCCGAATGTGAACATCCTCCTTCGTCCAGACTCGCAAATCTTTG
Source organism: Paraconiothyrium sp. Pb-2020 (assembly GCA_022419385.1). Lineage (NCBI taxonomy): Eukaryota > Fungi > Ascomycota > Dothideomycetes > Pleosporales > Didymosphaeriaceae > Paraconiothyrium > Paraconiothyrium sp. Pb-2020. Next base: position 4,367,121 of record JAJUBI010000006.1, read on the forward strand.
TCGTGCAAACCACACTCGGGCATTTGATCACGTATTCCACCGCCACAGATCACTCATCGCGCGTGTATAAGGCACAATTCGTGCATACCAGCGTCGGACATGCTCGGAACAAAAGCTCCGTGAGCGGCTTCAAGATACCCAGGCAACATGAGCCCAATGCAGGACCGGGCGAGGGCAGCGGCATCAAGGAAACCAGTCTCAAGTTCCGCATGGTGATCAGAGTTGATGCTGGCATTGATCGGGCGCTCGCGCTCGACGATGAGCTCATTGTGGCTACGACGAAACCGGCCGCCGTTCAGTGCATCAAATGGGCTCCAGATAGCAGCGGGAGCCAGACGAACACTGAGCTCCTAAGTCGGATGACTTGGTTGGACAAAAACGTGTCTCTGGTTGACATGACCCATGATCGACCCATGAATCTATCTGCATGGATTACGGGCGATGGCAAGGCGTATGCTGTACAGAGGCTTCCACCGAACACCCTGCAAGACGGCAAGTCTCACCCTAAGCTTTTCCGTGGTCATGCGTTCCACAGTCCTGCGAATGATGAGGAGTTTGGTGTCAAGGCAGCCATCAATGCACGCTTCTCGTTGCTGGCGATAGGGTGCAAGAATGGAGAGATACATGTGTATACAGCAAAAGATTATAAGGGCGACATACCGCTTTCGCATAAGCTGAGGCCGAATGCAACGAATACTGGGAAACTGACTGTGCTGGCCTACTCTCCGGATGGATACTGCCTCTTTGCTGGATACGAGAATGGCTGGGCTATGTGGAGCGTGTATGGAAAACCCGGTGCTACGAGCTTTACCACCAATAGAATCTTGTCCGAAGCGAACGAAGAGGGATGGCTGCTCGGCATCAGAGACGCGTTCTGGATTGGCGGCGGAGCAGAGCTTCTGTTGTTGGGGAATAACGACAACCGACTTTTCCTGCTCGAAATGGCTCGCAGCGCAGTCACTGGGTGCTTTTCTTCTGCTAATGTGTCGCGATCTCTGATGACAACCAGCAAGGGTTTTATGATATATCGCGGTTACGAATTGCCGGACTTCACGACCATTTCCGCTGATGTCTCACTGTGGCATCACGTCCAAGTCCCCTCACACTATCTCATTGATCAGTGGCCGATCCGATGCGCTGTCATCTCGAATGATGGTAGATACGTTGCCGTTGCTGGAAAGAGAGGACTTGCCCATTACAGCGTGAACAGCGGACGATGGAAGACGTTTGACGATCCTTTCCTCGAGAATGAGTTTACCGTCCGTGGAGGCATGTGCTGGTTCCAGCACGTCCTTATCGCAGCTATCGAAGCGCAAGAATCACATCAAGTAAGAACCTGCAAGCTGGCATCATCGCAATAATCTAACGTTATTCCCAGATTCGCATCTACTCCCGCGAGCAGGCTCTCGACAACGACCACATCATGCACGTCCAGTATCTCCCTGCACCTATTGTATTAATTGCGCCTTCAGGCGAAGATTCACTTCTAGTCTATACTTACGAGAACATTCTGTATCACTATGTAATTGGCGTTACGGACGCCACAGTCACCTTGGTCCAAGTTGGCCAGATAGCTCTGCACGGCATCATACGTGCACCGCCACGAGTGCGTGCCCTCAGTTGGATCCTGCCTGAGGATCAAATCCGTAGGTTTGCCTATTATGGCGTTTTCTCGCGCAAAGCTAACGAAAAGCAGACAACGGCGATCCATCTCAGGACGTGGCTGTGGCGACCATTCTGTTCGCTGTGGACGGTAAACTCGTCCTCCTCCAACCAACCACCACAGAAGGCGGCGAACTCAAATACGAGATGCGCCTCATTGCCCAGAATGTCGAAACGTACGCCCTCATGCGCGATCACCCGGCGTTCGCGCTAGCTATGCAGGATGACTCCTTACCGCCTAGTCCATCTGCAGGGCTGGCGATCAACGGTGTGCATGGCCACGATCTGCGCGACAGCTTATGGTTCTTCGACGGGCATGACGTAAAAGTTTGGATCGATATACAGGATGTACTGAGAACTGTGAGTGCAGAATTGGGTAGGGAACTGCCTGCCCCGGTGAAGATACCAGTGGACTTTTACCCGCTGGCCAGCCTGATCAACAAGGCTATCATCTTCGGTGTGGAAAGCGAACTGGTGCAAAGAAGAGATACGAGCTTCGCGTACCTTCGCTTCGGAACAAGAACGCACCTCTTCCTTCCAGCGCTCCTCAGACACCACCTCGCGCAGTACAACCACCCCGCTGCGCTCCACTTGAGTCACCACTACCAGCATCTCCTGTACTTCCCGCACGCCCTCGAGATCCTCCTCCACGAAATCCTCGACGAGGAAGTAGACTCCCAACCAGTTCCTGAGCACGCTCTACTTCCTTCCGTGCTCTCATTTCTGTCGAGCTTCCCGCACTACCTCGACATCGTCGTGCAATGTACCCGCAAAACCGAGCTACGCTCGTGGCGAACGCTGTTCTCCCATCTCCCTCCCCCAGAAGACCTGTTTGAAGAGAGCCTGCAGAAGGGAAGTCTGAAGACGGCGGGCGGGTATCTGCTTGTGCTGCATACGTTCGAGGAGTTGAGGACGGAGGGCGATCAGGTTGTTCGGCTCCTCGAGCGCGCAAAGGAGGAGGGCGACTGGGAGCTCTGCAAGGAGCTCGCACGCTTTCTTATGGCGCTCGATGAGTCGGGCGCTACGTTACGGAAGACGCTGGAGCTGGTGGAGCTTAAGTCTCCCGGGGCAGAGGTCGGGACTCCCGCGTTTACGTTCGATATGACGAGGCTCAGCGTGCCTAGGAGGGGCCGGCGGACGAACGGTGCGGTGGGGATAGGCATTTCTATGGATGAAGCGGGGAGTAGTGGGGAGAGTAGTCGGAGTAGAAGCCCAACGAGTGCGGTCAGTCCTGGGGAGAGTGCGGGTGGGCATGGAGGGTACTTCGATGCTGTGCCTGGAGATGGACGATGAAGTAGATGACGTTTGCAATGCAGACTTGCTTGTGAAGCATCATGGTGTGCCGAGTGGAGGGTGCGCTTGCCGTGCCCAGGCTGGAGGTGTTGAACGTCTGGTCATCATCGTGGAGCTCTTTGTGTTGGTGGGACGACCTGCACGATGATTTCTCGGTACACCTCGTGTCGGGCCGTACCTGTGCATAACCTTCGACGGCGCCATGTTGAGTTTCGTGCCCCGGGATGAAGCCCAAAAATACCAGATATCTGTATGACCGCGCGTCTTCACCAAATAGGCCAATACGACGACTTGTATCAATGAAAAGCTGAGCTGCTAAGTCCAATCGGATGGCGAAGCGGTGGCAGGGCTTGCGGTAGGTAGTACAGCACATGAAGTCAACACGAGGGTCTCTTCAGCTGGTGCTGATATGTGGGTGTTTCGCTACGTCTCTTCATGACTACACATTGATCACAAACCCACCCGGCCTGGGGAATGATACATGGTACTGGGTCGGGGCAGCTTCGTCTGGTGAAGCTCTGTGCTACGCCGTGCCTTCTTTAAGGCGATAGCCCGTGATGGTACCCTCGCTGTATGTTGTACTACCAAGTTCGTATTCCTCGCAGGGTTGATAGCCTGGAAGTGCGCATGGGGGCACTTGGAGGCTCTAGTGATTGGTCCTTGCTAACCAAGCAGTGAAGCCTGTGGCCTTCCAAGCAAGCTCGGCAATTGTGGCATGGAGACACAGGGCAACGAGGCCCCTCCATGTTGCTATTCACCACGTAGTTCTTGTTCAATATTTCCAAACACATAGAGCAAATCCTATCATCGTCACATCCCATGCTATCCCTGCGCTTGTCGTGGCGAATTCTGCGGAGCTAGGCACTTGGCTTAGTAAATCGAAAAGGAGTATTGATTGGTCGAGCTAGCGATACGAGCCTTTCCCTGCACCGCTTCTCGAGATGCTGCTGGCGGTGTAGGACCCTGCATAATTCTTCATGGCTGCTTAGTCGGCGCATGAGGCGTCGGCACTTCATGTGCTTGTAGCACAATGATAGAGCATTGGGACAGGATCGTCCGGTCAGAACAGATATCTTTGAAGATACTGCAATTCACATTGGGGCATTGTAAAACGTACCGGACGTCTGAAGGACCATGCTTGCTGCGATGGGTCTGAACGATCGCACCGTTCCTCTGATTAGTAGGACGGAGCCTTACTCTTACAGACATGACGTTGGCTCTCGGATTGTAGTCTCATCGCCTACTCAGAACGAACTAATCCTAGTCGTGTGCCGCCCGTTGTGACCCCCCTGCGGAGAGCCAAGGGCCGCGACACTGCCACGCTCACCGTAGCCGTGCGATCCCCAACACAAACCGCGCCTCCTACCGTCGCCGCGCGCTATGCATGCATGACGCACGATGCGATACTTCGTATCCAGATCTAGTGGAGGCCTCTTGCACGCCCGTAGATATAAGGCAGCGAGGACATGCCGGCCTAGCAAGCGCATCGTACCTCAGTGAACACCGTCTTAACAGACCCCAACTATTTCCCACTCGGTATCAGCCTTAGAAGCTTCCAAGTCCTTGGTGTCCGCCGTTTCGGATAGTAAAGTCCGACAAAACGTGGGAATACCGTTGTCGGACATTTCACCATGACCGCCCCCTCGCAGATGCCCCTCTTTAGCCTTAGCGAGCCGCACCTGCAGGCTAGGTCATCCTTCTCGCCTGCCGCCTCCAATCCGACATATACCTGGCCGACTACGGGCAGAAAGCGTACGCACTTCTCATAGTTTGCGTTGTTCCCATTGTTTGTACGATTGTGCGATTTGGTTCGAATCCATATGTGAAGACTGACAGAGGTGGTGCAGGTTCACTACAACCTCGGCAGTCAATGAGTTCGCCGCCCAATGAACGCAATGAACGCAATGAACGTAATGGAGCATCGGATGGGTTGCTTTTTATTACGGGGACGTCGCTTGAGGATTTTAAATCAACGACGAATATGACGAATGTGAGGAAGAAGGCCATGGGCAGTTATCTGAAGGAGAAAAAGCCACGTGGGGCACAGAAAGAGCACCGTGGACCAAAGGAGGACCCATCAGATTCACGGTCAAGCTTTGGCAGTGACCAGCAAGACGTTATCTCCAATAGCGAGGCGATACGACTCATGAATGGGGACAGCAGGAGGAAATCGTCACAGAACACCTTGTTCCAAAGCAGTCCGAAGACGCGTACAAGGAAAACACCAGAATCGCAGGTCTCGCGACTTCCGAGGATATCCATGGATTTCGTTCTACCTAGCGCCCCCATCGTCATTCCCTCTCGGACAGGAGTACCTTTACCCTACGATGAAACGTCCCCGAAGCCATTCCAGTCGATCGGCAAGCCGCTCGATCCGTTTCGGACTATGTTCCAAGCAAGTCATCCACAGGTTTCAGTAGAAGAGCTGAAGTTCCATTGTTCGCGCAGCTTCGGCACTAAAGCAATGGGGATGCACTGGATACCGACACTGGTCAAGTCTCCGCATGCCTTCCTCAGTACGCTCTGCATCGCGTCGGCGCACTACGATGCGATCAACGAGCGGCAATTCGAGAGCATTCAGACACTTGCGTTACGACAGGAAGTCATACATTTGATTAACCGAAATCTATCGAATCCAGCATCGCGATGGGATGATTACAATGTCATCGCACTGACACAGCTGCTTGCTAGTGAGATCATCGCAGGAGAAGATATAAGTCTAGACTTCCACGAGACCGGCATCCAAGCAATGGTCTACCAAAGAGGAGGGCTCGAACAGCTCGGCGTAAACGGCCGTCTGGCGTCCACATTATCTTGGGTATCCCTCGAATGCGCGATCCTTCGGGAAACGAAGCCACGTCCGCAATACGTCGACTATGCCGCGGCAGCGTCCACAAGAATCTACCCCAACACCGCAACTATTCCTGAATCTCCACTTTACTGCCCGCGTGGCGAGTTCGAAACCATCAAACGGTCCTCGAGGTGCTCATCGCAAGCGCTCGACATGCTGAAAGATATCCGCATGAGGATGGATCTCTTCCTGCATGATACGAAGCAGAGCCGCCACAACTCGCTGTCGCTGAAGAACATCCACAAGAAGATCACAACACAATATCCCCCAATATCAGAGCTTCGGAAGAAGAATGTTCTCACCGCGAGTGACTGGCGCTACGAAGCGATCCGCATCACTGCAATAGTAACAGCAACCGCAATAGCGCAGCGGACACCACTGTCCGAAGCTCTGAAGCACGTCGCAAACGCCGAGAACTCGGACTCTTTAGATACATTCCTGTCGATAGCGACAACGCACGAAGACCTGACATCACCCACCGCCCTCCGACAAGACTCGCCCCTCGCCGCACCCGCGAATCCCTTCGCCCTCCCCACCGCCCGCAGTTTCTCTTCCCTCTCCCTACAGTCAGACCCCACCACATCCCTCCTCAAGCACCTCAAAACCACGCTCGAGCACTCTGACCTCTCCGACTGTTGGGCCGACATGGCAGGCGTGCTCCTGTGGGTCGCGCTCACAGCCGGCGCTGCGAGCCGCAAGAACGAGAGCAAGGTGCTGAAGAGGTGGTTCAAGGCACTCGCGATGAGAGTGTCGATTGTGCTGTGCTTCGAGCATCCCGAGGCGATCCATGCGAGTATGCTGCGGATGGGGGATTTGGTGGCGAGTGTGGGTGGGAAGGGGGAGGGGGACGTGAGGGGGAAGAGGAGGAAGGAGTAGGGCGACGGGGAGTGGCGTTATGCTATGCTGTATGAGCGGCGTTTCAACTGGTCTTCTTTCCGGGAGGTCTTAAAATAATTGCTTTTGTTGTTTTTTTGGTGGTGTTTATGCGCTGAGGTCGGGGATTCGTTATTCTGGGGCATCTTACTGGGAGCGTTCAGGTCATGGGTTCATGGATAGATACGATCAATGGAATTTGGGATACCGCATGTTTCAGCTTCTCGAACCGGCCCAACATCATCGAGCACTCCACCCACTCAAAGCAACCAGAGACTTACTCGAGCAATACGACTATGTCAATCAGCCGCTGACAATACCTCGAAGTATTGTTCTCCTAGTGCATCATGGCAAGCATCGATCCAGATGAGATCCCTCAGCCGAGTCCGTATATCAGCCCATTTCGCGCCCTGTGTCAACGCCGCCAGGCCATGGCGCCAGCGCCCACGCAGCCACTGTTCATTAGGGTCCAGCACAAACGAGATTACGCCAAGCATCAACATCCAAAGCTTTAACTCCTGCAACCGTGGAGAAGAGATGTCGATAGCATGACATAGTTGGTACATCCGAGACTTGGCATGTTCGTAGTGCATTCTGTGTCCTGGTGTAGCCCATGTAGTAGAGAGCAAAACCAGCAGCGTTAAGCGTATGCACTCCTCTAGTGCTGTGGCAAGATGTCCGTCAAGTGAGAATAGTGTACTTTGCGCAGATAAAAGTACGTGGTGGAACGTCGATTCCGTAACTCCAATGCCATTTGGAGTAGCCTTGTTGGCGTTGTGTGCTAGCAGCTGCAATTCACAGAATGTCCGCGAAAGCTTATCATCGATGCGTCCTTGCAAATACGCTTCGAAGCTCGGAGTAGGCGGCACCTGAGGATGTAAGATTTTTTGACAGCGACATGAATCCGCCAGCTCGAAGAGATGTTTTGGAATGTATAGCTCCGGGCGTCCCCGTATCTAGCGCTAATTGCAACTCGATCCTGTGGCGCAAACCGTCAAAAACTGTTGTTCCCATTCAGCAAGGTGCTGCAGATGGGTATACTCTTACCGACTTATGCTTACTAACAAGTGCTGGCTATTTTGAAAGCTGCCCAAGCCTCCGCGGAGATGAATGATCCGTCGTAAACCCGCTACATGTGCAGACGACGCGGTATGGTCAGACGCTATAGATGCTGCTGCCCCAAGATTTACGATTGTAGCCACGGTAGTGTCTTGGAGAGCAAGCGTTTGACTCGATAACAAGCTATTCAGGTACTCCACAGCTTTTAGAGCGTGGAATGATGTATTCCTGGATGAGGCGCGCCCAAAGACGCTATCTTGAGCAGCAGACGAAAGAGCTAGGGCGGAATGGACATAGGCAACATCTTCTGTTAGCCATTCTTGCCATTGTGAGGTTTTGATGTCGCGCTCAAATCCAAATTCTTTCAAGGAGCACATGCCTAGAACCTGAGGATGATCTAGGAATCTACTGTTAGAACTGTGAACAGCTTATAGTGCTACACTTCATCTAAGCTTGGCAATGGGAGACTTACAAGTCGAGAGTATACCGAAGGATTCTTGATCGACGGTAATGGCAAGAGGTGGGACAAAAAAGGGTTGAAGGGTCACCGACGGACGAGTGGCACTGGAGTTTTCGGTCAAGGTGGGCACGCAGTCGTTGTGCGATTCACTCCGGCTACAAACGTTCTTCGTTGTACTTTCATCTGTTTTGGATTCGGGCGTGAGTCGGAAAAAGACAATCTGCTTTCGAGCAGATGGAGGAAGGGCAGCGCTCATGTGGGTGTCAACTGCTACGGGAAAAGCGCTTTTCCTCTTCCTTTTACGCATGACATGACTCCTGACGCGGCGTTGGTGGAGTGTTGAGCTTCCCGTGGCTGTTGCTAGGAACGAAGACTAACATCTCGAATTGAGCTTAAAATTACGGCGACCTTGTTTTGACTTTTTTGTAAATTCGACTTGGCTGCTGTTCACCATAACAATGGACATAAGTTCGTTCACAATCGCTCGGCTAGGCTGAGTTCTAGGGAGGTTTGCTCTTCGTTTCGTTTGGCGAGATCCTTGTCTGGTCAGCGCCTAACCTAAACCGAACGCCTTGATTTTCCTCTTTAGGTAAAGGTTGACATGGTCTTTCATCCTTCATCGTATCCTAGTCGCACTGGGGTTGGTTGGGATTGCCAGCTACTGTTATTAGACGGCGACTCTTTACTCCGCCGCATATGTTGCAAGTTACCTTTCAACAATGTTCCTCCGACCTCAACCAAGGCTTCATCGCTAACATATGATTCGGGTATCGTACAAGTGGATAAATTTCTTTTCCGCCGTGCTTCTTAAGGTAGCATCTAGATTCCAGCCATGGTCGATCGCAAAAGCTGTCAAACAGCCGAACCTAATAATGGTAGACGTCAAATTACGGTACTAAACTAGGTACAGGCGTACCAAAGCCATCCAACAACAAAGTAAACGTACCAGCCCTATACTAAGGCGCATTTAGAAAGATGACTAGCACCATAAGATCCGGGGTTAAATTTTCGTATAGCACCAATATTGCTCTACATCGTGACACCTTGGCCGTGACTTCCTCAATCTCACTCAACGTCCAAAAAACTCATAGTCCAAGAGACTGTATCCTTGAAGACCGTATCATCCCCACTAGTGACAACACCCCTCACTTCCCCTCCCACACACCCCTGAGCACTCATAGCACCCCTTCTCACAGAACCCCGCCGCTGACAAGCCCCCTGTGAGTCCCATATGGTAGATAGTATTCCACTCCTTCCCTCCGCAAGTATCGGTGCGTCCGCATGCCAATTGGGCGATCTCACTTTGTGTGTGGTCTGCTGTGTGTGAGCGACGAAGCACAAGACTGATGAGAATGACTGAGAATGGGGGGAGGGTGGAGAGTGAACGCACGTAGCTGGTCAACTGCTTGCCAGCCGCAGAAGCTAGGGTAGCATGGCTGTGCAGAGACGGTGAGGGTGGTGAGGGCGAGGGCGGCTGGGATGGGGGACTTCATGGCGAGGTTTTGAGAAGTTTACAGAGGAAGTGTCGATGTGAGAAGCAAGTGTGGCTTTTAAGAGCTATGGAAGTGTGTGCGTGTGCTTGAGACTTGGGTATGTGGGATTCTTAAATTGAGATGTCTTCAGCATTTATATAACGATACTTTTCGAGCGAATATGGAAGGGATGTGAGTTCTAACGTTGCATCGGGCATCGGCGGTGAGCAGTCGGCGATGAAAGGCTGGCTGAGGAATTCAGCTTCATCCTGAGGCTGAAGGTACCAACTCGGGTCCAGACAGTCGCCGACGTCGGGCTTCAGAACACTACCAAGCACTTGGAAACAGCTTTGGTAATTTAAAAGACGGTGAAGCTCTGTAAGCAGTTGTAGACTCGGTTGATTCGTAGATATATAACCATCCCCATTTTCTAGGACTATATTCTACCTGATCCCACATCAGAAAACAAGACCTGTATCATCTCGTCGAGAAGCGTGAAAGCAAGATGCGTATTCAACCGCGGGTTGTTCATCGTCGCCTCCAACTTCTTCGCCGCCATTTGCGCATTCGCCCTCCCCACTACACTCGCTGCTAGTTCGGGGACCAACGTCGAGAGGACAACACCTGCCTCCTTCCTGCTCGTCGCTCGGTCCTGCGCTGTACGCTCCACGCTTTGCTTCATCTTGCCATTTGGCCACATGCTATCCTTCAGTGCGTCGATGTACTTAGCAATATTATCTTCTGACATGACGCTGTTGAACGAATCTCGGACTTTGCGCTCGATCGTGCCGCCGAGGAGTTGATGGAGGACGACTACAACGGCACGACCGCGAAGCCAATTATTCTCGCGGTTGAGTTCGAAAGTTTCAAGAAAGATGTCGCAGATGGGCTTCACAAACGGCTCCAGTTCCTTGTTCTCGAAAGCAAGCAACTCGGCTTCGGCTTCTGCATCGGTGGTAGGCCCAACACCGAGGACAGCCCCAGGTGCAAGAGGGGCGGCAGGAGTTCCGTTGCTGTTGGCGAGCTGAGTGGTGGCTGCTGAAATGAGGTTTTGACCAGCCACAGAGAGTTGGTCTAGAACAGGAATGTTGCCGAGGAACTCTTCCATACCATCTGCGACAGAGCTGTAGATACGGGATACAAAGTCGTTGGAGGTCGGTTGATTTGCTGAGGTGTCGGTAGCGGAAATTGCGGCTTGAGAGAGGAAGGCGCGGAACTCTCGACTGCGGCACACAGCTGGAATCAACAGTAGGTCCTAGCCGATGGTCAGTGAGAAGGAAACAACCTGACACAATCCACTTACCCGAAGGTACTTTTCCAAGCCTATTCTCCGCTTCTGCAAGAAATCCTTTTGCAGCTTCAACATCATCTGGCGTCGAGGAAACTCCAAATTACGGACTTGAGGGAACTTCGATCTCAGGCGCTTGTTCAGGTCGTGGAACTCACTGTACCTCCGCGAGACTACCCATGCAGCGGCAGGCATTTGATCGCCGGCACGCCTTCGTACTTCGATGACATCTATGGATTAATCAGTGTTTGTCACTTCGAGCACATTCGAGCACTTACACATTGCAAATTCCTTCCCATCTTGCTCCGTACCGACCATGATAGACTGAATAAATACAGTCGCACGGCCATACAAGCTGTTGTCACTCTCTTGAACGATGTATTGCTGCCTTTGTAGCTCTTTGCGATGAATCTCGCGTTGGAGACTAGACTTGGATTTTCGTAAGATGCGTAGCTCAGCAGCATTGTTCGTCAGCTCCGCTTTGGAAGTCAACGAGTCCACGATGGATTCTTGCGTAACTAAACGCTCGATGTCGGCTGTAAGCGCATCAATGGCCTCCGCTAAGCCAAGATCACCTGGAGCAGCTTCGTGTATTTCTTCATCTTCAGCAGCACGATGCGGGTCCTCTATCTCATCTTCCAGAAATTTCTCTTCATCGCCGAAAAGGTCGTCGTTGAATACACCGCGGGTCCTAGGCTCGCCCACCAGACCCAGAGATGCTATACTTGGCTTGAGCCTATCTTTGCCGTGCATGGCTAAGGGACCTGGAGAAATCGCGCGTGGCAATTCCATGGATTCTCTCATCGAGTCGTTGTCTAGTGGGGAAGCTAATGTATTGATCTCTGAGAAGAGCGACCCTTCAGGCTCGTCACCCATGATATCATTCATCGCAACTGATAATGCTTCTACAGCTCTGGCATTGTCACTGGGCTGTCGCGACAGGCCCGACTCTGAATCTAAACTTGCGGTTGAATTGGCTAATGGGTCACTGTCGTAGTCATCGTCAAATAGCGGTGCTCGAGCGGGTGCGCTGCCGTCTAAAGACCGACGAGGTGGTGGGTCTAGGTCCCGGCCTTTCCCAAGTGTCTTCAGGTCAGAAGATGATGCAACAGCCCGTCGAAGGTCGGGAACATTTAGGTTGTTGTTCTTCTGGGAGGACTGCGACCGAACCATCCGAGCGGACGCAACGGCTGAAGGGTTCTCGAGTGTTCGTGCAACCATCCTTGTGCTGACTGCACTTTTCTGTGCATTGGCAGCTTCATCCATGGCCAGCCATTTGTAGTATAGGTTCGACCTCTTGAACCGCCTGAAGTGAGGTTCTTGGAGCCGATCGTAGACAGCAGTTTGGGCATGGAGGAGTGAGCGTCGTGCATTATGATACTGCTCAGGTGTTGCAGTTCGACCAGCTTTGAGAAAGGTAGCTACAGCCTGGCGCGCTTGCGGAAGGATGTCGAGCTCCGGCTGAGATAGATATCCTTCGTTGATCTGTGCCATGTCTATTCTGTCTGAGTCGGTCCAGGCAGTCAATGAGCCACTAAGCTCAACAGGCTCATCGGTATCTTGCTCAAGAGGATTTCGAATCCCGTCAACTACTATCCAGAATTGTACCAATCGCATCAAGCCAACTTGGTCCATGTACTCCATGAAACACGACAAACCCGCGGAATCGTATAGCACATCGCGTAATGAAGCATTCTCAAATCGAGACGTTGTCCTTTTATGCTTTGGCTTCTCTTGAGCTGCAACTTTGCCGCGCACTGAGCCGCCAGCCTGTAAATTGTTGATCTTCTGATCCATGATTCTCCTTGCAGTTTCCAAGCGACGCAGATGCACTGGATCTTGACCTTCAATCATAGAGTCTTTGCGCAACTGTCCGGATATCTCGCTGCGGAAGCGGCGAGCCTCTGCAAGCGTGTTCGTTTGTCTAATCGCTCGGACGAATCTTTCGAACTTCCTCTCATTATCACCTGGGGCGAGCTTCGGAAACTGCACGTTCTTGGGAGTCTTCGGCGAAGGTGGGGCATGCTTGTCCAATTCAGCGCGCAACTTTCGTACGGTTTTTCGTTCTTGGAGCAGAGATCGACCCTGTAGATGTCAAAAAGGGTCCCCTAGAGAACAGATGAGCTTACATATCCTTCCATCAGCTGGTTCCATGTGTCTGGATCGGCAAGCATCTGCATCACGGGGGAGAGGACGGCACAAGCCACAATCTCCTTGATTAGGACGTTCACAGCGGGGCTCGTAGTCATATTCCTAGGCATGATCTTAGGTAGCAGACGAGCCACAATGCTGCGGAGGTGCTGTTGCTGGACGAGTTTGGTATTCGAATATGCAAGGGATGCTGCAGGATGCAGTCGACCTTCCTTGTACTTGGCTGCAATGGCTATATCGAGCTCCTCCGACTCCGTGACGTCGCGCGAGAGCTTTTTACCGCGAACAACGCGTTCTGCTTCGTATGCAGCTCTCAAATGTTCCGTAATCAAAGGTATCATTCGTGATACGGCAACTTCTACCATGTCCACTGCCAGCAACCGGTCACGTATCTCGCAGAGGGCTGCCCTCACTGCGCGATCGACTTCGTTCACAAACGTCGGACTTTTGCTGATGTTACCATACCAGCTCTTGACAAAGTCGCGTAGCATCAATCCGAGCAGCACGTCCAAGCTGTCAGATATGACGAACGAGGCGGGATATAGAGGCTCCATCATGTACTCAGACCGCTTCGTGAGGGCTGCCTTCTCCGCCTTCCATTTGTCTGGCGCCAGGAAGGCGACATGGCGTGGACCATAATTCACGTTCCCTCCGTTTCGAAGATCCTTGTTCCAAGCAGTGGTGAGCATCAGCCATGCTTGCAGGGCGACGGTCGCGAGGATACCGGCGAAGAAGGCGTAGGGTAGGAAGCGGAGGGAGGGGCTGTAGTGGGTCAGGTAGCCCCAGGCAATGAAGACGGCGATGGCGGCGAGGACTACATCTCTGCGCTTCAAGGCCATACTCGTGCGGAGCGCGCCGCATGCATCTTGCAAGCGCGGGCCTGGTGTTGTCGTGTCTCGGCGTGGGACGTCTCTTTGCTCCGAGCAAGCATGCACGGACCATGAGCTTCGTCATTGTTTGGGAACCCACACTCATCCCTCACACCTTCGGCCAGCCATTACCTTGCGCAATATCAAGTCTTCAAGAGGACGATATTTGACACGATCCGACACTCAATGAGCACGCTCGATCAGCATTCACTTCAAGACTTCGCTTTACTCATACATGTCGTATCGCGAGGAGAGCCCACTCCACTGATGACCAGTTACGAGCCAATCCAGCAGGTCTAACGAGCCCTACAGCACTTGTATCGAATTCCCAAATACAGGAGGGATTCCGACGTGTTCTGCTCCAGTCTCAATTCTGATGCCCCTGCATTTGATAGGCGACGCCGTCGCAGATCCCCCACGACATCGCGTTCAGGAGCCAGGCAGATAACATCGTACCACAAACGCTCAGGCACAATGATCAGAGGCCGGGGTACAGATAACGACTCCCCAGGATGGCTGCTATTCTGGCATATTCGCCAGGGTACGATGGCACTAAATGAAACCCTTGACATGTTTACTTTTCTAAGGGTTCGCCACAAGGTTTAAACTGTCTTATCGAGGTCTCTGAGCCCTCTCTCTGGAGCTGAGGCGCTCGCGAACGTTAGACATGTCTGTGCAACAAGCCACCAAAGCGTTTAATCCGGCGCATGCATATGAGACAACGTGGGGTGGCGTTCCTTTAGACGCGCTTCCGCCTGATAGTGTTCATGGCAACAATACGCGTTTGCAAAAAGCGTGTCAAAGGGACTCGATGACCGTTTAATTGAGACATCCTAGCACTGGAAGGACTGGTCAGAACATCGGTTCGATCGGTCACAACTTCAGATCACTGTTTCATTCGTGATCCTCTGCATGCATATTCGCCGCAGTCACGTCCTGAGACCATCTCCCGCGCATCGTTATGCTTGGGCCAGATTTGCTTTTTCCGCGGTGTCCAATTAGGGAGATAAGCATACGACCCAGTGCGCCTTGTACAACCGTATCTTCGAAATTCTTTTCCTGAATCCTTCGACTGAATGGTGTTATGTGATAACGCTCTCCTATCCCGTACGTGAATTCGTTGGTACATCCACAATGCCATCGACGGACCTTACGATCCTCCGCGCAGAGCATCCACTACTGATGAACCCATGATGAACATCGCTAACATGGTTGAACTCGCGACGAGAACTGCGTTGTCGGCACCTGCCGCGCCTCACCAAATACAGGTCCTCAACGAAGTTATTCTTGCAGTGTCGGTGTTGAGTATGGCGGGCGCAGGATGGATCATTCTAAGTTTCTGCGTAAGTTAACATCAGTAACTTGAGGGAATGCAGACTTACGTTGATCGTCCGCAGCTGTTCAAAGAAGTGAGGACGTTCCGCCACCAGCTAATACTGGGGCTCGCGATCTCAGACTTCTTCATGGCTTTCAACTTCCTGTCATCGTGCGCGGCGAATTTGAGTGGCTATAATATCGGAAAGCATCAAGCATTCTGCAGCTTCAACGGCTTTATGACACAGTTCTTCGTCGTGCAGAGTACGTCTTCAGCTCGCAACCTTCGGTCAAACCTAATCTGAATAGCTGACTACTGGGTGATGACTATTGCGATCTGTACGTTCCTCATTCTTGCGAATTACAAGCATCAGGTAAGCTGGATGCAAGACCACCGAGTCTTGCTTTGGTGTTTGCCATGGGGATTTTCGATTCTGTGGGCAGCGCTGGGTGTCGGGTTGGATGGCTACAGCAACATTGGAGCTTGTAAGTCATCACGTCTGGGCAATTATGACATGCGCGACAATACTGATTGGCCACAGGGTGTTGGTTTGGCTCCGACAAAACTAGACTTTTGGTCAACTTTGTTCCCAGATGGGTCATCATAATCGCGATGCTAGGCCTCTACATTCGTCTTTACCGCATCATCTACCGCGCACACGAACAGTTTATTTCTTTCCAAGACGAGAGCTCGTCGCGTGGCCTCCCTGACATCTCATCAGAAATCGAGAACAATTCGCCCACGCGGCGCATAGGCCGCCCTTCAGCCTCTATGCATGTAATCAGCAAAGATGGTACGATCGAAGTCGAGCGACACGGAACCAACGGGCAAACGCACGCAGGACGTCCGAGCTCTGTTTTGAAGAAGCTCGCTAAACAGATGATGTACTATCCGCTTGCCTATATGTTGATCTGGACCATTCCAACGTCCATTCGGATATACCAGAGTGTGAGAGGGGTGCCAGCGCCTTTTGGAATTGCTACTGTCGACAAGGTCAGTAGCTCATGCGCCGTTGTAGATCTCAACATCGCTAACATTGGCGCAGGCATGCATCGTGATTCAAGGTTTTGTGGATGCCATCATCTACGGCTTGAACGAGTCCTCGAAAGCTGTATGGCGCAACAAATTCCGCAAATCGCCCCCAGTAATGGAAGTCACACCTATTCAAGTGAACGTTGAGCATGAGATTCGGGTGGAACGTCTCTCGACAATACATACTGAAAGCGGAAGAAGCTCCGTCCACATCGTATGAAACTTGTCGCATCATCGCTTCCTCCCTTCTAACTAGTATTATCTAGACAGAGATTCAACAAAAAGTTCCCTGAAGTTGAGCTTCGGGTAGATTTCTGGGTCATCAATGACACTGTGTCCATACTGTGAAAAATAGTTATAGGTTCTCGTTCGCAGTACCCACCGAAGATGACCGCTGTTTGCATTGCCGGAAACTTCCTCCACGTACTTAGATCACCATGTCCTGGACCGTCATCTTTGGCTCCTTTGTTCGTCTCATAGCGTCACTGTCATATACAGACTGAATCTGACCAGTCCTACCTGTCTTACCCTGTAGCGACACGTCCTCCACCCCACTGTCAATCCTTGGATTGGACGTCTGAATCAATGTTTAATATCATCTATGAATAGGTGCCAGTCGTTCGATTATATTGTCACGTACGCTCTGTCCAGCCCCGTTAGTCCCTCGTCCACGATGTTCATCACGAACCACGACGACTCACATGGTCGTTCCCAGTTCTTATTGCAACGAACGGAGCCTTGCTTTTGTTATTCCTCTATAACTTTCGGAGCAGTCCTCGAGCAGAACAGAACATGTCCGGCGCACATATTACCCCTTCCAGCCTAGTCCGCCCAGCGTCCCCAATTTTCATTCGCTCGCCGTCAACGTGCATGCATAGTAGCATCATATTGCCCTCACACCAACCTATCCCATGCATGAAACAACTCCTACATGTTCTTCTCTACCCGCCTCGATACCTCCAGATCAAGAATGGACAGTCGAAAGTGTCACACCCGAGACTACCAACGAAGCCGTTACCTTCATCAACAACGCGCGCCATGACATGTTTCCAACACTCCATACCCAGCTCGCAGACGATGTCGCTCGCTGGGTACAAAGCGGCTGTTTCCTTCTTTCCCGGGAGACCACCACCCGTGAAATTATAGCAACGATCGGCTACGTGCCGTACGATCACCGCTTTTCAGATCTACACTTCCACGACATGCATACTGTAGAAGTCGTGCGGCTGTACGTTCTGCCAGTTTATAGAAGAGCTGGACTTGGAGCACGGTTATTTGAAGACTTGAAGAAGAGGGCTGAAGAGCAGGGAGTGGAGAGGTTGTATTTGCATACGCATCCGTTTTTACCTGGCGCGGTGAGGTTTTGGAAGAAGAGGGGGTTTGGGGTTGTCGGAGTGGAGAGGGATGAGGTGTGGAGGACGACGCATATGGAGATGCTGTTGAAATCGTGACGATACTAGTTTAAGGGAGGGGGGTGGACGGTCAGTGCAAGAACACCTTGATCAGATCGTGTGCTCCTGTTGTGCTGCGGGTTAGATGGGGTAATGGTAGGACGGCCTTCATAGTCCATCGCTGGAAATAGAGCTGGGTTGACTGCGGGGTGTTCTGCCTGGGGGAGGATTTACATAAGGCAGTGGAGGTACGCCTGAAAGGAGGGCGCCTGCATGCGAATTCGACTCGCTGTAGAGTTGCATCATGTTCTTCGCAGCATTGTGACTTGAGTGAATTATTACTTAGGTCAGAGTTGGATAGAAAGGAATAGGCACTCCATTCGTGGATTTGGTGGACATTTGCGAAGCTCATAGCCCAGTCTTGCTTCTATGAGCGTGACATACCCCAATCGCCTATCTGTGATCATTGCATCCAATTAAGTAACAGTAATCTTGCGACGCAATATTACGGCTTCAATTGTGACCTTCGGATGCACATATGGATGACGTCGTACGTAGGAAAAGTAGCGTCCCTTGGTCATGATCTTGGTCGAGCGGTGAGAAATCGAATTCGTGCAAAGTTGTATAGATTACACCGGCCTGTTGTTAGGCAAACAAGAAGATGCTGTCACAACGATCTGGCAATTTGTAATTGTGCTTGTTGAGGTGTGCGAGAGTTGTGTATGAAAATGGCAGGTCGAGATAGGAAATACCCAGAATAGGAAAATTGCATGCAATTTCGCTGGAACGGGAAGGCTACTGTGTATTGTGAAAACAAACCTTGCACTTCGCCCATCTCGGCTGAACTATCTGTCCGCCTTACAAGTGTCGGCCGAACCCCCGCAAACCATATGTTCGTAGTCAATTGAAGTTTTCATCTCCGTTCCTCCTACGTTCCAATCACCAACACCTTCCGACCTCGGAACTAGACCCTGGGCCGAGGCAAAACGGGAAACACCAACCAGGTCCAAGCGCCATTCACTGACCGCAACATCATCGCATTGCGCGCGTCCAGCACCAGACCGCCTAGCGTCTCTTAGATGTGGAGCACTATGTATTCGTCCGCAAGGTCTGCCGCTTACAGGCACGCCGCCTTTTGTGGCCGTCGGAGCCAGGGTGTACCTGTCGCGCCGGTCCGAAAATATTTCCCGAATATAAGACCAAACGTCACCGCCAGAGGCACTTTGCAAAGTCGAGCAAGGTGGCAGAGCACTGTTTCTGAAGGTAATTTCCATGATATCCCGATCCTTCATGGATCTCTGTATTTCTGCGATCGCATATCTAACTTGGTCGCAGCATCCCAAATCACTTCCAAAGGAACGGCTGAAGCGCTTCCCAAACCCAAACGCCCAATCTACATCCGCCTCCCCATCACCTTCGCAGTATCCCTCCTCACCTTTACCCTCGGCTTCACCATGGCCGCCGCCCCGCCGCCCCGGCCCTCAAGGACCTCATAACCCCTCCCACCGACGAGGAAACCCTCTCGCTCTATACACCCACCACGGAGAAAGCCGCCGCAATCGAGAAAGCCATCTTCGAGCACCCGCTTACACGTTCCCTCATGCAAGATGAAAAATACATCGCCTCGCGACCACAACTCAAGATCCCCGCGCAGTTGCGCGCGCAGAGCCTCACTGGCGGCACGCTCATGGGGGATGACAAAATCGAGGTCCCGCCCGTGCAGTTTGGGACTGAAGATGGCAAATCTTTCGTTTCGCTGCAGTACATCGGCACCGCTTTGTGCGGGCACCCCGGCATAATCCACGGCGGCTTGCTGGCCACTCTTCTGGATGAGGGCCTCGCGCGATGCTGTTTCCCCGCTTTGCCCAACCGCGCGGCTGTGACGGCGAGTCTGAAGGTGGATTACAAGGCGCCGGCTATGGCGGGGCAGGTTTTGGTGTTGAGGGCGGAGACGACGAAGGTGGAGGGACGGAAGGCGTGGGTCAAGGGGCGGTTGGAGACGCTTGTGGATGAGAGTAAAGGGGAGAAGCCGATCGTTGTAACGGAGGCGGAGGCGTTGTTTATCGAGCCGAAGATGGCGAAGCAGATGAACCTGGTGAAGGGCTGAGCGACCAGAGGTCTAAACGAGCATTGGGCGGCGTTAAAGGTGTTCATAGAATCGGGAAAGGGAGGACTGCGACCTGGCAACGGCCTTGTCGTCCTAGAACTAGACGTTTGTAATATGACTGAATCGCATGCTCATCATACGACTAATCCACGCATTAATCAACTGAGCTCGGTAGCATACATCCCAGGCGTAATTTGGCCTAATCCGTTCACCTCCCAAGAAGCAAATACACCCTTAGTCTCTCGAATGCTGCCCTCACAGTCTCGGCCAAGTCTTCCGCCTCTACTGGCTCATCCTTTCCATCATCTTTCCTTTCTAACATGACCACATTCCCGACCATCAAGTTCGCTGGAGTGCTCTCTGTATCGTTTTCCGCACCATCCTCTGTACCATGTACCGATCCAAATTCCAACCTGCCCTGCTGATCAAACGACGCCCACTCCAGCCAATGGCTCATCCATTCTTCCCTCTTCGCTGCCAAGATACCCTCATACCAGACCGCGTCTATGCCCCTCGCAAGAGTCTGGCAGCGGTCAATAGTCTTCACAACAGCTCTGATCGCATCGTCTTCAAGTCTGTCGTTCACGCAGTGGAACTGTAGCACGATGACTTCAGTGGCAAACCGCGTGATCGCGTTGGTCTTCGCCCTTTTACTCTTCCTGTCTTCTTCCTCATCCTGCGAGCTTGCATACGAAGGGTGCACAGCCCACGGACTCCACTGGTTCCAATGCGCGTTCCATTCACTCCGTTTCGCAGCGAGCACTTGGGCGAAGAGCGCGGGGTCTCGGGCGATGGCTTGAGAGCGGCGGAAGTCTATGACGGTCATCAGCCTGTTCTTGGAGCCCTGGTCGATCTTGGTGTTGGCGAGGGGGTATTGCAAAAGAGTGATCTCGAGGGCGAACATGTGGATGGCTCGGGTCGCTTTGTCGGTTGTCTTGTTGATCATTACGTTCGTGATGGGGGCGGGGGAGCTTGCGTCCACGGAAGACATTGTAACAGTGCTGCTTCGGGCGGCTTGTCCACGGGAAAGGTCGGTATCGAGGTGATGGTGGCCTTGGTGCTCGGTAGGTTGGTCCAAGGGATGCTCTGGTCGTTTGTGAAGCGTTTGATATGGCTCGACAGAGGTTGAAGTGCCGGGCGCGGGGTGAGGCAACGAGGAAGTAGTGATAACGGCCATCTTTATATTGGGGGACCGGTCGAGGTGTCAATTATGCTTGATCGCAGTGTGAGGTGGGGTAACCGTGTTGATGTTTTATCAGGTTTTGAGCACGCTTCGTTGCTTCCACAGTGACTGAAGCTTTGCCGCGACTGCTAAGACCTTTCACGTACGGCCTGCGTTATAATCAACGACTGCAAAGGTGAACTCGACGGCTGAACTCAACGGTGAACCAGGCTTCAGAGCGAACCTGCCATTGAGGCCATCTTAAGTTGTAGTTGGCTTTGCGTTCGCTGTGATTGAGCAAGGCCGCCACTCTTGCTGCCGGACATTTCGCGTCTAACGAAAGACTCTTTTGCGCTTATCTAGTACTGAGCTTGGGCAGCTGCCAGATTCAGGCGCAGTGGGTTCAAAGCTGGTCAATAGTAGCCTGATGTCAGCGATAAAGTGAAGCATGCCCCAGGTTGGCGCAGAAGTCAATGATACCCTGCAGTGCGCCAGCAAAAAAAAGGCAAAAAGCCATTTCACCCGCAGGCCCCGGCTCAAACTTGTTTTGATTCGGCCTCGAACCGGTGCACTGTCAACGAGTACTAATGTAGTGATTTCACCCAACTACGCTAAACTCTCTCTGTGTCGGTCGAAGGTGAAAGTCATGCCAATTAACGCGCCTATATAGTTGAACAAATTTCTGCTGTCGTAAATATGGTTGGAATTGTAGGTGTAACCGTGTTTAGAAGGGAACTGTCACTCACTACGCTCGCTCCGTCACTCACTGCTACGTCAATCACCTGCGTCACTCACCAGCGCCACTCTTTTAAGAAGTCAACAGCAAGGACGATGTGCTCGATCGAAAAACTACGCTCTCAGTCCAAAAGATCATGTGTCAGCCAACAAATTACACGAGATTTGGCGCATTAGAGAAGGAAAGGGTACCACGCGGTAAAGACACTTACCGAGATGCCTTCAGTTCGGCAGCCCGCAGGAGCGCTGAAACGAGGACTTGCCGAATAGGCAGACCAGATGAAATCTTGCGGAGCATCAGCGAGAGTTCAATGGCGAGGAAAAGGAGGGATGTATTGAAAGACGGAAGTGATACCTGTGAACCATATCCGTTGAGAAATGGCAGAAGAAAACAGCGGGGAGAGCAAGCTATCTCTAGAAGGAACAAATGGACAATCTAGACTGAAAACAGCCATGGAAATGAGGAGGGAGCGTGTGTCATTGCGAGGTGAGGAATGAATGCATCGTGGTCGAACATGACCTGAGGTCTTCGATCTCCGATGCCAAAAGGAAAAAGTTGACCGAAATGCAGGACTGCAACAGCAATGAAGTTTTGATCCAATACACATACTCGAATCACCTCGATTGCCCGCCTTCATGCCTATCTGCCCATACTATACACTCTACATGTCCTACTAGTCTCCTGTATCAACACATCCGCCCTATCATCTTTCAAACGTAATATACAAGCATAAGAGTGGGGAAGTGTATCGTAGCCTCATCGTGCCACTTCCAAAGCTCACCATACATGAGCCCATGCGAAAGAACGGAAATTACGTGCCCTGTGTTCAGGGAGCAGCAGCAATAGTAAAACAAGTCAAAAAGTACCTTTTGAGAGACGCCTGAATATGCCGGAAGACCGCCGGTGCCAGATGAGACACATAGAAAACGATGCCAGAAAAGGTACAGATTTTGATACAAAGCGAGGTTGAGGAGATGGTGGACTGAGAGATCAAGCGAGTTGTTCAGTAGTAGTCCCTCGCGCTCTTCTGCAGCTCGATGAATCTCCAGCCTCTGGTCTCGGGGTTGCTGACGTCTTCTGGTATCCTGGTCACGCCGATAGCATATGTGACCTGCTGGACCTTGTCGTCCATACCGGCAGCAAGCTCGCCAGTCTTCTTGTTCCTGTAGGTGTGCACTTCCTGCGTCCTGCAGGTGAGGATGAACACGGGTATCTCTCCAGGTTCCAGCAACTTGGCATTCAGAATATCAACCCCACGGATATCGACAATCTTGCCGTCCGACTTCAGACCTGCGGTCGTGTATTGCTGCATCAGGGCCGCATATACCTGATATTGCGCTGCAGACAGCCAGAGCTTCAGCGTCTCCACGTCGCCCTTCACATACGCGTCTAGGACTTCTGGGAGGATGTACTCTCGCATTTCCGTGAGGAAGGGCTCGAGCTGGAAGTTGGGCTCCATTTCGCGGAACTTCTTGATGACCATGGCGGTCTCATTCTCAGCAAAGAATCCAGTGAAGCGATCGGTGATGCTGCGGGCAGTCGAGATGAGAGGGTTTTCCGACTCGTTGTACACATCTTTCATGCCTGAGAATCGTCGCATAATGGGCGAATTGTCTTTGAAATCCCGCCAGATTTCTTTGTACTTGGCATCCTTGTGCAGAGTAACATTGGTACCAGCACTGGTGTCTGTTAGCAACGAAGTAAAAGTAGTAGTAACGGCATCTTACTCTGGATCCTCCTCCATGGGCTCCAACGGCTTGCCACCGGTTCTCTGAAGTTCGTTGAGTTCCCTCAATTCCCTCCGCTTCTTGCGCTCCTCCTTCTCAACCCAGCCTCCGTATCTTGACGAGCTACCATCATCCACGGTCTCCTTCACAGCCTGAAATGCCTTGGACTGACGCACTGGGCGCGTGACATATTCGAGACCGGATCCAGTCACGTTCGCGACCTTGCGCACGCCCTTCACAGGCATGGTGTCCCACGTCCATGCGGCACCCTGACCAATAGCTTTTCCTGTGGTCTTCAGTGCTTCGGCGGTCGTGGTCTTAGCCGCACCCGTCACCTTGCCGTAGGTTTCGGCAGCTTTCTGGACGCGGGGGTTCTGCGTGAAGTCGTGTACGCTGCCCGACAACTGCTTCGTGCCCTCATTCCATTCCTTCGACGCCTGGAACTCGGTCTTCAGCGTTTCCGTGAAAACCTGCCATGGCGTCTTGTCACCGTGAGGCGGAGGTGGGGGCTTGTCATCCTTCTTCTCTTTCTTGCCCTCTTCGCCCTCCTTTTGCTCGCCGGATTCTTCCTCACTAGCCTTCTTCTCCTCAGATTGTCCCTTTTCCTGCTCGCCCGCTGTCTCTCCCGCGGCACCCTCCGATGTCGCAGATTGCTTTGTTTGCGATTTTGGATCATTTACATTTGGCTCCTGCTGTTTCTGTGCTTGCTGAAACTGCGCCGAGCGGGAGGAAAATTGGCGGGCGTATGCGGAGGTAGTTCGGAAGAGAACATCCTGCGGGAGCAAGTTGCTTCTGAGAAAGAGGAGCGGGGAGCTTGCGGAGTCGGAGGATGCGACCGATCGTTGAGGAGTCGCCAACGACCGTGAAGTCAGAGGCGTTGTGGATATCCGCCTATATGCGGCTGCTCGTCCGGTCATGCTTGCTGGAGAGGGTTGGGCGCTCCATCGTGCCCTAGCCAAAGTGTTTGCAGCTGACGGTCGCATCCTAGGTAAACTAAATGATGTGACGGCACAATGAAACGGAGTATCAAACTGCCCGGAGGATGAAGAATGCACAATGGTGGGATGGAGACGGCAGATGAGAGGAGCGCAGGCGGCGAGATGTTTTTTCGGAAGGGTCGACCCTATGATCGGCGCTTGGACCTACCGCAACTTTTGCTTCGACCTCACCAGCATCGCTCCCTAGCTGGCACTCCCCGTTCAAGTCCCTCCAGCATGGCCAACTCTACCGCGTTACGCGCCTTCCGCTCCGTATGCGCATCGTGTCGCACTTCGTTCCCTACCACGACACCTGCGCTCGTCCGGCCCCTCTCTCAGAGCCATGCGGTCCGCGCAGCGAAGGGAGATAACACCATGGACAAGAATCTCACAGCTATCGACCAGCACATGTTCAGCCGTGCGGGCTCTTTGGGAAGCGTGATCCCAAATAATCCTAACGCAGACTTCGGCAACTTGGCAAAGGGGGAGTGGGAAGAGGATGACCGACACCACCTCCACGTCTATGCGCACAAGCACAACACACACATCACACTCACGGACCAGAAGCGGAACCCCATGGTCTCAGTCTCATGCGGAAACATTGGCTTCAAGAAGGCGGGACGGGGCTCCTACGATGCAGCATATCAGCTCGCAGCCTTCGTCATGTTGAGAATAAAGGATATGGGATGGTTGCCGAGGATCAAGAAGATTGAGCTGGCGTATCGTGGTTTTGGAAAGGGAAGAGAAGCCGTGACCAAGGCGATACTGGGCAGTGAAGGAAAGGACATACGGCCGTTGATCAACAAGCTCTCGGATTCGACGCGGTTGAAGTTTGGTGGAACGAGGAGCAAGAAGCCGAGGAGATTGGGTTAAAATATGGTTGAAAGGAGATTCGTGTTGGATGTCTGTATATTTGCCTGCTGTTTGCGCATTTTGGGAGAACGCCGCCATCTCGCGCGTGGTGGAAGATACCTGTACTATATCGCATCACTGGAGTACAGGAACATTGTAGCATACGGACATGTATCAGCAAGATGTACACATATGAACCCGGAAGATTGTTGACGGATTGTCATGTTATTCTTTTGGGGAGCGGTGCTCTCTCAGCTGCAGGTATCGCCCGATTCTCAGTGTCTTTGACGATTCTTGGGGCATGATCTCCGGACGAATACCGAGGATGCCCTCTTGCGCCTCTTTGCTCACTTCCACCGCTAACGCTAGATAACCTCTCCTCCTGCGCGTACCCCCAATCCTCCGCGTCGTCCTCGGTGGCCCGCAGGCGCCGTCTTTGTTCATCGTGTCGTAACATAGACGATCTTTCGTCTTCGAAGTCCTCGTCAAGGAGCTCTCCATCCGCAGTATCATGATCCGGTGGCGATATCCATTCCCGTGGCACAACTAGTCTTGGATTAGATTGTCTTACCATTGGAGTGAAAGGGTGGGTACGTACCGCATGGGAGAGCTACGCCTATGCTAGCGGCGCGGTTTAGCCAGCTTGGCGCGGAGCGACTGGTCAGTTTCTGGCAGAGGTAGGAGGTGAAGTGGTTGCAGTTCTTGGTGAGGAGGTGTGGTTCCCATGAATTGTTGCGAGGCCTGCACAAGTTAGCCGAGGTCTTGGTAGAGGCACAGCATGAGCGTGTTACCTCGTGTATTATGGCGTCCAGTTCTTCCTGTGGCCGAAAGGAGAATCCATGCAGGATCGCTTGTCGGAATGTGCCGCCTGGTGGTTCTTGTCCAGGCTTTGTGTAGTACACTCCACTGACACCGCGCTGGTCATGGCCACCGTACGCATACTCTCGGTCGCCAATAACGACACCCGAGTGGAGGAGAGAGCTACCGATGGCCCATAGAACTGTGGAGACCTTCCCCGGGGGCAGCAGGTCGTATATGTGTATCTTGATCTCCGTCTTCTGTAGTGAGAGGGTATTGCGGTGATTCGAGGAGCTCTTGCGGGTCGGTTTGGGGCGAGAGGAGGAAGACATGTCGGGTCGTATGAAGCGCCGTAGTAGGCCGTGGGTGTGTGCAATATATACGTTGTGGGTTTGCGAACCACGGTATCGCTCGCTCTGCAGCTCACGCGAGCTCCTATCAGACAATGGGAGGCATAGATAGACGTCGAGGAGGTAACCGTCTGGACTATGAATAGGTGAACGGGGAGGCGGGAAGTGTGAAGGGCGCAAGACGGGACCAGCCCTTCAGGAGAGGAGCGAGTTCAAGTGTGCGGGGAGGGACTCAATGAGAGATGGCGGAGACGGTGCTGGAGAGGTGAGCTCGCGCCAGCAGCTGGCCCAGACCAGTTAGCGCCTTCCTCAAAAACCGACCCACGGAACGCAGCCGAATTAACACAACCTGCAGCCCAATCGTTCATTACGAAAGCCGTTTTCTGCTGCAGTAGAGGGGCGGTCTTTTAGCTGCCCCTCCCTTTCTTCCTTCACCACGCCTCCCACCAGGCACCTCGCTTTTTCCTTTTCTTCTGTGATACCCACCTTTACCCGACCGGCAGCAAGTACTGCGATCGACTTTTCTGCCGCACTTAATTTTTCACTCACCCTCCGCGTCGGCTTCAGCACATCAGCTCGCATCCACGCGCGCGGTTCGTCGAAGCCAAAGAAGATGCCTCCCAAGAAGAATGTCGTAGAGGAGAAGGTGCTCCTCGGCCGGCCGGGCAACAGCTTGAAGAGCGGCATCGTGAGTAGGAGCCCTCGCGCCGTGGTCGTCACGTTCTCACGTTAACAGTAGACGCCAGGTTGGGCTTGCGAACGTCGGTAAATCGACGCTGTTCCAGGCTATCACGAAGTGCCATCTTGGTAACCCTGCCGTAAGTCGCACTTCTACTTCAGCTATGGACGCGCATTGACCCCCGCAGAACTTTCCGTATGCCACAATCGACCCCGAAGAGGCGCGTGTCATCGTCCCCGACGAGCGCTTCGACTGGCTCGTCGAGCACTACAAGCCCAAGTCGGTCGTGCCTGCCAACTTGACCGTGTACGATATCGCCGGTCTGACCAAGGGCGCTTCGACTGGTGCCGGTCTCGGAAACGCCTTCTTGTCGCACATCCGCGCCGTCGATGCCATCTTCCAGGTTGTGCGGTGTTTCGACGATGCCGAGATCATCCACGTTGAGGGTGATGTCGACCCTGTCCGTGACTTGAACATCATCAGCGAGGAACTGCGCCTCAAGGACATCGAGTTCGTTGAGAAGTCCCTCGAGAAGCTTGTCAAGGAGACGCGGAGAGGTGGTCAGAGCTTGGAGATGAAGAAGCTCAAGGAGGAGCAGGCCACTGTCGAGGAGGTCTTGCAGATGCTGAAGGATGGCAAGGACGTGCGCCGGAAGAACTGGAGCCCCAAGCAGGTATGTTACAAAATTCCTCCCACGTGCACACGCCTCCGAAAGATGAAAAAGAGCGATTGCTCTATAATCCCAGCTCTTTGATGCCCTGTTAACGCCAGGGCGTTATGAGATGACGTCCGATTCTGACCACCTCCTCACCTTGAATTTGCTCGAAAAACACCGTGACAGTTCCGCGCTAACTGCCTGAAGGTCGAACACATCAACCCGCTCTTCCTTCTTTCCGCGAAGCCTGTCGTCTACCTCGTCAACCTCAGCGAGAAGGACTACATCCGCCAGAAGAACAAGCATCTTCCCAAGATCGCTCAATGGGTGAAGGAGAATACCGAGGGCGACCCAATCATCCCCGTTTCCGTCTCGCTAGAGGAGCGTCTCGGTGCCATGACTGAGGAGGAGGGCGCCAAGGAACTCGAGACCCTTGGAACCAAGTCGGCGCTCCCTAAGATCGTCACTACTATGCGCAAGGCCCTCAACCTCGGCAGCTTCTTCACAACTGGTACGGATGAGGTCAGGCAATGGACGATACGGAATGGCACAAAGGCACCGCAGGCTGCCGGTGTCATTCACGGTGATTTTGAGAAGACGTTCATCCAGGCAGTCGTGTACAACTACAAGGTATTGCGAGAGGAGGGTGACGAAGCGTCGGTAAAGGCGAAGGGTAAGATCATGACTAAGGGCAAGGACTACGTCGTCGAGGATGGCGACATCCTGCTCATCAAGGCTGGTGCTGCCAAGGGTTAGACTCGAAATATCTAGTCTGTTAGTAGATTCTGGTGCTTCGGCGCCTGGTAGCTTGTAGCTGACCTGGTCTCACGATGGAAACGCTCCTGATGAGCGTGTGACGAAACCAAAAGCGAACTAGAAACGACCGCATTTGAAAGCAAAATACCTGAAGCTTTTACTACTGTTCCTAGACGCTATATTTGTGATTTTCTCCTTTTAACATGTACCGCCCATCATCCCATCTTAACTCCCTCCTTCGTCTCCGGCGCAAGCATCCAACTATTCCCACACACGCAATGCTTCGCAACCCCCATCAACCAACTCACATGCGTCGTCGCATACCCAGGCAACCCCAACATCACATCCTCCATGTACGCCCCACACCTCACACACTTCCTCAACTGCCTCTTCTTCTTCCCGTCCTCGGCCGCAGGCACCACGCTCTGAATACTATCGCTCCTGCCCCGTCCATTCTGCGCGTCCCGACCCACGACAGGATGGCTGTGCGCGCCCGCCCCCCGGATGATCATCTTCTGGCAGACGTCCACGGTGTGCGTTTCAAACCACGTCGCCGCGCGGCGCGACGGCGTGAGGCCGAGCCATGTGGTGTCGAAGAAGAGGATCTTCGCCATGTCGACCTTATCCGCGAGACAGGATCCCTGCGCGCCGTGCTGCGGGTTGTCCGCAAAGAGGGTATCCGTAACGAGTCTCCTCGCCGCGGGGAACAGCACGGGGGAGATGCGGCCGAGGAGGAGATCGCGCTCGATGGCGTCGCGGTCGTCGGCGGAGCAGTTTGCAGACTTGTAGCAGGAGCGGACGAGGTGCTGGGCTTCGGTGATGAGGTGCTCGAAGTGGCGCCAGTCGAGGGGGGCTTCGGTCAGCGCGTGGTGGAGGGGGTAGTACAGGCGGCGCATCTCGGGGGAGGCGGCGGTGTTCTGGATGTAGCCGTAGGCGGTGCGCTGGACCCACTGGATGGGGTTCGCCCAGAGCTTCATCATCATGCGGGGGAAGCTTGAGAGGAGGATGAGGAGGGCGGGGGCGTTTGTGGAGTCGAGTTTGGACTCGAGGAGGGCGGGCGTGAGGGCGGAGGACGGCGTGGGTTGCAGGGCTTGCCCGAGTTGGAGGAGCTCGTCGATGAGGTAGACCATGAAGTGCATGATCCAGCGGCAGATGCCGATGAATTGGGGGACGACTTCGGGGCGGACGGCGGCTTTGTCGATGTTGCCGTGCATGCGGGCGATGGTCGTGAGGATCTGCGTTACGTATTTTATGTTGAGGATCATCCAGGCGAGTTTGCTCGTTAGCGAGCGGTCCACGCTGCCTTTGAGCCCGAGGAGGTGCAGGGCGGAGAGGGTCTTTACGAAGAAGGGGGAGCGGCCGAGGAGGATTAGGTGGTTCTGGTTTGTGCCGTCGTCGACGATGCCGCAGTCGATTTTCACGTTGAGCGCCTGGAACATGAGGAGGATGAAGTCGCGCTTGCGGTCTTCGCTGAGCTGCCCCATGACGGAGAATATGTCGTCGCTGCAGAAGTACTGGTTGGCAGCGGTGGTGTGTTGGAGGACGAGAGCGGCCAGTGCGGCGGAGGCGGACTGGTCCTGGTCTTTGTCGTTGACTGCGAGTGAGCCAAAGTTGTATTGCGTAGGGTGTATGTTGATCTTGCCATCTTCTTTCAAACACGCGGCGATGCAATGATTTGGGGATAAAGCAACGTTGAGTGGGGAGTCTAGCGTGGGGAACGTGAACCCGGCTTGAGCCATAGATGTGACCTCCTCGGTATTGTAGTCCGGCGATATGGTTTCTTGTGTCTTGCGCTTTTTAAGTTCGATGGTGCCATCACTGTAGCAAAAGGCGAGAATCATGCTATACCACAGCGGAATGCACGAGAGGATGACTTGGTTCATCTGCGTCATGGTGTCCGCTTGTCTCCTCAAGTGCCAGACTGTGCGCGCAGGCACCGAATTTACGCTCTTCTTCTTTGATGTCACTTTGTCGAGACTGGCGTGCAACTGATTCTGCTCCGAATGATGCACCTCCCACTTGGCGACGATGCTGGAAGGGCTTGGCTGTGGATGTGTCGGGTCAACTGTGACCATGTTTGGTGGAGTTACGAAAATAGCTTGGATGGTAGGTACGGATCCGTCACCCTCTTCTGGGGTGATGGGGAGAAAATCAAGATGCGTTAATTGAGCTGAGACTGGAACCTTGGCTTCTGAGCCGCCGGGAAGGCCGCTGCTGTCGATCATGGCAGGATGGCAGTTGTCCTCAGTCGTGAGTTCCGTGATTTGAAGCTCTGGTCTTTCGTACACCTTTGGAGGCGCCTGACCGGCGGCTGGTTGAGGAATGTTCCACACAGCCTCTATGCGATAGAGATGTAGACGGCGAGACACATCGTATGCGACCATTAGAAGTTTGTTATCTGCATACGTTAGGTGGTACGTA
This sequence comes from Paraconiothyrium sp. Pb-2020, assembly GCA_022419385.1. Lineage (NCBI taxonomy): Eukaryota > Fungi > Ascomycota > Dothideomycetes > Pleosporales > Didymosphaeriaceae > Paraconiothyrium > Paraconiothyrium sp. Pb-2020. Next base: position 4,398,057 of record JAJUBI010000006.1, read on the forward strand.
GAGCAATAGCAAATGGCATACCGTTGTTTGAAGCAAAAGCAGCATGTGTGAATGCCTCTTTGGTGGACAGGACGGTTCTCAACGAAACAGATACCTCTGACCAGCTGCTATCTGGCTGTTGAAAGCGGAGCTTGAGGTCGCCCTTTCTCATCAAATACACCAGGCAGGCTTTTTGATCGACCGCATGGTGCATGTCTCGAAATATTTGTGAGGTGATGTTGAAATTCCACTTGTCACCATTCTTATTCGCCGACCATGCGATATGGTTCTACGAGATTAGCACCACTACCGGTACGCGGATTCCAAGTTTCTCACCTTCTGCTCATAAGGATAAATCGCAAGCCAATGCATACCCACTACAGCATCGATGTCGTTATCAGACCGAGCTAGCTCTGTCCTTGTGAAGTTCATCCGATCCAGCACCATAGCACAAGAGAAGATCAACACATGGCCGGCGGCATTCACCACGGCGAGGTCATTGCCGAGATGACTCCACGACAGATGCACGAGAGGGAACTCTTCATTGTGATGGGGAATATCGAGCTGAACATCTGTACCTAGGTCCCACCTCTCCGTTGAGCTGGACCGGGCGAAGACTCGTAGGTTTACGCCGAGGCCGTCTGGGGTGATGTACGCTATGCAGCCATTCTTGGACCATGCTATCCTCCTGCAGCAAGGTTAGCCTGGCGTGGAAACAACATAAAATCATAGCTAACGTTGGGGAAACTTTTGGTCGTAGAGTTGTCATGATGACTTCACAGCAGTATTAAACACTTACGAGCAGCATCCGCTTGCAGCTAGCTCATCCAGTCTCTTTGCAAGGCCTTTTACGGGCGGTGCGGCTGCCATGTTCATCGACGGTAACGAGACCTGTTCCGAGTCCCCAAAGAGATCGTCGACATCCATACTGTTATACGTTTGGTCCTCCATGTTAATCGACAGGGTGTGGGGTGAATAAGTAGAGTTAAAGGAAGCTGAAGAGTACAACAAACAAGGCAGAAGTGCTCCCTAGCGCAGAGCAAAGAACAACAAATTGAACTCCAAGTGGCGAAGAGAGCCGGGTATCACGAGAATCGATGGGGAGAAATGATAGGAAGCAACCGTGGATTGTGAAGCCATGTGCATCAGTGTGAGAAGGTTGTACGATGCGGACGGTTGATTGGTGCGGGCCTTAGCGCAGCGCTAAGGGGACTAGCGGTCTTTTCAGCCTCATCTGTGGCGGTGCGTGAACCTTTCGTGAGAGTCTCGTGTGATGCACGCATCCGCCCTCACCTCGAGGATGAGTTGCAGCGCAACAACTCAGGTGATAGATGATGATAGGAACAGCAATCATAAAGCACATAGCCGGGAATCACATCGCGCTTGACTTGTTGCTCTTCAACTTCTCTGCCAGCACGGGTTACGGATCATGGATCGCAAGACAGCAGAGTCGAGCCCACCGAGGCCCACATGTGCCAATGCGGCGCAATTGAATTCTGCTCGTGCTCTACTTGGTCGCAGTGTGCCAGAGACGAAGGCCAGCAGACGGCGCAACGTGTCGGCGCAGTTGCGCTCCATACAATCATCTTTGTCGCACATGACGACGCAGCGTCCACGGGTGCAGGCCGCAAACAGAGGGCAGAACTAACACAATGCGCTTTGATTTGTACAGCAGCACAGCATGCATAATTGCCGACTAAAAGCCAGTGGAGCAGCTGGTGGAAACCGGAGGTGTAAACAAAAGGCGCCCGGACCACGCCTGCCGGTCCAACATGTCGTCAAGCGACTCCCCGTCATCCGTCTGCGCCAACTGCGACCCAACCTCCTCCCTTTTCACACCACCACACACCCCTCCACGCGCGCCGCAACGCGCGCCAGATACATGCATAACTGTCGCGCTAAGCTGCGCGCACCCATGAAATAGCAAACGCTCCCCGCATTTCGGCGCTCCAACGACGTGCGCAATCCCCCGGACGTGCGGTGACGGCGCCTCTGGCTCGCTTTTACGCTCTGCAAGCCGCCTGCCGCTGCACATCACACCCAAACAACCGCCCCGACCGCGCCGCCTGCGCCCTCGACTATTGTTCTTACCTATTGGATCCTTTCCTGCCAGCTCCCGGGCCGCGCTTTCCGTTACTCGTCATGAACTGGCTCACGACACAAGCGCCAAGCTCACCATTGAGCTCTGTGCCTTCCTCCGCGCCTTCTCCTGACGCCTCCGACTCGGGCCTTTCTGACCTTTCCGACTCTGAGCTTTCAGAGATGTCACGCTCACTCGCTCCCCGCCGCTCGTACCCCTCCCCATCCTCCTCCAACCGCTCTTCCGCCAAGGCGTCGCCCGCGCCCGAGAACATGCCCTCACCTCCCTCCAGTAACGACGACGATGACCGGCCACGCAAGAAGCGGAAGGTGGAGGACCCAAAGGAGCGCACGACCAAGCGTCTCGACCTCCGGCGGGACCTGACGGATGAGGACCAGCCGCAGCTTGACCGCCTTTTGAAGACGCTCCACAAGAAGCGCAAGATTGTCGTGATCGCAGGTGCTGGCATCTCAGTCTCGGCCGGCATCCCCGACTTCCGATCTTCTACCGGCCTTTTCAAGTCGCTGCGCGACGAGCGCAAGCGCATTTCTTCTGGCAAGGAGCTTTTTGATGCGTCTGTGTACCAGAACGATTCTTCCACCTCCAATTTTCACGACATGGTGCGCACGTTGTCGCAGCAGACGAAGAACGCCCAACCGACCGCTTTTCACCATCTTCTTGCTACCCTTGCCCATGAAGGCAGGTTACTCCGCTTGTATACACAGAACGTCGACGGCATTGACACATCCCTTCCACCTCTAAAGACCCGAGTACCTCTCCCTAAGAAGAACCCCTGGCCAAAGACCGTACAGCTTCACGGCAGCTTGGAATACATGGTCTGCTCCAAGTGTCACACAGTTTCCGAATTTGATCCGGAGATTTTCGACGGACCGGCTCCACCCGCCTGCCCGAGCTGCCACTCGGATGATCTGGCAAGGCAAGCTGTCGATAAGAGAAGCCATGGGGTTGGTCGTCTGCGACCACGCATGGTGCTTTACAATGAGCACAACCCGGACGATGAAGCTATTGGGGCATGCTCCAAGGCTGATTTGCGAACGAGACCTGACGCCGTCATTGTTGTTGGCACAACTTTGAAGGTCCCTGGAGTGCGACGAATCGTGCGAGAGATGTGTGCAACCGTGCGCGACCGGAAGGATGGCGTGACCATTTGGATCAACAATGAGCCTGAGCCTAAATGCAAAGAGCTGGAGAACATATGGGATTTAATTATTCAGGGTCCCTGCGACGAGGTCGCGCGACACGCTGCCATGCAGAAATGGGACGATCCCGTTCACAAGGAGGTTACGGATGATGAGCTACCGAAGCACAAACCTTCCGTGGTGATAGGAACGCCCAAGAAGGTCCTCAAGGTTCAAGGAATGCCTACGCCCGCTCAGAGCCCGCGCATTGGCCCACAATCGCGAGCCTTGCCAGGTGAGCCAGAGACACCTTCCAAGACCGCGAGAGGGACGAAGAGGGCTTCCGAGGGTGCTGCGAAGGTCAACGCGTTCGAGCAGATGAACGGAAAGCCCACCGCCAAAACTCAAACCAAACGAGCAAAGGCTCAGCCCAAGAAGAAGACGGGCGCAAAGGGCAAGGCCACGAAGGTGAAGAAAGAGACGAACGTGACAATAACGAACACCTTCAAACAGACGAAGAGCACTGCGAAGGTTGGGCCTGCTCTGCTCAAGGGCAAGGTGGCTGCAGTACCAAAGAAAGAGCATGCGGACTTGATCGTAATACCCAAGAGGGCTCCCATAACCCCACGAAGCGGTGGAGCCAAATACACTGTGTTCAAACAGTTGTCAGCTGCTGACTTCCGGTACAATCTCTGCACGGAGCGTCCTCCAGTGGAACCGTTTAGCAGCCCGCTCAAACCACGGACGCCAAGTGAACAGATTCGACAAGAGAACGATTTCTTTCATGCGACACAGCCGACGAGCGAATCGCGTCCATCAACCGCGGACTCGACTTCTTCACGAATGAGCATCGGAAATCTGCTGAACCCGGAACCCGTATCTTAATACATCTCGCATTTTCTGGCGTTATCAACCGTCTATGGTTTATTTCTTTTGCGACACGAAGGACGAGTAGAAGTGTCGGACGAGTTATTGTCAGTCAGCGGCATACATGGCGTTATGAGATGCAGAAGGATTCTGCGTCCCTGTAGTACAGGAATGATGGATTTGTGATATTGTTTGGTCTTCTTTTCAGCTGCACGATACCCGGTATCATATCCCGGCCATAGCTCAGACAGAGGGAGCACTTGGAATAAGAGAGTAAAGTGCACGTCGTAGCGCGTTTCAAGGCTACTTTTGAATCAATGACACCGTACCTGCGAATGGTTTCTTACTGTATGCTCGTGATGTTTCGATGCTGTTACTATCACGGCGTTGATATGTGAAGAGCTCTAGATACAGCTTGAAGAGACGATTACCTGCCTTGCGAGAATTCATAAATGGCAACAGATGGCTTTTAGTGACCAACCTGTATTTTGAGGATAATTGATGTGCAGCTAGAGCGTCTTGGCGCTGTGTTTTCGAGTCGAACGCGTACCTTCCTCCCTCCTTCATCTACGTAGTTCACAATCTGGTTCACATTTGATTTCAAGCTGTTACCACCCGCATTTCGTTGAGACAGCGTACAAATTGCTACCATACTACACGTTTGTGGATTCCCCACGTTAGGCCCTGGACATCCAGACCAATAACTTGCATCGAACTTCGGAAACCTCAGCTGACGAGGCACTTTTGCTACGTCTACCCTCTTGGCCTTCCCTGTCCTTGCATGGCACCACTACTGACAATTCGCAATTTTACATCGATTGATATCGTCATCAAGAGCTTGGAACGCTTCGAGGACCCGAACACGAAACAATCAAAGGCGACGGCCTTTCCGTCGGCGATAAAGAATGCCCAAACGATAGCACCGTCGGCGCCTGAACTGGGACTACATGTTCAAACATTCAAGCGCCAGGATGTAGATGTTACGCTCGCTCCGTTCGAGTCGTATACGCTACGAACCCCACCTATCGAAGAGGCCAAACCAAAACCATCCTCAACGCTATCAAGCACCACTTTCAGGATCACGATTGAGGATGAGGAAAGAGAACGCTTTCGCATCGACACTAATCCCACCTACACTCAGAAGTGTTCTCGCACGTTCACACCCCTCACTCCCAACCCGTCTAACAGCTACACGGCTCTGTACCACCCAACAGCACCTACAGCCCACTTAACCATTCATGCCCACCATCTCCCCAACTATGCAAAGTGGATGCAGTCCCTACCCGACACGCTTCCCTTGTCTGCCATCAGCATTCCCGGGACGCACAACTCGCACACGCACTACCGCGCATTGCCCTCAGTCCGCTGCCAACTCGTCGACGTCAAGACGCAGCTGGAGAACGGGATCCGATTCCTCGACATCAGAGTGCAGCCCGCCAGCGCAACAGACACCTCGAAACGAGATCTCCACCTCGTGCACGGCGCCTTCCCCATCAGCCTAACAGGGACAAAGTATCTCGACCCCATCCTCACCGCATGCTACACCTTCCTCTCTGAAAACCCCAGCGAAACCATCCTCATATCCCTCAAGCGCGAAGGCATAGGCAGCGCCACAGACGCGCACCTCGCCTCCATCCTAGAAAAGCACTACCTCGCTCCCAACGCAGAAAAATGGTACATCGCCCACACCCTACCTCTCCTCCGCCCGCGGCAAACTCGTCCTCGTCCGCCGCTACGAAACCCAATCCCCTTCCCCCTCCTCCCACGGCCTCGACGCCACAGCCTGGCCCCACAACTCCACCCACGCCCTCCACGGCCCCTTCTGCGTCCAGGACTACTGCGAGATAAATCACCCCTCTGCCATCCCGCAGAAACTCCTCCACGCAAACGCTCACCTCGTGCGCGCCGGGGACGTCACGCACTTCATCCCCGGCCTCAATACGGACGACAAGAATCCCATTCCGCCGGCCCCGCTGTATTTGAATTTTCTCAGCGGGAGTAACTTCTTCAACGTCGGGACGTGGCCGGGGGGGATTGCGAGGGTGGTGAATCGCGGCGTGGAGGAGTGGATTTGTAGCGGGCATCAATTAGCTGTGCCGCTGGGCGATCCCCAGGAGCCTGGGAGGGCGAGTATGGTAGGGGATAATGAGGGCGACGTTGCGGGGGTAGAGGATGGGGTTAGGAGGGTGAAGGAGGGGGATGGCGGCGCGGGGTGGTGGTTATGGACATGGTTGGCGAGGGGGGGAATTGGGATTTGGTGAGGTTGGTTGTGGGGATGAACATGGGGGTTGTGGAGAAGGTGAGGAGGGGGATGTGAGGGAGGTGGAGGGTGGTGTGTTTGTGCCGTCTGTGGAGTGTTAAAATGAGGCGTGAGCAGGTGGGATAGCTATAGTTTTGGAAGTGATACTGCAGCCGACTAGTTCAATACGCTCACCCGTCTGTATGGTCTGGCTCTTCTCTAGCGTCTCACGTAATGCCATTCTAATCTAGCGTCCACCCGCTCAGACAAAACGGCGTGTGCAGCACGGAAGCTCGTAGCGTCTGCGGTATATAAGACGGGATATATCCTAGTACCGAAGCTACAAAACGCCACTCCCCCCCTTCTACTCACCCAACAACTTCTTCTTGCTCTCCCCCTCTCCAACGGCCCTCTCAAAGCCCCCATCTCCACATCGCCTCCCTCCACAGCTTGATACCCCCCATACCCCGTCTGCACCCCCAGTCCACCATACCCCCCTCGTCCCCGCCCGCCCCATCCTTCTGCCTCAAACTCATGCCCGTGAGGTTAAACCTCCCACCCCCCACCAACGTCGGCACATCCCTCTCCTTCCCCCTCCACGGCCCCACCCCCGTCCCTCAGCCGCCATCCGCTGCAGCTGAAACGCATTACTCTCAACCCACTCAAGCCGCTTATACCCGCCGTTCCCGAGCGCATCTGCCAGCGCGCCGCCGCCTTGGGCAAGACGGTATTGAGCAGCATGATAAGCAGCCCGAGCCCCACGAGCAGCCCCAGCCCCAGCACGGAGAAGCTAGTATGTGCCTTTGAGCGCATCTTTACGGCGTCGCAGAGGGCGGTCATCGCGGGGGTGTCAGGCTGCTTTATGAAGCGGAGGATGCTGTTGCTGTCTCTGGCCGGGGAGGAGCTTCCGACGTCGAACTCAGGCGGCTGCGCGAAGGGGGGGCGCGCGTTGGAGCGCGGCGAGGGAGACGTTGAAGAGGTTTGAGACTTCGGTTTGCCAGTGGGACGACGGGAGGGCCGCGGAGAGCCCGAATTGGGTGCCGGCGTCCCAGAGGTAGTCGTTTGCGATGAGGTTTTCGCGGCCGATGAAGATGAGTTGGAAGTTGAGTTGGGTGACTGGCGGGTGTGAGTTGTGATGGGGGAAGGGGGAGGGGGACGTACACCATATCATCTTCCACATGAGCTGGAAGACGGCTTTCTGCGTGGGGTTGAGGGATGTGAGGTTTGCGTCTGAGTGGGGGATGCCGTAGACGCCTGTGTACGGGGAGCAGAATGAGCGGTCGGCGGTGCAGAGCTGGTAGCGTTGGCGGCAGCCGAGGAAAGAGCGTGGATGGGTTGCCGTGTAGCTGTCGTCGCTGTATGAGCTGTTCGATTTATCTGTGAGGTTCGTTGCGGTGAACCATGGGTCTTGGATTGGCTGTGGGTACGCAATCCTGGAGACGAGGCCCATCAGGGTTACGTCGGCATCTTGGATGTCGAGTTCGGGAACGGGATTGAAGAGCGGTGCGTAAGAGCCGTTGTAGTTCACGAAAGATGTCGCAGATCTGTGTCGGATTAGAGACTGGACTATGAAATGAAGTGGTTACTCGACATTGCGCCACGCAATCTTCGAGCAATGACGCGACAGTGGACTTACTTTATGTCGTAGGCAGTGTCGCCATACTTGAGAGAATTTCTCGTAAGACAAAAGAGGAACGGCGTTTGTCTAGTCTCGTCGAGCCCGACTTTGTAGCATATCCGCTCGTCGGTCCTGGGAACAGCCTCATCCCAGCGCCCGCCCGTGCTGATATTCATGCCCAGTTCATCCGCGTCGCCCCATGGTGTGGCGTATGGCTCTGCATCAACAGGCACACAGGTCCAGGTTTGACGCAAGGTAACAGCACTTTCTGGTAAAGTGTTGATGCCTAAATCGGTATCGGATCGAATGCCATCCATATCCGCTGTCATCGCTGTTCCATTGCAGACCTTCTCATTGAATGGGCACGGTTCCGAGCGACTGACGTTGTAGGGCAATGTAGGTCGTGTGTAGATCTCGCACGCGCTCGAAGAGTTGTCGCTAGTCTGGGCGTAGCATGATCGTGCGTAGGTAGCACTTTTACGATACCCGTATCTCGCCATAACCACCAATCCGTTGAAAATCTCGAAGTTCCCCGGTTTCCTGAGCTCGTCCGTAAGCCCCAGTGATTCGTTCTTGGCGACCTCATCCATCCAACCGCATGTTCCTTTTACGGCGAGGACCGCATCGCTACCAGCGATGAACCGTGAAGAAAGACCACCAAGAGCGCCGATACCCGCGCCGTGAACCATCGCGAGTAGGATTAGCCAGTACGTTCGACCGAAGGCATTGACTCGCGAGCCCTGACGAACGGCGCCCACTCTGAAAAGCTTCCAGCCCAAGCTGGCTTCCGTGTCTGTGTTGCGGAGGGCCAGTTGAATTTGGTGATAGGTATCATCTTGATCCGCTTCCGATGCTTTTGATTGATGAATGATGAAGCATATGATGGACCAAAGGTAACTACCAGCAAGCCTAATGAACAGCGCAAGAAAGGCAATTAGAATCAAACCCCATTGCGTGGGCAGCGTCAACGTCGACTGAGCGGCTTGCTTGTTGTCTACGCGGGTTAGCGCGAGCCTGAACGAAAGTGAACGAGATTGAACGAACTGACCAAGGTTTACCCAAAACCCGCAATGGATTTTGTCGCAACTCTCCCACCACATAGTGAAAGCTCATGGACAAGCCTAGGACGAGAGATTTAGCGAGGACAAGGAGAGGAGTAGTCGTAGTGCGTCATCACATAATGGGTGAGAAGTAAAAGCAAGGCTGCAACGCGAAGGATGCTAGAACGTGGGGAGCTCGTGAATTTTGTTGTCGTTGCATAAAACCTAACGACTAGACTATGAATGGGAAGTAAATTGCGAGGCGCAGGTGGACCACACTTTTGCCTCGTATGATAGGTTGGATTCGCAGCCCCCACGGCTCAAACCAAAGGGCTGAGTAGGGCTGAGTTCCATCTTGGAACACGCCAAGTCGAATCCTTGCACGAGTCGATATTCGTGGTGGGATCAGAAGATGCCCTGTGCGCTCAACGCCATGCGATATCATCGGCTGCAAGGCCGACGATCGCACTGGAAACACAATGTGTTTGCGAGTGGCGACACCCTAGAATGACCTTTGTTGTGCCAAGATATGCGGGGGGTAAGTTAGCTTGATATAGTGCATGTTGCCCGTTCATCCAAGCTCGATGGCCTGCAATGCGCTGATGACTTCTTCTGCGACCCCTCCCTCTTCGACCACCATCTTCACGACTTGAGAGATCAGCGCCCTCTTCATACCACCCCTTGGAGGCGTCCAAACTCCAGAGGCTGCGAGAAGCTCCCGCTGTGTCAATGCTTCAGCGCTGGAGGCTGGGACAGCTCCACCAGTGGCGGAATTCATCGAGTTCGGCACGCCTGGAGGCGTGAGATGGGATGGAGGGTCGATCGTCCGAATAGATACTATCCGTGCACGTGTAGATGAGGAGGCCGCGCTGGCGCATGCAACTGCGAGCACAGCATCGGCGACGGCAAGTTCCTCCATGCACGGGTCGAAGATGATGTTCGGTCCTACAGACATGGCCAGCACAATGATGGGAGGCTTGTCTTCAGCGGATCCGAAAAGACTTTTGCCCTTCTCCTTGGGGTAAAGATAAACTGCGGCGTCCCAGTCGTCGTCGAACAGCGGGTCCTCGTCCTTTTCAGATTTCAACGCCGGGAGACGAGATGTGAGGAGGGCAAGGTGGGTGGTCATGGATAGGAGAGCAAGTGGATAGGAAAGTGGCGGCGAGAGGAGGAGAATCTGATACAAGTCAGCTTGAATCGTGTAAGAAGAAGGAGCACGCACATCGATGTATAGCTTCCAGTGGAACCGGCTGTTGATATACAGTCTGTCCTTGAGCTCCCCACTAGCTAACAAGCTCTCGGTGAGCATTGAGGCGAGAAAGACGGGTAGCGGGTCGTCGTCGCGGAAGCCTGGGATCTCCACGCTGGCCTCGATCCACGCATTCTGTCCCTTGCCTTTGCCTTCATTTTCAGCATCGGCGTCGCGCATTTCTGCGTCCCCCGCTGCTACTGAGAGTATATTGCCCCGCGCATCGGGGGAAGGCCGCCATTGTGACTTTCCCACCTCTGCTTTGACGCCCACCAGTGCTTCGGTGCCATCTTCAAGGGCGATGCGTGCGCTTCCGTTCGCTCCAGGCAGCACATCATACTCTGCGCGCATAGACCGGAAGTCCTTGGGGCCCTTTGAGTGGTCGAAACGGATGGGCGGGGACTGGACGAGGGTCGACCGGAGGAAGGACAGCTCGGCCGGCGACAGAGTCACCTGCTGAGGCTGATTTGGCGCCATGTTGTCTCAGAGGTGTGGGAGCTCGTGGTGTTGGCTGCAGCTGTACATATTTTCGACAGGTCAAGCGCGCGGGTCATTTCCAAGCTCGGGCCTAGCTTGAGTACGAATAGCGCGTCATGCCGCTTGCGCTGGCAGTCCGACCGCTTCTTTAGCTACGGGAACGATGCTAGCAGCCAACTTCTCCGTCGTCGTCGAAAAGCCAGTCTTCCACTGCTCCACTGCCTCACTTTCTCCCCAACAAGTACAGTACGCGCTCCCTGCCCGCGGCCATGACGTTGCAGTAAGCCCACGCGACCTTGTAACCCTGTCACCACGCCCGAAACCGCGCAGCCGCAGCGCCGCGGCATGCCATCCCGCCAGATGCGGAACAGCAACAGCAATGGCATCGACAAGCTCGACTACCATCCCACCCGTCCCCTCCTCCACAGCGACAACGAGTCCGGTCCGAGCCGATCATCGCGAGACACGAGCTACGCCGGCAGCTTCTTCGAACAGGTAGCAGAGGGTGTCATGGAGCGCGACCGCGAGCGCATCCAGCGCGAAGCTGTGCGATGGCTGAGCTTCATATGGGCCCTCATCAACTGCCTCTGCGCCGGCAGCATCACCGCCTACTCGCTGTATGGCCACCTGTTTCAGTCGAGGCTGCACTACACCCAGTTCCAGGTCAACATCGTCAGCATCACGGCCGAGCTGGGCATGTATCTGCCTGTGCCTGCCTTTGGTTACCTCTGCGATCGCGTTGGTCCCGGCACTCCATCCGCTCTATCTGGTGTATTGTTTGGTCTGGGATATCTGCTAGCTGCCTTTGCATACAAGAGCGGGCCTCCGCCGTCTGCCGGCGGCCATGGTTGGCCTTTCGGCGTCATGGTACTAGCATTCGTCGCAATCGGCATGGGCACGAGCTGCATGTACCTCTCGGCCGTCACAACCTGCGCGAAAAACTTTGGACGCGGAAAGTGGAAAGGCATTGCTTTGGCGGCGCCCATTGCTGCCTTTGGCCTTAGCGGTTTTTGGCAGAGTCAGGTTGGCAGCAGGCTGCTATACATTGTGAAGCCGGACGGGACGAGAGGAGATGTGAACGTCTACAAGTTCTTCCTGTTTCTGGGCATCACCCTCTGTGCCGTCGGCATTATAGGTTTCTTCGCCCTGCAGATCGTAAATGAGGAAGAGATGATTGACGAAGCCGTCGAAGAGTTGGAACGATCAGGTCTGCTGGCTCACGACGAGTTCTTCACCCAAGCCGCCAGTAATCACGGATACGGCACCATGGAGCCGCGCGACCTCTCCGACTCCACATTCGACTTCCTCCAATCTGAAGCTGAGCGCCTGAAAGCCCAAGCCGAAGAAGAAGCCCGGAAGAAGACATGGCTCCTGAACGAAGAAACCAAGCGCTACGTCTCCGACCCAACCATGTGGTGGCTCGCAACCGGTTTCTTTCTCGTCACCGGCCCCGGCGAAGCCTTCATCAACAATCTCGGCACCATCATCGGCACCCTCGCACCGCCTCACACACAGGCCACGACCTCCCCTGCAACCCATGTCTCTATCGTGGCCATCACCTCCACCATCGCCCGTCTCGTAACCGGCACCCTCTCCGACATCCTCGCCCCCGTAGCCCCAATCCACCAGCATCGCCGCGGTCCTGACTCTGTCACCAACTCTATATCCTCCCTTTTGCCGCAGAAGAGGTTCTCCGTCTCCCGCATCACCTTTCTCCTTACATTCGCCTTCATCCTCTCCCTCGGCCAACTGCTCCTCGCAAGCGGCTGGGTCCAAAACCACCCCTCGCGCTTCGCCGCCGTCTCCGCCCTCATCGGCTCCGGCTATGGCGCCGTCTTCAGCCTGACCCCCATCGTCGTCTCCGTCGTCTGGGGCGTCGAGAACTTCGGCACCAACTGGGGCATCCTAGCTATGACGCCTGCCGCTGGAGCGACTGTTTGGAGCGCGATTTATGCGACGGTGTACCAGAAGGGGGCCAATGGGGGAGAACCAGGCATGGAGCGTGATGCTGATGATGTACTGTGTTACGGGAGGGGGTGCTATGCGGTGACGTTTTGGGCGATGGCGGTGAGTGTGTGGGTGGCGATGGGGTTGTGGCTGTGGGCATGGAGGGGCCCTGGCGGTTGGAAGAAGAGGGGCATTGCCGTGTAAGATCTACGGCTACATGCTTGCAAATATAGGACGGAGGACTGTACAGGAGATGGATGTGTGTTTGGACATGTATTTCTTTTTTTACGACTCGGTTATGACAGCGTGCATTGCGGGTTTGTTTATCTAGAGGGCCTGGCTGGGCTACTGGACTGGAGCGTTGGTATGCATGGCATACTATACTATATACTGCATATTTCTTTCCTATATACCACAATCTATCATTACCGCACAGCCTGACAACGTCTTGGGTCTCTTCTCATCATCTTTTTTTCAGTGTCTTTTACGGAGCATTGGATCTTGGATAGCCCTGTCTGACAACGACAGCTTACTTCTATCATATATATTGTCTACAAGTCTCTAGGAGGGCCTTTTGTTTTCCTAGGAAGATTCGACGTCTACGGAGAGTGTTGTTCCCAAGCACTCATGACCAAGAAGGTGACTAAGGAGGCACTCTTCTATCATTGATGGCAGTGAATTGTAGATCGAGGACATGAGACATTCCTCTATGGGTACCGAATCCTTCGTATGAAGGTCCGCAGCAGCAGAGGATATTTAGTAAAAGTCCTGCTGCCAGTCGATTTGATCGGGCTGGGGGCCGTGTCTGCCTCAAATCACCGCCAAACGACCTTTACTGTTAGTAGCCATCATAATTCAATTCAGAAAGGTAGCGCAGGAACCATCGCCCGTCTCACGGCGTCCTGCGATTTGAGCAGTGCGTTGCGCTTCTGCGGTACGAAATGGGTTGCCCCGGCAGCAATCTCTGCCGCCTCCTGGTCGTTTGATTGTTTGTTGACCTTCCGACACTCTTCCCTCTCAATCTCAATTGCACGGGCAACAAAACGACCGCACTGAGCAGCTAAGCGCAGCTTTATCTTCGTAAATCGAGCTGTGAGTGGTCCTTAAAAACCGGGCAAGCTTCAGGAATGGGATCCATCGCAGCACGCTAACGCTGAGCCAGGGTGGTGGAACGTGTCTCGTGACGCGGGCGCGACGCACGTCCCAGCCACCCGACTTTGCGACCTACAGCTTATGTACTCGTGAGGACTACAAAGCAAGACGTCCAGCAAAGCCACTCCCGCTCGGTGCGCACTGGGTCTCAGAAGTTGATCTCGATGAAGCCGCGCCGTCTCCGCCAGTCCCCAGCCAACCACAAGCCGTAAGGACCACGGGTCCTTCACAGCTATGGTGATCAACCTCAAATCCGACCTATACAAAAATCTACAAAACCCCACCGAGCAGATAGGTATTTTTACTTGCAACCATGAGGGTGAATGCGGAGATTCATGCCCTTGCAGAATCAATAAAACCACTTGCCGCGAAGCCTGCAAATGTCCTCCAGATTGTCCCCATCGATTCCCCTATTGCGACTGCGAAAAGGCATGTGAGACAGGGTGCGTTTGCATCGATCATGGTCGTGAGTGCGTGCCAGGCAAGTGCAGGAATGGTCGATGTATCGACGGTCGGTCCAGAGTATGCTATTCATTCAGGCGGAAGAAGCCTTGGAAATCGCTCAGAGTGAGCAAGTCGACCATCCCAGGAGCAGGAAATGGCCTGTTCACGTGCGAGGCCATCAGTGCCCACCAGTGCATTGGGCGATATAGGGGCGATGTTATGCACGACGCGCTGCGCCCCAGTCATGGAGGGACGGCGATGACTTCTTTTGCCATCGCCAAAGGCAAGGAAGTTTGTAACCCTTGGAGAGCTTTCGGCTAACGCATATACCAGACTCGTCCATACAGGGGCTCGACCCACGCAACTTCTTGTACTTTCTCAACCATCCCTCCGGCGGAAAGAAAGCGAATGCCGAATTCAGGTCCATTGAGGGACCAAGTGAACGTTTCATAGTGTTGATGCCTCTTCGAAACATTCGTAAAAATGAGGAAATCTTTGCAGAGTATTCGTAAGTGCATGGAGCCCCTTTTCCCCAGAGGGTTACCGGCTCAGAACCACAGCACAGACTTCCACGGCTTCGACAAAGTGTCTGGAGCACAGAACGAAAAATGGTGGAAGCAGTTTCCAGATGTGAATGACTACAGCGTCGGAGAATACATCCTCATTTATGGCAAATTGGGAAAGTCGGACGACGCGGAGGTTTGGGTTGGGAAGATCGCCAAGAAATACGAAGGGGACTATTACGGCATCCACTGGATGTACCACCCTTCTCATCTCCCGCTGGTGGAGGGCCTGAAGCTGCGCAAGTGTATCACGGAAAAGACGCCAAACTTCGAGCCATGGGAGCTCATCATAAGCGAACATGCCGGCATTTTCCACAAGAGCGTCATAATGAGTCGTGTCCGAATGATAGAGCGCGCCAAAGCGGGCAAAGAGAAGATGGACGGGACGTGGTGGTGGGACTGGGTGATAAAATACAGTTGGAAACAGGATCCTGTAACGAAAGCTACGAGCTACGCCCCCATCATAGTACCGTCCAAAGAGTACTTCAAAAAGAGGAGAGAAATAGCCGATTGGGACGTCAACGATAGGGCACAGGAGATGGGATTGAAGCTCATCAAATCGACGAAGGAGGAGAAGATTGTAAAAGGTGACAAAAGCAAGGAATCCACGATTGATGAGGTGAAGAAGCAGCTCGGGAAAGAGGAGAAGCTAAAGAGGAGGTCAGAGACACCCCTTAAGAAGCGTAAGCGAATGGTGGGAGATGCGCCCAATGACGACGACCAAGGCACCCCCAAACCCAAGCGCCAACGGACCAGTCGGCCTATCTGCCGCGACGCCGAGTCACGCTCTCACCTTGAGGCCGGAGGCGATGAGCAGACGCACGAGGCGCTGTCGCGGATACCGATATACTATACTCGGTCAAAAAAACCTTATATCAGCGACGATGAACTCTCCGACGATGAAGAGCCGCAGGGCCTTCATCCCGATAATAACGCCGAAAGAAGGATTTCGACGTCTCCGTCTAATATACCAGACCGCAATGAAGACACACAGCCCACCGAAGAGGCGTGCGGAGCTGTCAAAGCGCTTCCAAACTTGTTACGCACAAAAGACGGCTATTCATTGCGGTCTAAAGTTCAAGAGTCAGACGACGAATTGTCTGATATCGGGACGCCAAGGATGGCGTATTTATCTGATCCTTTACCGGACCCGCTCCGCTCACAGGAGGAACCTATTGAGGAGTTGGACTTGGCCGACGGCTAGACTGGTTCTCACCGTACGTGGGAAACACTTGATCAAACGCAAGAGGCCTCAAGTCACACACGAAAGCCGCTAGCTACCCGCCGTATGGTAGCGTCCGGGAGGATGCCGTTGAGGAGCTAGACTTGATCGAGGACGATGGCAACTCTCAGCGTACGCGTGGAACACCCAACGACCCTTGAGACGACGTCGCTCAACCCATGGAAGCTACCGGCCGGCCGCCAGCTCACAACGTTCAGCATCCAGCGCTGACAGCACGAGTTGCAATCAACTTTAGTGTGGATATCTCAATTGGAGGCAACAGCATCATCACGTCAAAGCCCTGCTTGAACAAGCATGTATTCTGATTTCATTTCGAACCCCCATGGTCGAGCTTCTTGATCTTTTACAACCAGTACTTCCAGCATTTCTAGCACAGGCCACACCGACTCCCAACGCTTAGCGGTACTGCGTCTAGTCAGCGTGTGTCACGCGAGCGCATGACATACTACGTACCTTGACGAATCCAATATCTGCCGCCTTCTCCCGGAACGCCTGTCGACTCATATTGAGCCCATATTTGCGGATCACACCAGCATGCTTTTTCTCGCCGGTGACGATACTACACGTTTCTATTAGCTTTTGCACATTCAAACACGAAGCCGGATACCAGTCAGCTTCCAGGGAGCACTTACCAGCTCCGCGAGCCTTTGCCGTATGTGCGCGGGCGCGAGTACCAGACGTTGTCGTGGGACATTTTTGACTTTATTTTGCGATGGCCTGGTAGAGGGTAGACGCGGTTCCGTGAGAAGAGGGTTATATTGGGTGGTGAAATGTGTTTTGTGCGCGAGGGGGTGGCCTCAGTACCTTGATGGTTACTTGGGGTGCGCACGGATGTTTGCCACACGACGCGGCGAGATGGAGGATTAGATCTTCCGGTGCGATCTACTCGTGCGCGGTGGGCTTGATGTTGGTGGTATTCTGGGTTTTGATGTGTTTGGCCCTTTGGTGATGAGCGGTGAGAGATGGGGCTGGCGATTTCGGAGACTGGGCGAGCATTGCATTAAAGGATACCTTTTCGGCATTTGGTAGCTTTATGCATCGCAAAAGCATAGTTGGTGTTCTGCTGCGCTGAACAGCGAGCATGTAATGCATACTTTACACGAAGAACTGATGCAGTGCTAACCAGGAAGGAGTGCTTATTCGCCCTCCTATCCTTGATCCTCCGATCACAATATCCTGTGTCCATCAGCGACCAGAAACAACGGCTGTCAGTAAGACGCATCATCACAGTGAATGGCACTCAATTACGCCTTATGTAATGTCGGCTCGGACATCAAGCCAAGCACCGATCCGTCTATCGCTCGGTACACGTATTGTCAACCTCTGACATCGAATACAGAGCCCTCATTCCTCGCAACTGCTGATATTCAGCTTCTAACGTTGTTGACATGTTGGAAAGTAGACTGTATTTGTCTGTTGATGGAGCGAGCACGAGAAGAAACCGCCGAACATGCACATGCAACACAAGCCTTCAGCTTTTCACAATCTCAAAAGGCCACATATACAGAAATTGAAGCTTACGATATCTGTTCACTAAGCTCACAACAGCTCGCGTTCCGAAAATCGTCCGGTGAAGATTGTCCTGAAGACATACGCATGAGAGGGCTTTGGTGTTGCATGAGCGGGCAATTGTGGACGCTAGCTAGGTCAGGGCATAGGTATCCTTGCGACCTCGCGAGTTTTCCCCGAGTTCTCGCTTATCGTTTAACTTGACTGCACATGTGTTATATGATGGCGGTATTGGCGGCCGCTGGTAAGAGAGACCCGCTTCTTGCTACATTCGGTTACGCTCAGATAATACTAGGGCGTGGACCCTCACCTCCATGATGACAAATGGCGAGCCTCAGGTCCTATGTAAACCCATTCAATATTCCCGTAGAGCCTCACATTCCCGTGCAATAATTGCAAATTTCTCAAGCCGCCAATCCGACAATCATGTCTGAGCAGGTTATCTTCTACGACATCCCGACCAAGCCTCCCGTCAGAGGATGGTCATTCAACCCGTGGAAAAGTAACCGCACACGTGCTGTGTGCCCTCCAGCCGCTGACTTCTCCAGTACGCATGGTCTTGAACCTCAAAGACATCGACTACAAGACCCAATGGGTTGAATACCCCGACCTCGCCCCCACCCTCAAAGCCCTGTACGCCCCTCACCACCCCACCACCTCCCCCTCCTAACGCACCCAGCGGCCTCCCCCCAAATGATCCCAACGACCGGGATTACTTCACAGACTACACCAGCCCAGCAATCCGCTACGCCGATGGCACCTACGCCATGGACAGCTGGAAAATCGTCACCGAGCTTGAGAAACAATACCCTACCCCATCCCTCCACCTCGACCACCCCATCGTCGAAAAACTACGCAGCCTCCCCATCGTGATGCCCATCGTCACGCATCTCCTCCCCAAGGTCCCAAAGAATCTGCTGAGTAACGCTTCGGCGGAGTACTTCTACCTCACGCGCGAGGCGAGCTACGGCAAGCCGCTGCCGCAGATGGAGGCCGAGGCGAAGGAGGAGGCGTGGGAGGAGATGAAGCCTGTTGCGAAGGAGATTGGGGATTTGCTTCGGGAGGAGGGCGGGCCGTTCTTTCTGGGGGAAACGGGTACGTAAAGTGTGGCTGTGACGTTTGCGGAGAGACTGCTAACGGAAGTGTAGTTTCGTATGCGGATGTGATTTTCGTGACGTTTCTTAAGTTTATGGAGGTGCTTGATGAGGGTATTTTTCAGAGGTATTTGGCGTTGGATCCGGCGTTTGCGAAGGTGTATGAGGCGTCGAAGAAGTGGGTGGCTAGAGAGGACTAGGTTGGGAAAGGGGAGGATTGGGGCGTGATAGATGGTCTGCCATCGGTGGGCGTGGTTGTAGATCAAGCGTTCGGGTTGGAACGATGCTAGCCAACTTTGTGCATCCGTTGACTCATGATGCTAAGATGTTCGATCGTGCTCTTTCTTCAGCCTCTGTCTTTTCACAGCTTTCGCATCTTTTACAGCCCTCCTCGCAGCCTTTTTCGACATGGTTGCATTCTCACCGAGGCTGATTTTGTTTCCCGTCCTGGGCTTCGCTTGCTCAACATCCATATCTAGCGGTTCGATCCGCGAAAAGGTCATCTGCAGCAGCGACAGCGCCTTCCGCAACAGCTCTCTATCATTCTGAAAAGTAAGCGACCCGAGCGCCTCCTGCCACGACAGGAAACAAGGCAGATATTTTACTTCCCCAGGCAACTTCCCCCTATCCCCGTCCCCTTCCAAGACCGCAACGAACCACCAGATCATCTTCGTGCCCTTTCCGTTCTTCAGCGTGCGTATCTGGCACATGAACGGCTCCGTAAGGTTCTCGCACACTTTCGCCTTGTCAAATACATCTGCGTGGGCGTCAACCGGCGTAGCTCGCGTCGGCATCGTAAGCGGCAGCAGGCGGCAGCGAAAGCCGGTTTCTTCCATGACCTCGCGGACAGCTGCGTCCTTGCGGGCTTCGCCCTGGTTGCGGCGGCCTTTGGCGAAGTGCCATTCTCCCGAGTCTTTGTGCTGTATCAGGCATGTTTTTATGTTGGAGAGGTCGGAAAGGTCGAACAGAATGGCGCCGCAGCTTTCGACAAACTTTTCAGAGCTGATGGTTTTGGTTTGGGAGGTGCTTGCGGCCATTGTTGTGGGTGGGTGCGGAGCTAGTGTAGGAGGGAGGGGTGCGAAGCTTTTGTGTGGTCCGCATGTGGGAGGCCGGCCACAACGGTAATCTAGTCCCAGCTATCTTTGAATTTGCAAGCACCGGTGATAATGTTCTGATGTGGAGCTTTGCGGCACTTTTGGCAAGCATGCATCCACATCACATTTTCGCGCAGTTGGTGTAGGTGGGCTAACGGCATTCGTACTAGTACCTTCCATTTCGAGCTCGATGACGTAAACAAGCATCAGGAAGAGACAACGTTCACGCTGGAGAGAACAGACACTGGCCATCACTCACACGGATTGCTACACAGCCATCGTGACAGTCTTATCAGTTTTACCTCAACAAACGGTAAGCCTAACGACCAGGAGTCTCAGCAAGCTTGCAGAAGTGATTCTGCTATCGCCGAGTCCAGTGATGCCTGTTCTCGTTGATAAATGGATAATGGCTGCGGAGAGATAGTATTCTTTGTAGCATAAAATGCTTTGAAGAGCGCCGTTTCTGGACCTGGGTGCTTGGGTACGGGGAACAGATGGGCCGTCTGAGCAGAACTGAACGACGAGATATAAGATGAACTTTGACCTCATTCTTTTACATACGACCATAGGACACTGAAAACTAGTTGTCCTGCCCACCCGCCATCTGGCAAGGGACCGTAACCGGGAAAGGGATACAGTAACTAGCCTCAAGTAGCACCCACTGGAGGACATAGTTTTCCGGCTCACCCGCCATCTAACAAGGCACCGTTTCCAGGAACGAGAAACAGTAAGCGGGCTCGAGTAGGACGTATTAACATTACGCTTTACTGACTGAAGGAAGCAATATGCTGCGCACGTTACCGCCGGCGATGCAGGTGGGAGGGTGCACCATGCTAAACATAGGCACTGCGGCCGTCTGATGCTGGTCGACAGCACTACTACTCCCATCACCATTATCCTCACCACCACTATTATATACATAAAGTAGTCAGTTATAAGGTAGAGGATGCGTACCCAACATCTGTGGCTTTGAAACGACGTTGATGATGTGGGCGTCCGGCTCTATACGAGACAAGCCACTGTACAGGATATCTCACGCGTCGCAAGCATCATGATCGGCGCATAGCTCGCCCTATAGCTCGGTCGATAACCTTGGACCTTGCGTGATAGGGTCCTGAGAGGAGCTGCTATAGACTGAGGCGTTTCTACGATCCAAGTCGTAGCTGTGATGGCCCGAAGCAGCTTGATGAATCAAGATACGTTTGGATTTGAGACGAGCATAGTAAGGGAAAGTGGGTCAGTGGTTCTCGCACGGATTTACACCATTATATATACCTAAGTTAGCTAATTCAGACGAGTCAGATTGCCACTCGCGATGTGACTCGTAAAACATCATATACTATGGTATGATCTCATGCGTATATTCTTACGGCCGTCTAGTGCCAAGTAACTCCTAATGCGACAATGACTGCCATATTTTGACACCTACTACTATACTAGTATACAAGAATATCAGTACTACATATAACGCCGAAGTGCTGTCGGTAACAACACTAGAGGCTATATAACTTAAGACCAACCAGATCAAAACTCCCAACTCCATACCCAGCGGCGCTCCTTGATACCCAACATCTAGGCACTCTTACCCTTAGATGACTTGCCACCCTTGGCGGCTGTGCCGCCCTTCTTAGGGTTTTCGACACAGATATCAAACTCCTCGGCAGAACCAGGCTCGCGCTCAACCGTCTTAATGTAGTTGTACTTGCGGTCTAGGATAACGTATTGAAGCTCGGGCATCATACCGGCTGTAGTGAGGGTTAGCATATGGGATACGGTAGGCACAGGTGTAGTGAGGGAGAGGAGGGAACTTACTCTTCCAGACGCCCGTCTTGAGGATGGGAAACATCCAAGCGGCTGCACCGACCTTGACCGGAGCCGCCTTGTTGCATTTGGGCTTGGTCGTTTTTGGCTTGGTTGTCTTTGGCTTGGTTGTCTTTGGCTTGGTTGTCTTTGGCTTGGTTGTCTTTGGCTTGGTTGTCTTTGGCTTGGTCGTCTTAGGCCTTGCTCGGGAGCGTCCGCCGCCACGGGCACGGGCTTCGAGGGCGCGGGTCACTAGAGACTGGCCTTCTTGGTCGTGGTCCTCTGGAGCACTAAAATGGAGATGCGTGTTGTCGTCCTCATCATCCACGTCCTCCTCTTCCTGATGATGATGATGATCATCATCATCATCATCTTCTACTTCATACTCACCATCTTCGTCGTCGTCGTCGTCCTCATCGTCGTCCTCATCGTCGTCTTCATGCTCTTCCCCATTCTCCAGATTTCTCTTCACTCCCTTACTCTTAGTCCCCTTGGCTTTGGTTCCTCCTTTTACCTTGATCTTCACCTCCTTGTCATGTGTGTACTTGGCCGGGAAGTGAATGCCCTTGCCTTTTTTACCCTTGAGCTTCATGGCCTTGGCCTGCTTCACGGCTGCCTGAATTTGGGCCGCAGTGTACTTTACACGAGGGCAAGTCACGCCAGTGGTGAGGGCGCTGGTGTTGTCGCACTTATCAACCGCGCCCTTCTTGCCGGTCTTGCCGCCTGCAGCGGCCTTGGAAGTGGCCCTGTCTTCGAGAAGGGGGTTCGCAGCCGCAAGGGCTGCAAGACCCAAAAAGAGAATGTTTTTGATAAGCATGGTGATGACGGGTCCGGCCCCTGATTCGCGAGATCGACAAGTGAAGGTTTGAACAGAGGGAAGTAAAGGAGCGAATGAAGATAGAAGCAAACGAGTGTGTATTTCGAAGCGAAAATAAAAGCGATGCGGAACGAAGGTAAACGCAAAAAGAACGTCTTGCGCCGAAGTGACTGGCTGAAGAGCCTCTTCCACAGCGCTGAGTCCCTGAGATATACCCACGAAATTGCACACTTGCGGTCTTCAGTCCTGTCCGCCGCGATGATTTTAGAAACCCGTCGCGTGGTCCACATAGCCCACCCGCCTGCCAAGGACATTGTCCGACGCATATAATTCACTGCCAAGGGGAATTACCACCATAGAAATTACTAGTATCATATAAGCGATTTTTATGACTTATTCCTTGCACCTAGTTCCATATGGGTCTAGTGTCGGGGTTGTAGACTAGGCCGGGGTCGGCAGGGTGGAGGGCCGACCCGCTTTTAATGGCTAGACAGCTGCGGAACTTCAGTTCTGATAGCGGACTTCTCAAGCTAGAAAAAAAAAAAACGCGAAAGTCAGCGTAGGCCGTAAAAGGTCAAACCTTCCGCTGCGGACAAACTGAGCTATCTATGTGTCTGCGGGAGCTACGGTCCATGGTGGACTCTAGGGCGTATACACAAAGCTTGTCAAAATCACCGGTCTAAACAGTTGCTTTTAAGACTATGCAGGTCACAGGCAGCAGATGATAGACAGTGTACGCTGAGACGATACGTATACGATTGTATGAGAGACGAATCGCTAGCCTCGGCTTGGATTTAGACAAGACTGTACGAAGTATACCCTTCGCTTATTCAAACTCGGCACCGTTTGGCCCCTTTCGTGCGAGATAGCGAAGGCTATGTTAGATCGGACACCGGGCATTGCAGCAGGGGTCCACTTTGCAAATACGGATATTGGAGGTCGCAGCATGTAGAGCTCGTATGGATTATAAGATATGCGTGTGAGTCCTCTCAAGTTGAGCCAAAACAACAGCCACCTTCCTATCTATCTCCACATTCGTTCCTTTGGCATCAGTCTGTGACTGTATACCTTCCATTCATTTTTTTTTTCCCTGTTTCCTTGTTTTGGCAAGCATGCGTTCTTTCTATCAATTTTTCACGTTCGCCTTCCTCCAGATCTTGTTGTGGTGCAGCAATGGAGCAGAGGGCGTTACTATTAAGAAACGCATAAGGCCAAATAACCTCAAAGTTGGCGTAGAGCTCGATCGAGATCTCTTCAACGCTGGTGCTGAGGATTATCTTGCTGGCGCGCCACGAATCAACGCGAAGGACCAGCCCCGCGTCATCTTCATGGCCCACTGGCGGGTCAACGCCCCGCTCACAGATGGACAGCTCGTACAAATTGCCATGGACGGCTATATGGACATGCTCGAGGGCGTTAAGCCAGAGAATTACGGTAACCAGATCGGAACCAGCAAAAAAGCTCTTCCCGGCGTGATCACGGTCTTCCACTGGGACAATGAAATCATCATCGCCAGCTCGCAAAGTAAAGGTCTCCCGCTCACGTACACACGCAACCAACATATCCTTGAGCTCGTCCAGCAGTGTATCCATCCAAATCTCGAAAAGTCCGCGCAAGCCAAGTGCGGAGAGATGAGCGCCGCCCAGCTCTTCGTGCATCTGTACCCGACTACTAATATTGCTACGAAGGCTATCGTTAGCGTTACGGTTCAAGGCGACGAAAACAACCCTACGGCTACCACAATGGAGACTCTCATTAGAAATGGGATCAAAGCACCATGCTCTCATCCTGCGGTAAGTCTCTACCCATGAACTCCTATGCTAGTGTAACTCACGCGATGAATAGGGTAATGGCTGCGACCGAATCATCGGTGCTGGCAAGGTCATTCGCAGGGAGGTTCCGGTAGGCACCGCGCCGGCTCCCTACTCCAAAAGCGGATGGGTTCAGAGCGATACTCCTCAGATATCCTACGTTTTACCTTCGGCTCAAGTAGTCCATGTCTAGGTATTTGGGTGGTCAAATAATATTGGTATCGTGCATTGGGCATATGTAGGAGCATATACGATTAAGGTTATTTAGAGGGGTTGCGGGGTTTGAGTGATCGATTCGGATTATTGAGGACCAGGGAAAGGAGTAAAGGAATGATGTTGAGTTGATTGGTGCGCTTCGTTCCTATGCCATTTCCTTGTTTGAATTAATTATAGAGTACCATCAAGCTATAACTCTCAATATACAGAGAGCGATTTTAAGCTTACGCGTACGCGTAACGTCCGATTTGCTTACCCAATTGTTGTCCGGGATCTGTCATATTCTGATTATTCGATAAAGGTAATTATCCTTAGGTACCACCAAACCGACTTATAGTCATAGAAAAGAAGAAATTATTACCTCATCTATTTTAACAACCTACACGTTTTGCTTTCTTCTTTCTATTGGTGGAAGGTCACCGCTATTTATGAAGTATATATGGCATGGCCTCCAAAACTTGCTTCCAGGCGGTCTGCCGCCAAATAGCCTACCACAGAGCCCCTCTCCTAGACCTTCTGCCACAGCGTAACCGACCTGCACAGCATAATTGGCCTCCATAGGACGGTCGGCATCCACAGGATGGTCTGCCTCTGTCACAGGGTTCGGAGCTCAACAAGAAAATCACGGGTTGGAGGCCTAGGATTGATAACATGCATTTTCAGATATCATGAATTGCTTGGGAAGCCAATTATTGATACTTCATATCCCGTACAGGACGTATTTCCTACACTATCAAATCAAAAGGAATCAAAAGGACAATATCTTCTAGACTTGCCGCTTAAAACGTGTTGCTCCTCAGAGTCGGGCTAGCAACTGAATCCATCCTAGATCCCACAACCCCTTGTCCTACCCAACTCTTCTTCTCCTCTCTCAAGCTCGCTGCGACCGGGTGGTCTGTTGCGTTGATCTTATTGAAACCTTCCAATGCTTCGTCGGCCACCCTGGCGCAGTCATAGAGCCGACCAAGCTCGTAATACACCCTAGCAAGCGTTTTGAGTGCAATCAATCTATCTGGATGATATTTACCTCTGCCTTGCAGAAGATTGCATTGTCTGGCGACAATGTCCACGAGAAGCCGCTCTGCCTTTCGCCACCTTTCTTGCCGGACCCATATCGTGCTCAAGTGAAAGCGACCCCATAGAAGGCCGACATGATCGGATCCATAGTTGCGCTCACCTATGGGGAGAACATCTTGTAGCATATCTTCAGCGTCCTTTAGATCACCCAATGCGATCTTAACTCGTGCCAGATTCACCATCGCGATGAGGGTCATCCCGTGTTCTCTTCCTAGTTTCTTTCTTCTTATTCCAAGAATCTCAGTCATCATTACGTGCGCATGTGAAAAGTGTACTTGGTTGCCGCTCTCAACGTCTGTCATGCATAAGTTTTCGCATGCAGTCAAAGTACGATCATGCTGCGGCCCATGCACTTCTGTCATTCCCTCTATGGCATCCAGGTGGAGCTTGCGGGCTTCTTCGAACGACTCTGGCGTGTAGGACAACGTCGCCGTTTTACCAAGGAGGTCCTTCGCATCCAGCGTGTGTTCATTCTTGCGCCCATGATATGCTTCTAGCCCCATGACAGCTTCTTGTAGAAGTCGTTTTGCATCGCTCAAGCGGCCCTGTTGTTGTCGAGACCAGGCGAGTTTGCACTTGGTCATCAGAGTTTCCAACGAATATGGGCCGAGGTACATCGAACAAGCTTCCAGTACCTCTTCCTGCAGAGCAGCGGCGTCATCGGGCTGACCGAGTAGAAGCATAGTGTTTGCCAATGCAAGTGCGACCAAGCGCGTTTTTGGATGTTCTATCCCCAATACTCCCATAGTGAAATCTTTGACAGCCATCTGCAGTCCCTTCGCTTCGTCGTATCGCCCATTTTGGAAGTACACAATGCTGAATTTCATATACGTAAGCGCTTTCTCCCTGCTAAAGGTAGGCTCGGAGAGCGGAAATGGATTCAAGCGTCCAATCCGTTTATCCCGCATGCGTTGATCGATTCTCTTCTGACATCCGCGTACGTGTTCAACATGGGGCAATAGGTACAGACGAACATTTTCTTCTTTGATTGTATTCTCACGGGGTTGAAGAAGGATGCAATGAGAAAGCAAGACTGTAGCGGCTTCGGCCCAAACGCACTGCTCTGCGATGCTCATGCCCGGTCTCTCCCGAGCCCATTTATGCACAAGTGGGTGCAACGAGTAACTGTCGACCACCTCATTGTGGATTACTAGAGAGAATTGTTCAAGCTGGTGAAGAGCAGCGCGCGAACGATATGGATCGAAAGATTTAGACGAGCGGCCAGCTCGCACTACCTGCAACGGGTCAGGGTCGAATATGGGTCTACATAGAAGAACATACACTAGGTAGAACAGGAGGACTTCGATTTTGGTGTAGATATGCGAGTATGGCAAATGTGGTATGTCTTAACCACGACCCCCAACCCAACGGCGGGGACACGGCTCGTGTCTCAGCCTCCTCCTTCTCATTCTCTTCTTCAATCTCTCCATTCGTCACTGCTCTCGTTAGCATCTCAAATCGGATATTTTGATTGTGCAGGAATGCGAATGTGTTGAGCAACTGAAGCGCATCTCGCGAAGCTTCGTCCTCTCGATACTCTATCGCACGAAGGTTGAGCTCAAATGTAGCAAAAACACTCAAATGATCAGCGATATCGCGGCCCTTGACTGATTGTCTTCCTTGTCTTGTCTTCTGCCACTGACGTTCATAGTACTCCACATACTCGTGAAGCTGACAGTATTTGTTGCGAATCGTCCGCCCTGCCTGGGTAATTGCCAGAGCCAGGTAGCCAAGAGTCTTTGCGATGTGCGTCGCCATCTGAGATACAGCAGAATCCCACGGTTGTGCTTGCTCAGAGGCCTTCAGGAGTAAACAGCTGGCCTCCTGACCTCTGAGACCATGGAACTCAAAATAGCCATCTCCGACCGTTCCGTAGGATTTGTTGAATGGACTTCGCGTTGTGATCAGTATGTGACCGCGATTAGCCCCTCTTGGAAAGTAATCATTGAGATCAAGGTCAGGATCGTCTGCATTGTCGATAATGAGGAGCCATGGATCGGCCAAGTTCGACAGCCAGTTTAGCGCAGCGTTTTTATTTGCATCCACACCGCCAATTTTCGACACATTCTGAGCGAAGGTATGATCCAGTCTATCCCGACTGGAAACATGTCAGGTGTCGGCTCTAGTCTTTTCTCGAGGTTTTCCATAGACTTCTTCAGTTCTTGGAAGTGGTAATTCTGCCGATCACGTTGCTCATACCCCATACGCCTGTGCCAATATTAGTGCTTCCTGCAACTGAAGATGCATTGCAACGCAGCTCACTTACGCGTTGATCACACTGAGATACATCTCTACAAATTGATTATGAGTGTCGATCTGATCTCTTATACCACGAATGGTTGGATTACTTCCTCGCAGCCGATGTTGTTTGATGATCCCATCACGCTTGCCAGTGACATTGGGGCTGTCTCCGTAGATCTCCTTCACCACGACCTCGAGCTTGTGGGCGAGTTGTCGACCCTCCTGGAGCGTGTGTCCTACGTGGCTCCATAGCGTGTGCTCTTCACTTCCTGGAACAGTGTTTCCATGGTCATCGAGAAAATACTCCAGCTGTTGATGTACTTTCATCAACCGTTCAACCTGGTCGATCAATCTTGCGATGTCCTGCTCAACGCTCTTGTAGGCAGCGCGAACCTCCTTCAGATAGCGAATTACTCGTACCACAACATCAGCGACGCCGATTCCTCCCGCTACGAACGAAAATGGATCGGCCATGTCACTATCGTGACTTCAGCCTTGCTCGGGGATGGGACAGGGTATTCGGACGCCTGCCTGTCGCAGAGCAGGCACTAGCATTAATTCGTGGTCTGAACTAGCTCAAGAGGACAAAAAGACACGATCAACAAGGCTATTCCGGGAATGTAGCTTGAACGAAACTTAGATTGGGTAGCTATCGGGTTTGCCTAGAGATGAGAGGGAGTTGGCACATCGACTTTCCGCTCATTGAAGGCAAAGCGGGGCAACGCGGCTGAATTGAAATGTAGCCTATGGGCATGCGAGGCAACACACCCGTTATCGCGGTGAAACGTTTCGTATGTGGAACTCAGCTCGCAGCCACGGCGGCAAACGAGGGGTGGGATGCACAAACGGCCAGTTACGCGATTCGGCCCCATCATATGAACATCCATAGTGCCCGCCTGCTCCCCAGGTCACAAGTCTGCTATGCACTGAACGCGAATAGATCCGAAAAATTGCGAAGTTACCCAATTGCCGAAGTCGCTTCTTCCCCAACACGAGCTAGAGACGGACACTGTACGATAGCGATCGTGTACAACGACGTGACGATGGTAGGATTTGGCTCACTGCTTGCGACTTTCTCCATCCTCAGCCTTGTTGGCTATTATGCGAGACAACGACGCATCCAGAGACAGGTAGGCCGTTTGATGCACTCACGAAGCAGCTGACCTTTGCTAGATTGAAGATCAATTCGGGGCGCAGAACGGGTGTAAGCCGCCTCGGAGGTGGTCTGCCAAATGGCCTCAGGGTCTGGATCTGTTGCTCAAGGCTACTCGACATGCAAGAGACCAAACAATCTTGCAGTTCTTTCTAGACGTGATAGAATCCAGTGGAGCGACCCACGAACAGCAGTTGCGTAAGAACCCAGCCATCACCCATCATTTGAGTCTCGCATTTCTTTCCATTCGTGCACTGATCGTTGCAGTCGGGGCCTCAAATATTGGCACCACAGACCCACGGAACATAGAAGAAATACTGTCGAATCAATTCCAAAGTAGTGCAGCCTCCGCATCAATTGATCGAGCCGATGGCTAACTTGTCAAACAGACTTCAGCCTCGGGCTCCGTCCCAAACATTTTGCATCATTAATGGGGAGCGGCATATTCACGCAAGATGGCAAGGCATGGAGGCACTCCCGTGCTCTGCTGAGCCCTCAATTCAGGTCCAATCGTTTTCAGAACTTTGAAGAGATACGTAAATGTGTCGAAAGCTTGATCGACAATATCCCAGCAGATGGCATTGTGGATCTGCAGCCTCTATTCTTTCGGCTCACATTCGACACTACAACGTTCCTCCTTTTCGGAGAGACTATGAGCTCTTTGGAGAGCAGCGACGTCGCTGGGCAGGAATCCGAATTTGCAAACGCTTTCAATTCCGCACAGGAATACTTGTCTCATCGCGGGCGACTTGGAGAACTCTACTGGTTGACTAACACACGAGAATTTCGACGCGTATGTCAATTGTCGCAGAAATTTGTCGACCAAGCTGTTAAACGCGCGCTCGATGCTGCAAACCAGCCGGGCTCAGAGAAGACACTTGACAAAAAAAATTATGTTTTTATCGACGCTCTCATTGAAGAGACCAGGGACACAAAGCAACTACGCGATCAGTGTTTGAATATCCTGCTGGCAGGCAGAGACACAACCGCTGTGTGTTTGTCGTGGACAATCCGTCTTCTAGCTCGGCACCAGCAGGTTCTGGATAAACTCCGGTCTGAAGTCCAATCGATTGTCGGCCTCGGTGAGGCTGCGGAAATACCTTCTCGGGAGCATCTGAAGCGTATGCAGTATCTCGACCTCGTCCTCAAAGAAGTTCTTCGTCTTTACCCTTCAGTCCCAGTCAACTCCCGAACAGCTCTCAAGACGACCACCTTACCACTAGGCGGTGGGCCCGATGGCAGCCATCCAGTCCTTGTCAGAAAGGGCGCAGCAGTTGGCTACTGTGTGTACGCCATGCATCGGCGTACGGACATCTACGGTGCCGACGCATACGAATTCCGTCCAGAACGTTGGGCAGATGGAGAGTTGGCAAAGAATGTCGGATATGGGTATCTTCCATTCAACGGAGGTCCACGATTATGCTTGGGGCAGGATTTTGCGCTATTGGAAGCTAGCTACACAGTCGTACGACTTATTCAAAGATTCCCCTACATTAACGTACCGGTTGGAGAACAGGTTCTGCCGGTCGGCAGGGAAAGACAGACCCTGACCCTCGTAGTGGCTTCTGGGGATGGTTGTCGGGTGCAGTTGCGTACCGGACCTGACTGCTGACTTATATACTTAGAGGCCAGAGGAAATTGCATACAAATCATGAAAGAGTTTTCGAAAAGATTAAAGAGTAACACTAACGGCAGCACGCAACTGTCTGCTCCAATAGTTCCAGAGAAAGCTTCCTTCTAGGCCTCTCCACTTCTTAAGCTATGGGGCCATGTAATACTCACCTTAGTAATGCCTATGTCCGGTGCCAAATTTTCACAGCCCAGCAGCCTGTTCCTTGCCAACTGAAATGAGAAGGAAAGGTTGTATTAGGCGATCACCTGGGTGAGATAGCAATAGTAGGAGTGTTGCTAAGAAGAAACCCTGGGGAGGATATTTAGGTTTATGCATAGGTAAGTCGCATACAGTAGACTAGGCCGGGTTGTGTCTGTTAACTTAGACTACTAAGCTTTACACACGACCACTGGTGACCGCGAAGCTACCTTGAAACTTTCCAGGGAGCAACTCGTGACACTCAAGTAATCTATGACCAAGCCTCCTACTTCGGAGTCAATTCTTGCGTCCCCACGAGTACGACTTCGTCAACAAGTACGTCAGCCCCATCGTAAGCAGACTCATCGCAAGGCCACCGATCCACGACGGCTCCGCATCTTCCCTCATCTTATCGCCGCTCACGAAAAGCACGACCCACGCTCTGTTCCCCAGCCCCAGCACCGTGCCCGTACACCAGCAGCTCTCGTAGAACCCGATCAACTCGAATACGGAGCTCAGGATGATCCAGAGGGCGTTGAAGACGACGATGGACTTTCCCATGTACCGCGTTAGTACGGCGAGGATGCAGAACAAGTCGTGTTTTGCGCTTCGGGGTGGGGTGGGGGAGGTCGCGGGATCGGAGTCTGTCTGGGTTTGGAAGTGCGTTTGGTACATGAGCATAGCGTGGTGCGAGAGGAAGACTGACGCGAGGAGGAGGACGTGTGCGGAGGTGGCGAAGATGCCGTAAAGGAGGTAGCTTCCTGAGCGGCAGCCGAGGCCTTTGACTTCGGTTAGGTAGGCTATTACTACGGCGGAGCCGGTGACGCCCCATTGGAGGATGACGGCGAAGAGGTTGGAGAGGAGGAAGGTTCGGATCCAGTCGGAACTTGACTTTACTTCGTTCCAGGTCATGTATGGGGCGTCAGCACTTGGAGGGCTGATTGCTGGAGCGGTTTCGAGCTGGTTTGTGTTTGTGTGGCGGGGGTTTTGGTATCCGGTTGAAGATGCCTGTGATGCGGCTGTAGTTGAGTCGAGCGCTGAGCTACGGGCTGAATCCTGTTTGTGGATGACTGTGTCTACCTGCAAGTGTTGAGCCTCAGGCGCCGGCTCGAGAGGATCGAGAGGTATTCCTTCCAAGGGTGGTTGGTTCAATGAAGGAACCTTGGCTTCAAAGGCACTGACGACTCTGTTGCGCAGCTTTGGGTACGTCAAGATGCGCGCGTAGTTATAAGCCGGCCCCTGCAGCTTTTCGTCACCCTGGACGTCTCCCAAAAGTGCTTCGAATACCTGATCTGGGTGATTCAGGAAGCCCGACCTGGCTTCAAGTGCCTTCATAGGTGTAGTTTCTCCAGACTTCACTTCGCCTTGAATCGCGTCCCGTACAGTGTTTTCTCGCGATTGCACTCCGGCGGCCATCCAGCCTAAGACAACCGGTATCAACCAGGTCCAGAGCGTTCCGGATGAAAGCAGAAGAGCTTCCGAATGTTGACCAAGTGATGTGACGTAGGATCCGACAATAGTGAGAATCCATGCGATGACGGCGAAAGAGGTTTGGGCTACAAGTGAGAATGTATACTGCCGCCGGGTGTTATGGAGACGTTGTTGCACGATGACCCATCGATCACGGAGCGTTGCCGGTTCCTCGTTGAACATCTGGCGAAATTGATCTTCTTGTATTCTGACAGGCGACTGTTGGGAGCCACAAAGGAAGTACTCAGCCGCTTTGACTGCCTCAGTCATCTTGTGCTTCGTCTTCCCATAGAACTTCGATTTAAAGATCTTCGACGTAGAATGCGCGTTGAGTGTCGTGGACATCAGGGAGAACGTCGTGAGCATCGGACTTCCCACAGCGAGACAGAAGCTCTCAAAGTTCCCAGATACGGAGCCCGTCTCGTAGGGCAATTGAGCAGTGAGGCCCAGCCACGGAAGGAAGTAGTTGGTCACTCCGGATGTGAAGATCGGGAAATCGAAGACCTGCAATGCTTTAGCAAGTGTCCGTACTGCACGCAGTTATCAGTTGCTGGGCATACCATAGGAAACTTCTGCCTGCCGCAATACTTAAGACATGTATTCATATCAATACCCCATGCATCCCATACACCCTTTACCAACTTGACAGGCTTGTAGCCATTCTGGGTAACGAGCCCCTGGGCCATCTCCGTGATATTGTCAGCCTCGAGCAAGCGGCGCACACACTTGGCTCCCCATGATGAGCCTTGGCCGAGCGGTGTTAAGAATTTGGTGAGTTCTGATTCGTTCATGCTGATCAGGAAAACTGAATCGGACCGGGATAGAAGGGATCCAAGGACCGGGTCTGCTTTTCTATCACTCCTTGAGCATCAGGCTGGCAGGCAACCGTATGCAGCCTGGTCGGTGTGGAAAAGATAAGCCGCCTCAGCTGCAATTGTTCAGTGAGGTCGCACAAGTGGTGGCGGTGCTCTCGGTCCTGGTCATAGTGGCGCAAACGATCTGGTGTCATTGTGTTTATTCGGTCTGGGCTTGTAAAGACAAACATCTTGTATGAGTGATGGAGGATCGCGGGCCCCCACGCGCCCTACGTAAGCCTAGCGCGTAATCGCCCTCTGTGGTCCACATCAGCAAAACTCTCTGCAGCAAAAACATACATTCAGCTACAGTCAGCACCTACGGACTTCGATTAACGGATTGAGAGGGCAGCTCCAAAAGTCCAGGCCCTTCTTGACTTGACTAGAGATTCTGCCATCGGGGTGGGACTACCTTATATCCCAAAGAGGTTAGCGCCGGGCTTCGCCAATCGCCGAAAATAGCAACACCTGGCGCAATATATCGTCGTCTTCTCTCCACCCACATCTTCATCGATCTCTTCAACATGGCCTCTTTCCATGACTGTCCCAGAGAGCTCACAGACTTCATTCTCGAACAGGTCTCGACCTGTGACCTTGCCGCCCTGAGCCTCACGAGCAAGAAGCTACATGCAGTGGCAACTCCGTTGCTCTACTCACAAATCCATTTCAGCATCAATCGAAACAACCCACGCCCTCTATTACACCTTTGTCGAAGCATTTTCAAGAACCCGGAGCTAGCAATATATATCAAGTCAGTGCGTCTGCGCGATGGCGAACCCGAAGTTCAGAGGCTTTTCCGAGAACCCTATCATCATCAGCAGCGAACACCCAAGGCATCTCCACCACAGCCGACAGACGAAGACGGCTTACCTACATTTGTCTCATCTATCTCAGGTTCTGGCCTGTCGTATGCTAGTCTATGGATAGAAAAACTGCGCGCAGGCGATTTAAACGCCTATGTTGCATTGCTACTCTCTAAACTGCCCAGCCTTGAAACTTTTCGCGTTGGATATGCAGCTGTCTTAGCAGATCTTAGTGGTCTCAAAGATGACGCAAAGCCACCAGAGACTGCAGGCGAGAACCAATTTCTTGGCAAAATATTCCAATCTGCCGCCTTTGATACATCGAACCACGGGATTTCTCGCTTCCAACACCTCCAGGATGTCTTTTATCCTGGCCCGTTAGAGGCTAACCCTGGGCGCAATCCAGACTTTTCCAACCCGAGCGATGTAATGGCGCTTCTCAGTCTTCCTTCAATACGTAGCCTTTCAGGCTGGTGTCTGAACCCTAGCTCGTTGCCGTTTACCTGGCCAGGGCCAACAGGCCCGCCCAATCTATCTCACCTCACCTCACTGTCTATGTCATTCGTCCACGTCGACTTCTTGGCACAAATTATAGAACAAACCACAAACCTCAAGAAGCTGAGCTGGGAGTGGAAATATATGGCTGAAGTCGGCCCGTTAAATACCGACACGATCGACCTCGACAGATTCGTTGAAGCTATAAAACCTTGCCAAGATACACTTGAGGATCTTACCATCGATTGCATCAATACTATCGCCTGGTATGACTTCGAACGTAGGGAGATCAATCTTAAGGGGACTCTGCACGGCTTGGACCAATTCGCCAATATTAAGCGATTCAGGGCCCCTTTCACACTTCTTCTTCCAGATTGGGATGAAGTTGAACCAAAGGAATCGACACGACTGGAAGACAGCATGCCTCCTAATGTTGAGATTGTGACGATTACCGACGAAGACTGGGTCCCTGACTATCCTTACGATTTGGACAGCGAAATGGCGAAGCTGCGGTCTTGGGTTACCGAGACGGCCGTGACGAGGACGCCAAAGCTGGTTGAGATCTGCTACTATCTGACTTGGGCGTCAGATTTTGAGAGGCTTAAAAAATTTGAGGACTTTCATCAGGTTTTTGAGGGGACACCGTTGAGGCATAGGATCATCAGGACGAGGGATGAGGAGCCCTGGAAAAATGTGTAACGGGAGGTAGTGAACGTGGTGGCGAGCTGTTTTATATATACTGCGGCTATACAATATTTGTATAACCAAACAGTTGGTTTATCATGAACCCTAGAGAAATGGCGTGTGGGTACGATGCATATGGCAGTAAAATGTATTCATTGCCTCTGCCTTCTTCCAAGATACTCCTCGCTTAACTAACCGGTCTTTGACCAAACACCGCTGGATGACACTATAAAGATGTGATTACCAATATCGTTTCCCCTCACCTCGTGGCGACCTAGTACGTGGAGTTCGGCACTGAACATCTTGGGTAGGAGTAAGGACGGGTGAAGCAGCTTTTGTTGATAACGTGTGCGTTAGGCAAGAGCCCTACAGCTGTGAGCTTAAGACCCTTGTTCGTGCATGATACGTGGCACCTTGGTGTTACTCAAGGCTGTATGAACTAAACAAACGGCTCTTTATTTACACATCACCATTGTCGACCGACCCGTCTCGAGACGGACCCCAATTCCGACGATGATCCCACGTATCCTCAATCCACTGTTGAACAAATTCTTCAGGTGGATCGGAATCGTCGTCGTCGTCGTCGTCGAAGTCGTCCTCCTTCCACCCCGCCGCGCCTGACATCGCAAGGATGCGCTGGAGATGCCACTGCAACTCCAAGAGGCCCGGGTCCGGAAGGGGTTTATTAACCGGGTCGTCGGTCGTCATAGTGAATATCTTGCCGCTGACAAGTCGGGTTGGAACGCCGTTGTCCAGATAACATAGGTGTTGGCCATTTCCGGAATCTGTCAGGCCTCGAGAGGACATGGGTAGCTCTGAAAGATCTACCGTTGCTCTTGAATCGCGGACCTGTCTCTTAAGCCAGTGGAACTCTAGTTCGAGTTGAGTTTTGTCGGCCGTTATGCGTACAGGTCGCAGCGCGAAGGCACCTTCTGTATGAAAATTGTGCAGGGTCGCAGTGAAGGTGATCATGTTCTCGACCGTCTCAGTTCCGTTTGGTGTACCGTTATCGTGGAATATCTTGGCGTGCCAGGCGTCCACCTTGGCCTTGGGCCAGAACAACCTCAGAACCCCCCAAAAGTTGGCCACACGGTCCGTACTTTGCGCTCCAAAAGCACACCATGGGTATATATGGCATGCTTGGGCCGCACTCATCCTGGAGATAACACAGAGGTTACCGTCCCTTTCTTTGCTGCGCTTGGCGATCACAACGTCACGCCTAACGCTGCCCTCTGGGGCACCCAGTGGTTTTCCTGACCTAGTTCTTGTCTCGGAGGCCGGCATCTGGGAGCGGTGCGTCGGAGACTTGGATGAGGCGTTGTTGGAGAAAGCCTTGGAATGCGTGCGCTTCGGTGCTGGTATAGTGTCCTCCGTCCCCCTTTCCTCTGGTCTCTGTTTCCAGAGTCGCAAGGCGTCTTTAACTTTTGAAGAGCAGGTTGTTATGCTACCTTCCTTCATCGTATTCCACGATACTCCGCTATGGGTGGTTTGCTTGACTAGCTCCAGGTCGGCAACCTGAAGGAACGCCCATATCGAAGGTGAAACTCCGGTGTCCAGTCGAGTAGCAGCATCCTGAAAAACTTGTCTGCGCTCAGTACTGCGCTCGGAAAAGCGTTCGACGTCCTGCTCTGGGCAACAGTCGGTCCAGGAGGGAGTAGACATGATGACAGTGTTGTTGCTGAAGTGTACAACAGGATAATAATGATAACAAGAGTATTTCGAAAGAGTAATAGTCGATACAGTTTCAGTAGCGTCGCTGTATGTTGGGCAATCGAAACACTGTTGTTGTGGAAGAAGAAAGGAAACTTGGGCGGTGACGCAAGATGTTTATCTCCTATACGTGGCTACCAGAGATAAGGCTCCAGCTGTTAATGCAAGAAGGAACACCCTGAGATTGCAATGCAGGGATGACTGGGCTTCACAACAAGGAGGACCATCCCAGCAGCGGAAGCTGCGACCATGGTTAGCAACAACGCCTATGCCCGTTTGTCCCCATTCAACAATATCATCCTACCAGCAAACCTTCCAAAGGAGCCGCTAATATCTAATGCACAGCACTCCGCGTTGCTTCCGGATTTGTAATAGGTGACTCGAAAATATGGTGATTTTCGTTCTCACCCTGTACATATCAGTCTGCATTCCGCCGATGTGAAAGAGATATCATCGAATTATGCTTCTTCTTGCGGCAACTTGAAGAGGTAAGTTGGTCTACTACGTGTCAATTGACTAGGGCTAATAAATTGGTTTGCTGAAAGTACCAGAGCAACTTGATTGAGCTGCAAAATGCGATCGCACACTGTCACCACCATCCGTCCTCGTCTGTAGAGAAGCATGGTTAAAACCACGTTGGAAATCGCTGTAAGTAATCAAAAGAACCATATCACCTCCCTAGATCTTATGAAACTTGAGAAGCTGTTAGGATAGTTCCTTGAGCGCAAACTCAGAATCGTCATCTTCTTTGAACAGTTTTAATCTTACGTGCATAGTTCGATCCCGCGGCATAAAAATAGTATATCGAGTATAACTTGGTTCATTGATGAAGGTATAGTCCCTATGTGGAATGTAGCGTGCAACATGGTGCCTAGACTTGCGGTTACAAGTTACGACAAGGTTCAGTACTTACATTTTTTTCGATTCTGTGTTTTCCAATATGTAGCCAATAAAGTCGTGCTAGGCGATGCTACCTAGACCAGACTCGTGGGTACGAAGTTATGTAAGATATATGCACTTCTTACTGGGACGTCACGTACTGATTTGCAGAATTGACGCCTCCGGGGCCGTCTTTTGGTGTATTCGCGTTGGGGATCATCACTATCGTCGGTTGCAAGACATGATCCTGGATTTCAACCCCAACATCGGGCATCTGCCGTTCCGTGGTTCGATGGTGTTCTGTAATCCCAACACTCAACACTAAATCGGGTACATGCTGATTGTGGGACCTGAGAAAATAACACATGCCCAAGATCGTCTCAAACCTAAGGCGAAAGAACCGCTATTCCGAATTTCAAGGTGTGTTGCAAATCTTCGGGAAGCAGGTTGCAAGCTTTACAAGGAACGAAACATTAGGACTTTATCCGGGTCCCGACAATGCGATAACCGCGCTTCACGTCGAAATCTATCAGAGGTATACTACGAGTACGAGGACCTAGATACCACCAGCTGCTTTCTGCCCAGGGAAAAGTGAAAGTCTGCGGTGATGAAAAATCCAAATCTAGCTTGCCCGGCCGATGGTAGTCCCAGATATAGCATGACGTCAGAGCTCGCTACAATGATGGTGCGCCTCACGAGAGTGATGCCTTTGGAAAGAAGATGAACAAGATAGTGCAGCGAGTATGGGCTGGAGCCAAAAGGTTCTGCAAAATCACGAGAACCACTCAGATGATGGAGCACTCTGATATACCACCTCCTCCTTATACCAGGTTCACTGAAGATGTCATTGAAGACGCCCCTGTTGATTTCGACTGCGATAGACCAGCCCATCTATTTCCCTCACCTGCAGAAGTTCAAGCGAATCCACCACTTCGAGAAACAGTGGGCTCCTGTACGACGAAATTTGATTCACTCAATGTTGTTGTGAAATATGGGGAAGATATCACTGCGTCCGAAGCACACTGCCTTCGAGTTCTTCGACGACTTTTGTCCGACGAGGTACCTGTTCCCGAGGTATATGGGTGGTGTGAAGACAATGGCCAAGTCTTCGTCTACATGGAGCTCATTACAGGGGTAACCTTGGAGAGCCAGTGGAATAGGCGCTCCGATCAGATAAAAAAGAAGTGTGTAAACAACTGCGTGCTATCGTAAAGGGTCTACACAAGCTACAGCAGGACCCGAGCGATCAATTTCTCGGTGAGCTCCTTAGTCAATGGTAGAGTGAAGCGTATGTTAATCTACTAAGGTCGAATCGACCGGAAATCCCTTTTTGATATTGTCTTCACGGACGGAATGGAACCCCCAGCCGGACCGTTCGACACTGTTAAAGAGTTCCATGATTGGCTCTCTGCTCTAATAAAGACCGGCAAGGAAGCTCATTTTGCTGATCCGTCACAAATTCCAGATCCTTTCCGGGAGTTTCTCCCAGACGACTCGAGGGTTGTTTTTACCCATGCTGATCTCCATCCAAGCAACATAATGATGTCTGCGGATGCATCCGGTCATGTACTTGCTAACATTGACTAGCATCAGTCGGGATGATATCCGGAGTACTGGGATTTCTGTAAAGCTCTATTCACTTCTGACTTCGATGGAGATTGGGCCACGGAGTATATCCCACAATTTATCAATGTTGCTGAGTGTTATGACTCCTGGGCCTGGTATCCCTGGGCTCTAGGGTATTGAGGACAGTATACGCTGTCCTACAGTAGAGCTGCAGGTGTTGGAGAAATCCTTATCCCAAAGTCGTAGTGTTGAGCAAGCGTTGTTGTGCAGTCGAAACTCAAATTTCGATAAGTCGACGTCATTACGTCGGCGCGAGTCGGCCACACTTTCTTCACCCATCACCATCCGAATTCAGTCGAGCCAACAAAACTTCCAGAAGCGCATCCAACCAACGGGTAGATAAGCACACCGAGGCCCCCAAGCTTTTTGAGCCTCAATGCACATCCTATCAAAGGCGCACAATGCCCACTAGCGCCGATCTCGCCCGTAAATCTATCCGCGTCATGGATGTATCGCCAAGGCTTCAATTTATTCGCCATCGGAACAATTCCAGATCTGGGCCCATTTTCTCGCGTGCAAGTAGCCTCCGAGAAGGCCGAGCGACAGCGTAGAGGGTTCAATGTAGTAACGGTAGTATGACGACATTGTCGTGGGAAGGGTCATAAGAAAACCGATGCGCATGTACGTGTTTCATCGAGGATATTACTTTACTAATAATTCATCTTGTTCCTTTCAATCCAGTGCGGGCACCAAAATGCCTGTAGGACATTTGATTCGCGATACGGCATTTGGTCAAATCGTGCGACTTCTTACGAAAAATCGCGTGTTCAAGTATCCTGAAGAGGAAGACCCGGAACACTGGAAGAAGTATCTGAATGAAGAGAAGTCGGGCTACATCGCGCATCATGGCGACACAGAACCGCCAGAAGATGGTTCAGAGGAAACGTTGCAAAACGCGAGAGGGATACGCACAAGAGACGCTCAAAGCGATGGAGCAACAGACTCACGAGAATCAATGAATACGGAAGCCACGTATAATGAAGCCAGTGGAGTTCGAGTCGATCAAGAGAAGGGGAGGGATAAGAATGTGATCGACTGGTATGGACCAAATGATCCGGAAGTACATGGTCACTGAGTAATGCGGACTGCACGGGATCTTGACTGACGGTATCACAGAATCCCAGAAACTGGTCGACGCCCAAGAAGTTCTTCGTCACGGGCGAAGTCGTGCTCCTGACGTTCAGCATTTACATTGGATCCGCCATCTACACGCCTGGTCTAATGGGTGTAATGCAGACATTTGGCGTGAGCCAGGTCGCCGCTACACTCGGTTTAACTTTGTTCGTTGCCGGTTATGGTGTCGGTCCATTACTATGGTCTCCAATGAGCGAGATCCCTCAGTTCGGTCGCAATCCCATCTACATCGCAACGCTGTGTAAGTTTCAAACCATACCTTGCTCCTCACGACCGCTAATACTTCATAAAGTGGTCTTCGTCCTCTTCCAGATACCAACGGCACTCGCGAGCAACTTCGGTATGCTTCTTGCCTTCCGTTTTCTAACCGGCTTCTTCGGCTCTCCAGCACTCGCTACAGGCGGCGCCACGATAGCCGACATGTACCGACCCTCGAAGCAAGCCTACGGTCTGAGCATCTGGGGTATCGGAGCCGTCTGCGGACCATGCCTAGGGCCCCTAGTCGGAGGCTTCGCCGCCCAAGCCGAGGACTGGACGTGGCCCATCTGGGAACTGATGTGGCTGTCAGGTTTCTGCTGGGTTTTCCTCTTCTTCCTTCTCCCTGAGACAAGCTCGGCGAACATCCTCTACCGCCGAACACGGCGCCTACGCAAGCTCACAGGAAACGACAAGCTCATCTGCGAACCTGAGCTCGTGGCCGGACAGATGACGGGTAAAGACGTGCGCCTTCCCCCATCCCACGTCCACTGCTACAATACTAACAAGTAATCAGATTATC
Source organism: Paraconiothyrium sp. Pb-2020 (assembly GCA_022419385.1). Lineage (NCBI taxonomy): Eukaryota > Fungi > Ascomycota > Dothideomycetes > Pleosporales > Didymosphaeriaceae > Paraconiothyrium > Paraconiothyrium sp. Pb-2020. Next base: position 4,439,149 of record JAJUBI010000006.1, read on the forward strand.
CAAATGACGCTCGTCCGCCCCATCACCTTAACCCTTACCGAACCCATGGTCTTCCTCCTAAACCTCTATCTTGCTCTCATCTATGGGATTTTATATATTTGGTTTGAGTCCTTCCCCATCGTCTTCGTCGAAATCTACGGCTTCAATCTCGGACAGGAAGGACTCGCTTTCCTGGGCATCCTCGTCGGCTCCCTGACCGCCATGACCTGCCTCTTCCTCTACATGTGGTTCTACCTCGAAAAGCAGTTCAACGCGAACGGCGAGATCAAGCCCGAGCTGCGCCTGCAGCCGGCCATGGTCGGCGGCTTCTTCGTGCCCATCTGTCTGTTCTGGTTTGGCTGGAGCAGTCGCAGCGACGTGCATTGGATTGTGCCCATCATTGGGTCGAGTTTCTTCGGCGTCGCGGCGTTCTTGCTGTTTCAGGCTGTGCTGCCGTATTTGAGTGATGCGTATCCGGCGTATACGGCGAGTGTGTTTGCGGGGAATGATCTCTTCCGTAGTGCGTTCGGTGCTGGGTTTCCGCTCTTCGCGTCGGCGATGTACACGAGGTTGGGGGTGGATTGGGCGAGTAGTCTGTTGGCTTTCTTGGGCGTGGCGTTTATTCCGATTCCGTTCGTTCTGTATAGATATGGTGAGAGGCTGAGACAGAGGAGCAAGCATGCGAAGAAGGACTTTTAGTATATGACGTCGTTTGGATTGGATGAGGTAGTTTTTCAATATTCTGGTTTGAGCAAGCGTGGCGCATGGTGTTTTAAGACATTGTTGTATGATACAGTGTACGAAGCTTGGCTGTTTCGAGCCCACATTGCTACTTGAGAAGCATTAGCGGAAGTTTCGAGATATCGTTTTCGCCGTCTCACGAACAAACTGGCGTGACCCTAATGTCCCCTGAGCCTTTTTCCTTCTATAGTCCTCTACTCTCTATGTGCTATATCCATGCAACGTTCTTCAAACACTGCCAAAGACCCTTTCCAACAGTAGCTTCGCAAACTTTTCACCTCCCGGACTTTCCACCGCCCTTTCAATCCGGTTCCCCTTCCTGGCATCTCTCCACCCACCCGCATCTCCGACGACTTCCTCGTCTAAGCTGTGAGTCAAATCCTGCTTCACTTCTCTCTGTCGGCGATCCACGATGCAGCAGCCGCGTGTCCACTGGCCGGATGTTTCGACCTGTGGATTGATTAGCATAGAACACTTCTAGAATGGGGGTGGAGGGAGAGATTTGGTCACGTACGCGGAGGTCTTCTGTGACGAATTTCCACAGCGGATCTGAGGACGCCATCGCATACCAAATAGTAAGTGGGTCATGCAGATGCAGACCAATCGTGTCGGGGTCGAGATGCGAGTCCAGAGATGCAATCTTGCGGAACGTAGAAATGAGGAAGAGGGAGGCCCATTCTGTAAGAGGCGAACCGCTTAGTGCGTCTGAGTCGATGTACTTGTTGAACAGTGTCCGCGGGAGAAGATGCTGCTCTGTGATGTCCAATGGGAACAACTTGACCTTCAATTGCCGCGAAAGCTTCTCTGGGTAAGGTGGCAGTGCTTTCTTTCCGACGATGGGCGGCATCGTGGTTTTTGGGTTGGGCGATGTGAGTGCGTATACGCGGGCTGCGGCCACGGAATCTGCGTAGGTGTTGAACTCTGCGCCGGGTGTCATCTGGTTTCGGATATTTAGTTGGCGGCGGAGAGGTGTATTGGATTGTTTGATGAGGTTGAAGGGTGGGATGGGAATCGACGTGATGAGTGGGGAGGAGAGCAGATGTAGATCTGGTGGCTGGTTGGGTAGCTCAGCGGGGCACTGCAGCCTTCACTTTGCCTTCGTTGCCCACTGACGGAATAGACTGGACGGATGACTTACATTTCCAGGCCAGTTCACAGCTCCGCCCATGACCACGACCTCCTTGACTCGTAAGAAAGCTTCAGGATCAGTCGCCGCAGCGATTGCAAGGTTAGTCAGCGGACCTATGGCTACAATGGTGATAGTGTCCGGCTCGTTGTCTCGCAACAACTGCAACATTTCCTCGTGCGCAGGCTTGAGCGATGGTGTGAAGAGCTTGTGCGCATCCTTGACTTTCTGCAAGTCTGTGGCTTCCTCAGTGCTGAGAGGCTCCGGTGCAGGCTTGAAGAGGGACTTCCATGTCTCTTCCGGGGACATGTGAGGGTGCTGATGCCACTGAGTCAGTCAAGTTCTCCGGATCATAGACTCGGCGGGTGTTTTACGCTGTGATGTATGCCACCCAATCCATCAACGCCATCTATCCCAATAAGTATCGCTGTCAACTCTATGCGGAATGTTCTACTCACGAAAGAAATCCGCAACCATCATATGCTCAGCCAGCGGCTCCTCCGCTCCGACCGCCACTATTCCAGATTAGCCGTCCCAAGCCAGCGCTCACAGCCTTTCCACGATCAAAACTCACCGATCGGTTTCCTAGCTGCCAGTCCCTCAAAGCCCTCCGGCCGTCCATTCTCTTTCCGCCACGCCTTCTCCTTCTCAATATAATGGAAAAGCGTGACAACGTTTCGCAGACAACTGTGCGGCTCATCAGCACTCCAGTCCCCGAATGCTGGGTAGTTCAAGGAGAGGGGTAGCTCCTTACTTTTGCACTTCTACATTGCCAAATGTGAGACTCAGCATTAGAACTTCCAGCTCCTCAGGCTTTGCTGAGAAAGCGAGCAGCATAGCGAGGACATCGTCCACGCCCTAATGCAAAGTGTGGTTAGTAACGAATGTATCAAAGCCCACCCCACTCTAGCTAGCAGAGCACGAACTCACGGGATCGGTGTCTATAATGATGCGGTTGGGTGCCATGGTGTCTTTACGAAATGGGTCTCAGAACGGAAAATTGACTTGGTGTTGTTGTGTAACAGCCTCGGTAGCTGTTGTTGTTCAGATGTTAGCTTTCAATGGTTAGCATCGGTTTCCCGTATCGGAGGTCTCCGATGCTGCTTAGATAAGATAGCTGTAGAAGCTTGGGCAAGGGTCTGCATGGTCGGTGAAAGCTGCACCGGGCGATCCACTCTTCGGAAATGTCCATAAATGACGTCTAGTTTACGGCTGCATCGTTCAGTACAGGTGTCTACTTTATAGCCAATCGAAGCAAGCGTCGGGAAAAGCATCAATAGTGCTGTACAATTCCTGACTCGGTAATCCGGTATGATGCATTTTAAAGAAATTCAATTGCGCATATTGCTAACGCCATACTGCTTGACCAGACAGTATTCTACACAAGGCCATAGCCACGTTGACTCCATGCTGTTAGCTTCACCCAAGTTTTTGCCAGATCCCTTCTTGCATCCTGTGCTTGCTCCTTGGGCGGTATACCTGATTGCCGCCCTCTCTCGTATTCAATAGTTGTGATGAAATGAATTTCAGGTATCACATATGTCGTCCAAGCATGCTCTGGTGCCAGTTCGTAAAATGTAGTGCAACGCGAGAAGGCTGTCTAGTAGACCTTCTTCTTCTCATCGACGGAGAATTGGCCGGGGCCCATATTGACAAGGAGGAGAAGACCACCACTGAAAATTTGATTAGAATATCTTTTAGCGAGAGATCTTGAGAAACTTACACAATGGAGAGGATTTGGAAGAAGTCGTACTTGGCAAAGTCCTTGTGGGGGTGGTGTGGGTGCAGAGTCCAGAAGTTGTTGACGAGAAGGTTGAAGATGCTGAGAATGACAACAAGCATAATGGCGCTGAACTTGGCCTTGAAACCAACAACAACCATTACGCAGGCCACGAACCCAAGCAAGCTGACACAGATCCTCCAGAAGCTCCAGTCGCCGCGGAAAACGAAGCCGACGAAGAGGAAGATGAGCAAGACACGACCAGCAAGCTGGAAGTACATCTTGCGGTCCTTCTCGTCGAGCGTCGGAAGACCAGCCGGGGCGAACTTCTTGCGCACCCAGGAGTCGGAAAGCACCATCAGCAGTCCTCCCATGACGGACAAGTTGCGCAGGAAGAAGTTTAGGTCGAAGACCAGACCGTATCCGAGACCCTGGAGAACAACCACGCCAATGAGGCCCATAACGCCGTAATCCGAGTTCTTTCGTGCGATGATCATGATGGAGCAGACAGTCATGGCGATTACGTTTACGATTAGGAAGATGTGGGTGAGGCCGCTGGGAACTGCGTAATTCGCGTTAGCTGTGTTCTCAACATGTTTAGCAGTCGGTTTGGTGCGTACTGTGCCTATAGTCGTGTAGATACGTGAGCTGGTCAGTCCACTGAGTTAATATGCGTAGCGCATCTTCGAGGAAAGTAACAACGATCAGAAATCGTCCAATCGCGGGCAAGTACCTATACATTCTTGTCAGCGCTCGTCTGTCGCACAGCTGCCGCGTGTGAAATATTCACAGTCCCAACGCGTCTTCGAGTGCACTCACGGCTTCACAGGCTCCGATAGCGTGTCCAAGAAATCCTCGATCTTGTTTGTCTGTTCCCTAAGCTGGTCGAGCGGGCTGGGGTCGTTGGTAGTGTTGTCGCTGCGTCCTCCATTGCCGAAGGGGCTCTGGTTGCCCAGGTGGTAGCCGGCGGTGCCGCGAATCTGCGCCATGTTGTATTGACAAGCTGAAAGGAGAGTAAAGGTTGAACAGGCGAGACGCTGTGTGGGCGGGCCGGGGTATATAGTGGGTTCTGAAGCTCCGAGTGCTGAAGGGACACCTATGGCTTTGCCAAGACGCTCGAAGTCAGCCACACCTCCATGACATGCCTTTCTCGAGCCGCTCCCTCACCTCTGTCGCGCGATTGTAAATGTGCAAATCGCGTACTCAATTGGATGCTACTCTCAGAAGGCTCGTGCTTGCGGAAGGAGATAATTGTCGTGTCTACAAATTCAATTCTTATTGTGTTCCCAAACCACGATGCTAATCTGCAAGTTGGAGACACATGTTCTTTGTGTGCCTACCCCTCGGCCTTTACACCTACCGCGTCGGACTGCGCAGGGCATCCTCCCCGGTTACAGTGTTTCCCGTACCGGAGCGGAGAAACAAATTCATCGCACGTGGTGAACATCCAGCGTAGGCACAGTGCACTTGCCGGACATTTATTTTTGGGGGCGCCACCCGTCTGTGGCTGTACGAGGCCCAACGGCTGCGCCAGGATTACATCGCACTACCACCTGAGCCGCACAGCCCGTCCTTCTCCAAAATCCATGAAGATCTGCCCCCATAGGTTCGTTTGTCGATGTAGCACTTGTTGTTATCATCGTTCCCCGAGCCCGATCCCTGGCTTATTTGACGTAGAAAATCATAATGGGATTGGCATGCTTTTTGCCTAGGAAGACCGTAACGCGATCTATCTTTCTAAAAGGATTGGAAATTAGCAGATGCCCTAGACAAAGACCCACTGCGTCTGACAGTCGAGGACGTTCGAGGATGACTTACTTGATGCCAATGTCGTTCTTTCGTTGAGTCAAGAGATATCCCCACCTTCTACCGTTGGCTGAGCCCAGAAGCGCCTGACCCTCCTCCGTTGACATGTCAAAGGTATCTCCTGGCCAGTATGAAACTGTCGTCTTCTCCTTGGCCTTCAGCGCCCGTTGAATGATGCTTAGAGATTCCGGGTTCGTGACAGAGACAGAGATCAAGTACTTTAGATTCCTCACATCTGCGTTCATCGATGTGTCTGGCTGGCTCCCCCGATACCAGCCACCGAAGAGAAGATCCGACAAGGATTGGAGAGCGGGCAGTTCGCCAGGAAGGGGGTCGCGCTGTTTGTTCCTCCGGATCGCGGAGCTGGGCATGAGGTTGTCCATAGCGAGGATGGCTCCGCCCGCTGAGTTAATGCCGAACTGGCCGTATGCCCCAGTACTGAGACCATTAGCTTCAATCAATTCCTTCTACTCGACCTCGATCTTACGGATAGTCCTTATTATCGGCCGCATACTTCTTATCCCCCGCAACATCCCACACAGACCCATGCGTGAAGCGATGGCACCAGATATCCTTCCACCCCTCGGTCCCAATTCCCAGCTCTTTCGCCGCATCGACCCAGCCCTTGCCAAGCGCGAACTCATCGAATTCGCACACGCTCTCTGCAAATTGGCCTCTGTCCAGCCCCACTTCTTCAGGTCGTCTTTGAGGTCGCCCTTCCACTGGCTCTGCACAGAGTCACGCTTTGGTGAGTATTCTTGGCCGGCATCTTTGTCGCTCATGGGAAAGACCTTGACGAAGTGCGCGCCTAGGCACTTTGCTCGGTCCCAGGTATCGTCTGAGGCGGGCTCATTGGCTCTACGGGCGAGACTGGGAGAGTGGTGTAGGGGGGCGGCGAGAGCTCAGAGCGAGCAAGTGCGGGTACATATAAGCCACAGGCGACAGAGGCCAAGAGACCGAAGACGGACGTCGTAGTAAGCTTCATGGCGACGGTTGAGATAGTGAGCAGAGAAATTGGGCGAAGGCAGGCACTGCATACACGGGCGAGGTGTAAATATCAAAGACTAGACAGCGCAGCCTGAGCCAGTAACGAGTGTTGGATTTAGCAACGAGCGTGTAGGTAGCTTTGACTCGAGCAGCGCGGGGTAAAGTTGAAAGTCAGTGACCGACATTGCGCGAACCAGGCAGGTGCGACTGTATGCTCTTTCCTTCACTTCCACATTTTTCCTTTCCACACCAAACATCCCCTACAGTGCATCCACAGGTGTTCACCGTGTATCAGCCATGACACAGCGCCAGACAAAAGGTCTAGCACAACACAGTAAACGAGCAAGAACTTTACACCGCTGAGTACAAGATCGTGTGCTACCCTACATGTTGGCAGGTTGATTTGCACCCGATAAATATACATATAAATTCATTATTATCACGCACTGGCAACTTATTGTATTGCAAATCTTTTCCAACTTGAGAACAACTGCAACCACAGACGAACACCAAGATGGGGCCACGAGCATGCCAAATGACTGACTGACTGACGTTGAGCACTGTCGTTGAAAGGCGCAGCGTCTCTCAACGACCTACTAAAGACGTAGTTGTTATACCTGTTATTGGTGAGCTCGAACGATTCACATAGGTCTCTAAGAGGATCACACAAGCAGATATTCTTATTCACTGCGTGAAAACCGATGCGATTGAACCTCGTACAATAGTGAAAGTACATGGAACATGCCAAGGCTCAACGCCAAAGCCGCCTGCTTTTGTGAACGAAAAGAAATCCTTGGGTTGCCCACAGCGGACCCGTGCACTATGTCTGCTCCCTGTCCCAATTTCTCCATTTGCTCTAACAAATCTCAACCTCCCAATAACGCTGTTGTACATCTCCTGTCCGAACCCATCAATTTTCCTATCGTGAGCCAAGCTTCCATCACCATTCAAACTCTTGGGAAAAGACATTTGTGTACCATGCCAATACTCCCGAAAAAACACCCAGACATGAAGTGATGAAACAAAGTCCACCTTCGCTCGAAATAGCAAGAATTTTGGGCATGAAAGGCAAGGGAAATGTGATTGGAAATGGGCAGGACGGGATGGTTATCTTAGAGATACGGGCGCTGCGTTCATACGACAGGCCAGTCAGAGTCCCGAGGGTCGCTGAACCCCGGAACCGGTGCCGAAAGCACCTCATAACGAGAGGCAGGCTTCACCTCCTTCTTGTTCTCCTTCTTAGGAGCTGGAGCGGGAGTCGCCTTGACCGGCGCAGGGGCCTCGTAGCCGATGCCCGAGTCGCTGCCCTCTGCAACAGCCGCCTCGGCCTTGGTCTTCTTCTTCTTGCCCTTGGGGACTTCAGTCCAGGCGGAGTCGGCCAAAGCCGCCGCGATCTGATCTTCTTCCGAGGGAAGGTTGCTGTATGAGGTAGAGTCGGGGGTCGGTGCAGTGCCGTTCGTGGCCGAACTGGCGGAGGATGTTGCGTCGATGGTATCGAGGAGCTGCCCGGTAACAGGCTTGTTGGCAGCTACGGCCGCAGTACTGTTCCAGACGTTGTTTTCGGGGACGGTCGGGTTGGTCTGGTAACGAGCACCAGGGGCCTCTCCACGTGCAAGACGAGCCGTGCGAAGCTGCTGCTCTTGGAGCTTCTTGCGCTCGACTTCAGCCTCAGCCTTAGCAGCCTTTTCGGCTTCCCTCTTCTTCGCATTTTGAGCCTGCTTCTTGGTCTGCTTCTGCGTCTCCGACTTCTGCTGCTGCGGCTTAGCGGGGCGCGCGGGCTTCTCTGAGGCGCCAATCTTCAAGACTCCAGGAACGATCTTGGGGTCCAGCATGTCAGAGACGTCCTTGCCGCTCGGGACCGCGTTCGCAACCTTGGCGGCGAGCGATGGAGACTGGACCGGGGAGAGGTCATCATCAGCATCGGCGCCTGTGGTGGAGGATACTCCTGAAAGGATGGCCTCCGCCTTGTTACCGACCTCCTGAACGGCCTTCTTGACCGACTTGCGAGGGGCCTGCTTCTTTGTAGCCTTGGTATTCGGCTTGGTCTTCGACTCCGACTCGACCCAGTCGGGAATCTTTGTGTCGGCCGTCCGACTGAGCGTGCGGCCCCTCGTGCCGCTCTGTTCAGGCTTCTTGCCACTCAGCTTGTCGAATACGCCATACTTCCACGCGAGACCCGCGACGATGACCAGAAAGGCAGCCCAGCTCGTCAGAGGACTCATGTTGTACAACAAAAGTCTGTGATGCTAAGCAGATAGTGGTTGGGGGTAAGGTTGTGCGTATGCGGTGGACGACAAGAGCGTGCTCAGGCGATTTCAATCGGTGGTGGCTGAGGGTCGAGGTGAACAAAGTGAGTCGCGGTATGAGGTAAGGTGAGTTCCAATCAAGGAGAGCTCCCCAATTGCAGCTGCGTCCTTGGACCCTGGGACAAGGTGAATTGGGAAATCGAACAATGTGGTTGTTCAATTCACCGCACGTTGTTTGATCTCCGTCAAAGAGAACTCAGAGTCGCGGCGCGGTGAAGTGGCCCCGATGGACGCTGCAGCCGTCGAGCTCGAGGACAGGTTGCGCGAGCTGCGGGTCGGAGATGCAGCTTGCCGACCGGAAAGCACAGGCACCCAGCCAACAGGTAAGTCCTAGAACTTGGGGGACACAAGACAAAAGAGAGCAGAGTGGGGAGAAGGTAGAAGGGAGGAGTGAAGTTCAAAGGAGGCGTGGCCGCTGGTGCTTAAGGAAGGTGCGCTCAACAGGATGGCGCTTCCCCAAAGCGTACGTAGTCTAGCGCTGAACGCGGAGGAGGGAGCAATGTCGCCAAGGGATCGCAGGCTGGGTCAGCGTGAACCAACAACCCCGACTGCAGATTTGGCGAAGACACGCGTCTTGATCAGTCCGTTCTCGTCTGAACTCTTATTTGAGCTTGCGAGCGACCCTACTCTGTCTGTTCATCGGAACTGCCTTGCGCTGGTGAGCGGTGCCAATAGTACCTCAGGCGGGGCGGCAAGATGCCACCTTGCTGAAGCTCGTTCCCCCGGACGGACCCTGTCCCCCCGAAACGGAGGTCCCTCGATCCTCTACCCCGAACGCTTCGGCAGTGTCAAGCAGTAGATTACTGGGACGACTGACCTCGAGTATAACCACTCAACTTTAAATGCAGCTGCAATTGGTCAAATCATTGCCCATGAGGGACCGACCTTGTACAATTTGTCAGTTGTCGCAATGCAGGGTTAACCTCCACGCTGGAAAAGCACGTTACACACGAATTCTTGGTGGCGTCTTGGGTAACGTCTTGGTGTTGTCTCCTGTACGCGCAAGGAATTTGCTCAGACCACAGCTTTTTTCACAGCTATCATCTCCGCGGAGTACGCATCTCAAAAAGTACAACAATATCTATTGGCAGCTTCAATTTGGTCTCTTCATAACGCCAGTGGCAACGCGAACCTGAGTACGGCGATACGAAATTGCCATGACACAGCACTAAGCATGAACTGCTGCCGACAAGCTCCAGGTCTCCAGATACCCTCGTACATTGGCTCACAACGTTTCGAGAACAGTTGCAGCGGGATCGTATCTCATTGAACCAGACATACGGTACTCTGCCGTCCATCTACCCTACTGTTCTATCTCTATGTACTTGCATAGAGTGGCTATGGTATTATAGAAGGATCATAATCTCCAACCTCATAATACATACATGAGTACACATAAACGCCAGCACATGCCCGCTGAATGCTAGGAAACACCTAACCCACCCTTCAGACACCAGTAACGTCGCATGTTTCGCCATCCGAACGCCAGTACCAGCTCATGTTTAATCAATCATCGAAAGCATTGTACATACCAAGATCGGTTACACAAAGTCGCCAGTGAGTGGTCTTCACAGACGTCTCTCTCTCTTCACTGGCTCCTCCACATGCGGCTCCTCAGCCTTCCTCTTCGCACTTGCAGAACCTTCACTTCCATAACTCGAGCTACGACTCATCGGCGGCGTCGCCAATGGAGCTTGACTTGGAGCAGGATATCCGAAGACTGGACGCTGAGGTTGCGCCGGCTTCGAGTTAGGATGCGCTTGACTTGGTTGCTGTTGCTGCTGTTGCTGCGCTTGCGCCTGTCGCTGCTGCGCCAATTGCATATGCCTCGCGATGTCGCCCAGACCCGGGCCCACAATGTTCCGGTCTCCAATGACAGTGGCGCCGCAACTGATGTTGATGTTGATCTTCGGAAGCTCTCTTTTCTCGTGTGCCAGTAGCTGTGCGACGCCAGGCATAGTCGGAGCAGTGTTCGGTTGCTGTCCTTGCTGATCCTGTCCCTGAGGCTGTCCCTGCGCATTCGGCGGTATGCCCCCATGGATCAGTATCGCGAGCAGGTTCGCAATTCGCATGCTATCCATCTGCGCAATGCTGATGATGTTCCCATGGCCTCTGATCTGCGTCGTGGCGTTGATGTTGATCTCAGGCGTCTCTCCGTTCTTCTCCTCCTCCTCTTCCACTGTATCATACAGTCTGTGCATCATTTCTGGTAGTGTTTCTGCTGGGTCTACGACGGAGTGATAGGCAGGCGGTGGTGGCATATCAATCTCCCTCTCAGACTCAAGCTCAAGATTGGGGACAGTAGGCGAAGACCCCTGTCGTTGTACACGCTGTGAATTGGACAAAATCGTTTGCAGCTTTGCGTTGTGCAAGGCTAGATTTCGCGACGGGTCCATGCGAACTATATGGATGCGGGACCTGTGTGTGGTGATCGTGGCTCTCGATGTCCGGTGTGGGGTGCTAGGCACTCGGTTGTGGCGTGATGCTGGGGTGAGGGACTTGGATTGTACGACTGTGTCGGACAGAGCCGCCGGTTAGTGTCGTATTTTGCAGGCTGAACAGGAAGATGGGTGCTTTCGGCAGTACAGTCGGTAGCTCAATCGTAGTGCCGTGATCTGTTGTGTCGTGCGCTCGTACGTGCATGGCGCCGTCGATGCGGGTATGTACTCCGTGAATTACATCCTCCACAGATACGGAGTACTCGTACCTTCTTCCCCATACATTGGAGGCCAAAATAAAACCATACCAAGCGCCAAAATAAACAGCAAAGATAAAATCAGCCATACATACCTTGTGATGTTCTCCTTGATTCCGAGCAGCAGTCTTTGATCTTCAGTCTGGAGACTCGACTCTTCGTTGCCGTGACAGGTGTAGGAAAGCAACTTCTCACGAGGATACGAAATCAGGGTATATAACCCCAACCGGCAGCAGGCACCCATCTTCCTATTGACACAGTCCAAAACCGCACACAATAGCAAGCAGCCGCTGTGTAACCACGGTAGTAGTGTCGGAAGGACCATCCAAGCCTATCAGGCGCCACACCCGCACTTTACGTGTTACGCTTCTTCCTATTGTGAACCTCCTACGACAAAATCATTTACGCACGTGCCCACCCATAAGACAGCCTTTGCCTTGCCGGCCTCCGAGCAATGGTAGAGTGCAGCGTTGACGCAGCGCTCCGTTCGAGGCACAGCGTAGCGCGCCCACACAGAAGACATGGCCGCGACCATCGCATCATCACGATACCAATCATCACGCTCGGAGCGCTTGCGCGTTGTGTGGTTCGTATTGTGAGCCCATTTCATGTGTCGCACAATAGCATCAATAGCGACCTGAATAGGAGCGCGCTAGGGCACGCCCCACACAAAGAACAATAGCAAAGCGGTACAACGTTTTCTAGCGCTGTAGGACGAGACAAGATTGTGGCAGGCTGCAGGTATGGCTGCTCGGAGATCTGCCGATGGGACTGTATTCAGAGGGTTTGGAACAGACGGCCAATCGTTGTTGGCGAATGGTGGGAGTCCTGGCGCAGCTCCTGTGCCTAGTTGTTGAGGAGCGGCACGGTCACTGCACTGCCATGACGGCGCAGCACAGAATCGATATGATTTGGTCGTTGTGAGGTTGAGGAAGCCGTTCAGAGACTATGTTCCTATCCGGACTCTTCCAACAAGCTGGCAACAACAGGTGCTGTGTCCATTGCGCAGAACCTGGAGACCTGACTAGGCGATTATTTGATAGGCAGGGGGGCTGTTGAAGTAAATTTTTGATATTGTAATCATCATGCGCACGGTTTACAACTGCAGTGATGCAAGTGCGCAACCCTCCCTCCTCCTTCCAACACTATCGTACCGTCTGTTCCTTACGAACTCAACCCTTACGAACTCAACCCCTGTCGAAGCTGCCCTATCCAGTACTCGAATCTTGGATACAACCAGACGCCGTCGCTCATAAATGCTACAGTAAACGTACAATGCCCAATAAGGCCGTGGCACGCGTATGCCTGAAAGAACCAACTCCCCGTCCGCCAAGCCGGTCCACGGGATGATGTGAAAAGAAAAGCACAAGGCTGCTTGCGCGTACTACCTTGTTGGGTACTTTGGTGGAATAAAGTGCTTTGGCCAGTCTCCGTAGAAGAGGTTGTGAGACCACGGGGGAAGTTTCTTGTCGCGCTCGTAGAGATAGCCACAGTTCGCACAGAGGGTTCGTGGACCAGCGGGACCGTCGCGTACAGCCCAAACAGCATCGCCCCAGATTAAACAGTGAGAACATTTCCAGTCCCTCCGTTCGCTATAGATTGTTAGTAAGGCAACGGTACTGGGTAGTCCATATACATACGTTTCGTTTAGGCCTCCACCCGATCCTCCGTATCCGGAGCCTAGGTCTGGTGTGTCCCGCCCTTGTGGACTAAGACTTCTGAACCGCCTCTTTTTCTTGCTACGCTCGCCGCGGCCCATATTCTCTGTCTGCTCTGGGTTTGCAAAGAAGTCGTTTTGTAGTGTGCCCGTCATGTTTGCCGTGGACGAGAATCGTGCTGTTTCCCTCCTCAGCCTTCGAATTTGCCTCTCTCGATCGCCTTCGCGCTTTTCGATCTCTTCTGGGGAGAGGATCTCGACTTTCGGTTCCCATTCATCGCATAGATGCTCCGGGTCATACCTCCAGCCTGCTCCTATGACTGGGTCGACTGCGTCGTTGTCGATCTCACCGTCCCCAACCAAGCCTCCATTCTCGCAGGCTTCTTTCTTCAACCGGAGGACTGCCTCATAGATGGCATGAGCCATTGCGGGAACCCATTCCCCTGCCAACCCCAGATCTGCGCAAGTGACCTTCGCGAACATCTCCGCAAAGCCTGGTGGGTGCAATAAAGACCACTCGAATTTGTCGCTATAGAGCCGGTTCAACAAATTAACGTTAAGCGTGACAATGCAGCGATATGTATCGTCAGGGTTGTGCAGATCTTCTGAGGGTAAAGCCGTTGCAGAGGCGCTTATGCCGTTCGGGATGCCTGCCGGTGTTGCTGTGCCGTTCGTTGGAGCATTACCATTGACCACTGGGGTCGAAACACCGTTCGTGATCGCTGCGGGGGTTGAGGTTCCGTCTCGAGATGGCATTGCTTGAGTTAGCTCGGCCTGCGATGGTGCAGCTGTTGTGGTGCCTTGTACGGTTGGGGATGCCGTCGAATGGAACAGCGGATGCAGAGCAACGCCAGCATATTCCTCCAGCTGTTGCCGTATTTGAGTGGCGATGTTGTAGATGAGAACTGGTTTGCGGTCGACTGGCAGGTCCATCTCATCCACAAAGATCTTGGCAAACTGGTCTGGGGTCATCAAAGCCTCGTGCAGATTCCACAAGAAAGTGTCTTTGAGGCGGTAGGCTGGAGTCATGTCTGGTTGCCTATATGCAGGTAGCGTTTCGTCGATGCCAAATTCGCGCGCGTTGGAAGGCGTGGGTAGCGGCGCATCTGGGCGAAAGGCTTGAATGTCCATATCGATCCGGATGGGGATGAGAGTGACTGGGAGGGCAGCCTGGACCTGGACTTGCTTCTCAGTGCGCGTGTATTTCGGCCTTCCCATCCAGTCGCGCCAGATGCCCTGCACGTCTACGGGTGCGTGGATCTCCTTGCCCAAAGCTGCGATCTGCGCGGTCTTATCCAGCGCCGATTCGTCTCTGCGCAGACTGCGCAAGCCCGTCGCGCGGCGCGGATTGTCGCTATCATCCTCGAAGTTGTCGTCGTAGCCATCTTCTGCATAGCTGATTACAGCTGTTCCGCGCTTCGTCGTGCGCGGCACAGGCAGCGTATTTGAGGGCGGGACAATGGGCGATATAAGCGAATTCCCGTACGAGCGCAATCGTGGCGCGTAGGTTGATATGAAGGCCTGTGGCGGCGCCGTCCTCCCCGTCGATGTAAACATTGTCTCTAGGGCGCGCTGGCTGCTGCGAAAGTGAGGAGGCTCGACAATACGCCAGACGCGTCGTGGGCGGGCGCGTGCCGCCTGTGGGAGGTTGATAGGCACGGAATGTGCAGTATTAGAGTTGAACCTGGCAGAGACCACTCGACGTCGCAATGGACTGCCTTTCTGGATTCGTGAAAGCTGCTGCGCGCACTGCGTCAATCTTTCGCGATGCTTCACGGCACGCATCAAATGCCAAGCCACTAGAGTGAACTGGGATTAGGGGGAACTCCCAGGCCCACATTGTGATCCAGTGTCGTGACTTCTTCGAGCCATCACCATCTCGACCTCCATGTGAACGCGTAAGTCTCGTCGTCGCCATTTCGCCTCTCGCCGTGAGCAGTCTGTTTCAAACACTTCGCCGGCCATCCGCACTATAACCATGTCACTCGCATCGAAGAAACATATCAGCTTGCCACCGACAGGGAGAGCAGCTGCCTGGACTGGTCGAGAAGAGCTCCCTTCATGTGCGACTTAGCCGTGAATCAACCGGCCTGAAACGAAATCCTACATAATAGCGCTCTACGAATGCGTGTGATCCGCGGGCAAGACCGAGGTCCCCCTGCTGGGCTCTGGCGTCTATTTTTTGCCCTGTTTCATGTTCCTGCCGCGCATAAACTCTCAGCCACTCATTGCACAGATCATCCAGGTTCGCGAAACCTCGCTCGAATGAGCGCTCGAGTCCTTGAAAGGCTACGACCTCTCAAATGAAGCCTCCGCATTCAGGGACAAGCTTCCGGCATGAGAATTATAGCCGATCACCTTGTTAATGCGGTGTGGCGGAGTGGGCGCGTAGCGAAGATCCCTCTTCTGGCTCCACAGCGTTTAGAACATAAACATTGTGCGCCCGCCAGTCGTTCAGAATTCCACCTTCACTTTTATCACATTCTCTTGTTGCGTTGTTCACGCTGTCGATTCTACCTTCTTTGTCTTCTTGTTCTTATTGTGTGTCTTCGCACTCATTGTAGATACACTTCACGACAGTTCAGGCAACTTCACAACCCTCCTTACTACTTAAGGCTTTGGTCCTTCGCTCCCTTCCAGCAGACAAATCAAACACAGCTTTCCGGAAAAGCCGTTTAACAACTCCAACTTCAACACGCAACTTCGAAACACTCTTTCTACCAACGATCATCAACACCGCCAAGATGTTCACTTCGCAAGCACTCTCGACTCTGGCAGTCGCCATGCTCTCCATGGCTCCCTCTGTCCAGTCCCACATGATCATGGCCACTCCCAAGCCATTTGGGTCGCCCGACAACTCGCCGCTTGATGCCTCTGGGTCCAACTACCCTTGCAAGATGACCTCCGCAACCGCGGGTGCTGGGCCTATGAATGACTTCGCGGTCGGCTCTAAGCAGCAATTGTCCTTTACGGGCTCTGCAGTCCACGGTGGAGGTAGCTGCCAGATCTCTGTCACCACCGACAAGAACCCCACCAAGGACTCCGTCTTCAAGGTCATCCACTCAATTGAGGGAGGCTGCCCTGGTGTGAATGGCCCTGCTACATTCGACTTTACGGTTCCTGATGCCTTGCCTGACGGCGAGCTCGTCATGGCCTGGACCTGGTTCAACCACATTGGAAACCGCGAGATGTACATGAACTGCGCCAACATTCAAGTCAGCGGCGGTGCATCTGATAACTCCAAGTTCGAGAAGCTCCCTGACATGGCCATCGCCAACATCGCTGTTGGCAAGGGTGCATCTTGCAAGACCGCCGAGAGTTCCGACTACACCTTCGAGGGTGTCGGCCAGAATGGCGACACTGTTGACAAGGTCGGCTCCGGCCCCTTCGTCGATCTTTGCGGCGGAGCTTCCAGTGACACGGGCAGCGGAAGCACTGGTGGTGCTTCGAGCTCGGCGGGCTCTGGTGCAGCCAACAACGGTCAATACACTCCCGGCGCCGGCGAAGGCGGTGCTTCTGCAACTTCCGCTGCTGCTGTAGCCTCTTCCGCACCTGCTGCTTCGGCTACTGGCGGCGCTGGTGGTGTGTTCGCTCCCGGTGCTTCTTCTGCTCCGGCGGTTTCTTCTGCGCCCGCCGCCTCGCCATCGGACGCTGTCACTTCCACCGTCCGCACCTTGGTCACTGTCACCGCTCCTAGTGCATCCGCCACTGTTCCTGCGAACGGCACTGGAGCCGCTCAACCTACCGGCGCCCCTGCCTCGTCTGCTCCCGCTGCGGCTCCTAGCGGCGGTGCTGCTTCAGGCTCGGGTACTTGCTCTAGCAGCGGCTCAGTCGTGTGCAACGGCGAGTCGCAATTCGGTCTGTGCGACAACGGCAAGGTTGTGTGGCAGGCTGTGGCCGCTGGCACCAAGTGCGCGAACGGTCAGATCACGAAGCGCGAGTTCACGCACCCGCACGCCCGCGCGCACCTTGCTCAGCGGGCTTCTTTCTAGACACTCTCTGTCTTTGGATGGGGCATCAGTGACTAGCCGCTAACATCACATTTGTTTGCATATACATAGCATCCTTGGCCGTCACTGGATGATGGTCTACTTCAATTCTTTCTTCTTTCGCTTTGACACATTCTTGCATTTACTTTGGCGCTTATACCCTGGCATCATCTGAGCTTCGGCACTGTTGGAAGCGGTGTTGATAGTCAGATACTACAAAATTTGTTGAAAATACTCTGCATGGCTTGCGAAAGCATAGCTACATACATAACGAATACAATGTGCATATGACTCAAACCCTTCTTTTCATCCGTGACTATGCGTAACTTGTACAAAGAGAACGTTGAACCGGATTAGCGCCTTTGTCCCCATTGTGTTTTGCTGTGTGGAAAGTCCTGCCGGAGATTCCGAGGACACCCACATTCTCACACACCAGAGTACAGTCAACGACAGGACGACCCACTCTTTTCGTTCAGCTCTTTTCTGCCCCTGCCCCTAATCTACCCCACCTACACAGGGGCGCAAAAAGCTAAACCTTGCGAGCTACTTCCCTGCCGTTGTGGCGGAGCAATATAATCTGAACCACAGTATGTTTCAAGGTGGCTCAACATCCAGCCATACGCTACAGAACGATGAAACCTGCCATATTAGGCAATACAGCTCTCGACCATGTAGTGCGGTTGTAATGGGCTTTTTCCGTGCCAGAGGTTGCTAACGGAGGTTTCATCGGCCAGCTCAACCAAAGATCATGTCGTATTCTGTCACGCCTTCTTGAATATGGGGAAATGCCGCATGAAGCAAATTCTTCTCTGCCATCGGTTGTAGCGGGCAAAGCAGGTTTTTCAATATCAGCAGCTAACAATGGGCGCTCTTATAGTCACCCAAATTTGCATGTGACATTAGTCGAGTCGATCTTCCAAAGTGTTCTCCATCGAGCACTTCTCTTCTGTCCATCGGTTTGACGCGATAGCAAGTTCTCATACCAGGAAATCAACAGTGCATCCTTACCACCGCCCGCCTCATAAGAAGATTCGGTATTCATCTCATTGCCCATACGTATTCCTCTAACAACCTCAATATCCACTCTTCCCTGGAACAATTTTGTACAAATCTCCCCCCTTTCCAAACATATTTTGAAGGTCTTTAGATATGACATCCGGTCTCTCCCAGGCCGCAAAATGCCCTCCATTCTTATTGAAACTCTCATGCACCACATCTCCCAGCGTCTTTCCCCATACCCTCGGCACAACAGTGAGCTCTCGCGGAAAATGCGCTAGACCCAGCTTCACCCGAGGTATCCACTCGCTCGCGCGTTCCCTGCTCGGCACCAGCTCCGTAGGATTATGACCGGCTTCGTAGTATATACGGATATGAGCATTTGGACCCGCTGTCGAAAAGTAATAGATCGAAACCCAGGTCAGGATTTCGTCATCGGTCCAAGGATACGCGTCTGTCCAGTCCCTCAACTTCTCGTAAATCCAGGCGAGCAGCGCGACGGGGGAGGACGCAAAAGCGAAAGAGAGAGTTTGCGGTTTTGTGGCTTGGAGCTGACGGTATGCTTGGCCTTCTGTGGTGAACCAGTCGCTGCGCTCCAGGCCTTTCTTCTCGGCGGCGGAGTACGGGGTTATTGCGTGCTGTAGCGCAAGTGCAGGCTGTGAGGCAAAGGAGGGAGGGTGCGCGCGGATCATGTTGATGTGCGATGCGAGGACTGCGTCCGGGTAGAGGAGGCCCATGATGCGGGTTACGTAGAAGCCCCAGTCGCCGCCTTGGGTTACGTACGTGGGATAGCCGAGATCGAGCATTAGGCGGTGGCAAGTTCGTGCGTATTGCTCAAGGGCGAAACCGGGCTTGGAGATACGTTGGCTGAAGCCGAAATTGGGGAGGGAAGGGGCTACGATTTGGAAGGCGGGTTTGTCGTTGCCTCCTTTAAGCAAAGGTAGTAGTTTCTTCACTTCGAGAAAGGATCCGGGCCCTGTCTAATATTAGGATATTGATTATGCATGTGCTCTTCGGTATTCAGCATCGGTTTTAGAAACCAGAAGAACTCACAACCATGACAGAACAGCAATGGAATTGCGCCTTCGACCTCGCTCTTCTGCCATACAAAATGTACGTCTACATCCCCAAATCCCTCGATGTTTACTTTCTTGCGATAATTTGGCAGCTCGTTAATTTCGGCTTCCGCTTTTCCAATCGAAAACCGGTGCGCCAATGCTCTGCCAATCTCTTCACATCTGACAATGGAGCGCCAAACCGCCATTGGTCTTCGGTCTCGAGCTCATGGATAATCTGTGTCTTCGAGTTTGCGCTTCAGCTTCTCAATGTGGGAGTCAGGGACGTTAACCCTATACGGTTGGGGAAGACATGGCGGGCAATTGAAATCCTTGGAACTGGCGTCGTGATTGAAATCAATGCCAAAGTGCAGTCGGTTATGTGTGAAAGCGTCGATTTCGTGCAAACGCTGCTCCTAAGTTCTTATATTTGTCCGTGTTGGTGCATTTCAAAGCAAGATGCCGGTACCCCTCAGTCGACCAATCCAAAGTTTGCCTATGGTATAATGCATGTAACTGCTTGACATCATCGCGCTCTACACTATCTCGTACCGCCTACGCATTAAGCTAGCATCCGCTCAAGGAGTACCACTGAGGATTAGTCATATCATCCTTGCGTTGATCGCTGTGGTCAATGGTAGGATCAGATGCAGCTAACGCAATGTCATTCGTCGGACAAGAACCACAAATGACAATGATAGGACGTCAAGGAGGTCGACAAGATGACTAGATGACAAATGCGTCTAGGCAGTAACGCGCTGAACTGTAGATGTCTAGTCACCGATCATAGTATACTGGAGCTGAGGTTCGGTTCAGAGGTTCAGACCGATGACATCATTCGCACACTCATCCCCTCGACCGCGCAAGAGCATATTTTGACCTTTTCGTAGTCCAATTCAGGTAGCGTACAACGACGCACTCTGACACGAAAAGTGCAAATTAACATTGAGCAGAGAAATTTAGTAATCTGACGGCCAGATGCATCGATCTTGTGTCGAAGCGTGCCGCCTACGCGGAAAGTCCCGCAGTGCGCCGTCGCTGCCTCGTATGTAGTTATCTGACCCCTGGTCCCACCGGAAGCACGAAGCAAGAGGAGCGCAGGCTGGATTGGTGCTGGTACTGTTCTTTCGATGCGCACTCTCCCGAGTTTGCAGAAATCATGATGGATAACAAGGGGCTTCGTCACGGTAAACTTCGGGGCCGTCTTCGTGACGAAGTGTGGCAGAAGCAACTCTCCGACCACAAATTGCCGAATGGTTGGGATGAACTCATTCATAAGAGTTATGAGCCTTTCGTGACTGCTGTCACCAGTTTCGAAGGGCCCAGTCCAAGCTTCTGCGACGGAAAGGTTTTGCTTGTTGGCGAAGCATTCGCGCAGTTTCGCCCTCACTTGGGATTGAGCTGCGATCTTGCGGCTTTCCAGGCATTGACATGGATTGATGTAATTACCGGAGCCAAAACGAAGGACGAATACCAAAAAGTAGTGGGTAATTACGCTGAGAAATTTTCCGACCGCAGTTCGGCCATGGGGTATTTTGGGCTCACAGGCAAATGGCCGGAAGGTTACGTTCCGCTGTATGCTAGGAACGCATAAAAAAAGGGCCTTCGCTGAGATGTCCTAAGCCTGAAAGGCACTCTCGATATCTACTCAACTCTATATCATATACATGCAATGGGGTTCTGTAGACGCCATTGTGCACATCCTACACAGCCAACTTAGCTACTTTAGCTGTCAACTTTGAAAGCGAACTCTGAGCGTCCTCCTTGATCATTTCAGCAGCGCCCTCACCAATACCATACGCCACCATCTGCGTGTGTCCGTTATTAACCCGCGGTACCGAAGAGACATCTGCCACACGCAGGTTCCTCACACCCCGGACCCTCAACCGTCCGTCCAGCACAGAATTCTTATCATCAGGCTTGCCCATCGCGCATGTGCCTGATGCATGGTAGCCTGTATCACTCAATCAGCGCCTCCAGCTCTGTAATCCATCCGGAAGCTAGAACTCACAGGTTGTGGCATGCTGTCTCACATGCTCTTCCCAGTCCTCTCTCGATGCATTGGCATGGTGAGTCAGATTACTCGGCCAGCTCCCCTTGATCACATCCTTCGTGCCCTTGCCTTTCATAACGATCTCGTTCGCGTATCGACACCCCTCGCTTAGGACGAGCATGTCCAGCGGGTCGCTCAGGTAGTTGTGATCGATTACGGGATTTTCCAACGGATCCTTCGATTTCAGCGTCACCGACCCGCGAGAATGCTGGTTGAAGAGGAGCGCGCACAGCGCAAAGGCGTGTTTGTGGTCCACGGGGAAGTCGGCGTACTGCTTTGGGCCGCCGTAGAGCTCGGTGTTCCAGAACTCGATGTTGGGCTGGGAGGGTAGAAGGCCCATAGGATCTCTGCCGTCGAGACGCTGGGCGTTGGTCCAGAGCTCCGAGTCTTTGAGGCGCTCGTCTAGACGCGCGTAGCCAAAGATGCCGAAGGGGAAGGTGGACAGGATGCCGCTTTTCTTCTCTTGGTAGAGTTTGTAGGTGGAGGCGATGGCGTTGTCGTGGTAGGCGAGGTGGTCATTTGTGAGGTTGGGCTCGGAGACTTCGTAGAAAATGAAGCAGAGCTGGGGTCGTCAGCGCCTCTCGAGGTTCACACATTTACATGGGTGCCGCGAGACACTTACCACATGATCCATTAAATTTCTGCCCACGCCTGGGAGGTCAACTAGGCACTTGATGTCATGCTTTTCTAGGTGCTCCTTAGGACCGAGACCCGAGCGCATCAAGATAGGCGGACTGCAATACGCTCCTCCTGCGACAATCACTTCTTTCCGCGCGTGATATTCCACTTTCCTACCGTTCTTCGAAATCGTGGCAACGCCGCTCGCAGTCAGCTCATCTGCCTCTTGGCTGAACAGAATCCTGTCTACCGTGACCTCAGTCTTAATGGTTATGTTCTCTCGCTTATACCCTCTGGTAATGAAATCTGCAGCCGTTGTCCGAATACCCTGATGCACTGTCCGAGGCACGTCACCACAACCATGTGGCGTCTCACCCGTAGAGAACATATCAGGATGGTAGGGCAAGCCCTGCTCAATCATGCTCTCCTTCACACGCTCTGAAATCGGCGCAAGGTCGTGCGGCTCAGTGTGCAAAGGCCCGTCCGTGCCGTGGACAGATTTTTCCGCCTTGTGCCAGTCTTTCCCATGGAAAGTCTCCGCCTAAACAAGGTCAGCCTCACACCCAGAACCACGAAGCAGAACCCCAACCTACCCTCTTCATATACTCAAACATCTTTTCCCCCGTCCATTCGCTCAACTCCCAATCATCATAGTCCTGCTTCGTCCCGCGAATACACAACGTCCCGTTGACCCCACTCGAACCCCCAAGAAACCGGCCCCGACTGAGCTTCACCTGTCTATCGTCGATCGTTTTCATCGGCTCCGTTACAAGATTCCAATCCGTCTCGCTGTCGAAGTTCTTACTCCACCCTCCAGCCATGTGCACGTTTTCGAGGTCCGCATTGTCGGGCCCAGCTTCGAGAACGAGCACTTTGTTGTCAGAGTCTTCGGCCAGACGGCCGGCGATTACGCACCCTGAGGTACCGCCTCTGTGAACGAGTTAGCTTTTGCTTGACTTGATGCAGGCGAATGGTGGAGGCTAGGCATGTGTATGTTGTCATACCCGCAGATGATGTAGTCGTAGACCTCCGATGGGTCGACGGAATCAACACGCTTGAGAGACATGGCTGTGAAAGCGTGCACGGATGGTTGAGTCCAGCTTCGATGGGTCGGACGCTCAGGCGGATGTCTCATATGCGAAGCTACCATAGGTACCACGCTCTTTATGCAGGGCTCAGGCTGACCGGAAAGCCTCCGCACTGTTTCCGCAGCTAGATGCATGGCATGTGCGGTCCCCTTTAGGGTGTGCAAGGTCGTAAAGCTAGCGGTTAATGCATCGATGTCCACGAGGGGCATGCTTATCGGCTGCTAAACGACCAATTGTCGAGCTGTAGCTGCTTACTACTAAGAGAGTGTGGTAGTTTGATGGGGATTGTTGGACGGTTAGTGGCTCGAGTATGCAAGGAAACGGATGCTGGTGCCATCTTGGAATGCATACATCCTGAGCTTGTGCAAGTAAACTGAGCCCTTGAATGAATTGCGCCAATGATCACTAGAAGGGCTATCAGCCATGTAATCGCTGAATGTTCTCTTTTTGCTGCTTTCGCAACTCCACTCTCGAGAGTTGCGTTCGGGTTTATTGAGCTTACCCCGCATTTACAAGTGTATATATTGTGGGGTGAAATGCCTCGTTCCGCCGCTAATTTTTGGACGCCTCACGTGCCTGGGTCGTGCAAATATCGTCAGCATTGGGCCTGTATCATCTCGTCGAAAATCATACAACACAATCAAACGACATCAAGGTGGTTTCTCGAACAACCTTCACCATCTTCCGCTCACTCTGTACCATGACCTTGATCAACATTTGAACATTTTGAACATTCGATTCAACTCGCGTATAGCAACGCGTTGTTCAAGTGTAATACCACACCCAACATGATCATCCAGTAGTCCGTTCCGTGTCCACTCAATGGTGTACAATAAGCCCGTAGGCAGCCCAGACGCCAACTCCCATCCCAAACGTACACAAACAAGCCACAATACCAAGACTCGCCATGTCCAAAACCGAAAACACTCCAACTTGCGTTCGTTCTGTCTAATAATACACATGTCTCATCCCATTGGACCTCCAATATGACGCACGAGGAAATCTACCTCAGCGGGGTAAGGCGATCTCGAACCCGACAGTATCTCCTTCACCTAATCGAAGTTTTCGTACGAGCTTCCGTTCATTGAAGCATCGAGTGTCCGGTTTGGTGCCGGTGACGACTTCTTCATAGGCGGACTGAGGTTTTGAGGAGGGACGACAGGCGATAGCGACTTGATGGGCGGGAAGACGTGGGTCTCTGACATCTCGTGGCTTGATGGCGGGCGAGCACCGTCATGTTTCGAAGGCGCGGGAATTGGATCCGGCAGTATTTGTGCTGGCATTTGGCTTGGTGACGGTGCGATGAATGATACGGGAGCCGGCGCTGGTGAAGATATCTGGGGAAGGGGTGGCGGAGGGGAGCTATGCTTAGTTGGGGACATGGCCGATGCTTGGACATTGCTCGGAGGGAAGGAGGAGTGAGGGCTGTTTGTGAAGTTGTAGCCATTCGGAACACCATTCGTAGGGCGAGGTGAAGAGTGTTTGATAGGAGATCCAAAGGAGGTAGTGCCGGCAGCGGACGTAGGTCGACTAAAGCTGCTCGTGTAAGTGGGGTGGAAGTTCGATTGGAAAGGATTCGTGTTGTTGAAAGGACTGCCGTTCTGACGTGATACTGGCGTGCCGTTGCTGAAAGAGCTAATAGCATGAGGCGGGAACCGGGGTGGTGATGAACCTAATCCATTAGGCATGTTCACGCCGCCCTGTATACTGGGGTGTCGAGGGCGGCTTGGCGAACTACTACCAGCAGGGATCAACGGTGAACCGTAAGCTGCCTCTGATCGTTGAATGCCAGGCGGGCCAAGAGCTTGTCCTCGAGGTGAAAGGCTGGGACCGTTCATCAGAGACGGATTGGGTTGCATCTGCCGTTGTGGGGATTGCGGCATTGGACGTGGTATCTCGACTGCCTTGAGCTGATGCGCAGGTTCTGTCTTAACATTACCATTAGCCTGTGAAGTGCGTCGGGCGTCGGGCGAGGCAGATGTTAGTCTGAGCTTCAAGGCAAGCTTGGGTTCCTTTGCGGCTTGCTGTTTCCGTGTACAGGAAGCGCAAAGGAACTTGAAATCTTCCGCCTCTGCCCGCTTCGAAGATATACCGTGACAGGTTGAGTGTTGCCACACGCCGCAGCCGTCCTTCTCGTCGCACTGGATCTGGGGTTTGCCGTCGTCAATGCACTCCCCGTTAAGTCCGCATTTCTCACAGTCAAAAAGCCAGTATTCCTTTTCTTTGAGTTTCTCCAGGTCTCTCTTAGCCTTCTTCATCTGTGCTGTAAGGTGGCGTTCGGATAGCCTGGCCTCTTCGGATGCGAGCCTCTTCTCGTCTTCCTCCAACTTGCGGACATTCTCCTCTTGTAGGATCTTTTGGGCCTCGCGCTCGCGGATGCGTTGCTCTCGTGTTTGCCGACGAGACTCGTGCGCCTGCGGTGTATTAGTCGAAGCGCCAAGAAGTCTCTTTGATACTTACCTCCTCCATGTTGCGCTGCCTGTCTTGCTCCGCCTTTGCCATGGCAATCTCCTCTTGTCGCTTCCTGGCTGCCTCCTCGGCCTCCTCGATCTCCCTTTGCTTGTCCATCTTTGCGGATATTCTCGACGAGCGTTTGGCAGTAGCGAGCTTTTGGAGCGTTTCCAGTTCCCTCATCTTCTTGGCTTCCTTCCTTGCCTGGGCTTCTGCCACCTTGGCGAGTTCTGGTATGATTTCTGCTTCTATATCCTTGTACAACTGCTTTTCATCAGGGTGACGACTTTTGCGTATGCCGGCCAGGAACTCTTGGTAGTCTTCGTAGGTAATGCAGACACATTCCCACTTCATACCGCCAAAGCCATCGTCCTCGGGCTCCTCATCGATCGGGAGCTCAGTCGCATCATCAACCCCCTCAGGCTCCTCAGGTTCTGGCGTCGAAGTCTTCCTCCTCTTGGAGGTCCGTGACGAGCGGGATTTGCGTGCTTTGGCTTTCGTCTTGGCTTTTTGGGGAGGCGGCGGAGGCGGCGGGTCGGTCCGGCGATACATGCGCATGTCGTCGAGCACGAAAAGTGTACGACCTTTGGAATCGTATCCGAACGGGTTGAAGCGCTGCAGCAGTGGTCAGACGTATGTGTTACAGGGCAAGTACTGGGGCTTACCCATTCTATCTGTTCGTGCTCAGTCGGATTGAGCCGTTCCCTGATTGTATTTGGGTTGTTCAGCGTCCAAACGGATAGCTGTTGGAGCACTTTGATCTTGGTGAAGATGTCGAAGTCGTCAAACTTGTTGGGGTCCTCCTCAGTGCCGAAGGGGTTGTGCGCCGGGGCTTTTGCCACGAATTGGCGCCGTGTGTATTCATCAAAGATCTCGGGCCTGTGTATGTGTCAGTGCCTGTGTAGGCTAGTGGGAAGATATGAGCGTACGTGAGGCCTTTGTGCGACGAGACGTGCTTGAGGAGGGCGAGGCCAATAGCGGCCAGTTGTGCCGAGGCCTGTGGCTTGAGGCATTCCGTCTCTAATTCCTATGCGATCGTTAGCATCCAATGCGCAAAGCCTGGGCCGTATGCTTTGTGAGCGCACTGGGCGCAAATGCGTACCTCGATACCGAAGTCCTCGTCGATTTTGAGAGCCCCTTTGAAGAGAAAGATATATTGTGCCAAATTGGCGAACTGCCACATATTGCGTAGCTTTTGCAGTGTCGTCGGCTCCTCGACAGGTGCGTCCGTCTCCATCTCGTCCCGACCGCGCTTCCTCGCGACCATTTTGGCGGAGCGAGCCAGACGGCGACGCGTCTCCAAGGGCGGGTAGCTCGAGCGAAGTGGCGTGGAAGGGGAAACCGGAGTAAAGGCCTACTTGCGCGGCGCGTGCAAAGTAGAAATATGGCGAGCAAGTGGGCGGGTTTCTGAGCGGTTCGTGTTTGTGAGGTCGGCCAGGAACGTGATTGACACCGAAAGGATGATTGCACTTTACCGCGGCGATTCGCGCTAGTCGTTTTCGGAAAATGTGCATCATCGAGCGTGGGACGTGGGCCTCTTAGCCTCGACATCAGCGCGACGACACTTTTACTCAAAATGTGAAGTGCTTTTGGAACCAGACCCATCTGCCTCACTCCATATCCCCGGGCTCTTCCACTTGTCGGCGATTGCTCAAGACCTCGGTACAATCGATGTTGCTTGCGGCTGTCCTGCAAAACAGGGGATAAAGATGGGGCTGAGTCCCCACAGCTGATGATGTGGGTGTTGTAGCGTCTATCATCTGGTGTTGAGATGTGCTTGTTCGTCTACCTACACGAAGAATACAAATTTACTGATTCCGACCTGCTTTAGTGATTAGTTGTGTCTTGGATATCGGGCCGGCTGAGCACGCGTCCTTTCATAGGAACAACTGAAAAACCGCATACACGTGTTGGTGATCACCTTGTTGATGAGTACTGAGTATTCCATTCTCTAGACTAGCATGAGATAGAAGTATATTACTTTCTGCTGGTGAAGAAGTGTCATGACACGCAGTGGACTAATCAGTGTGTCAACCCGCGACACGGTGTGTGGCAGAGTGCACCTCCACTCAGAGAGATGTTCAGTCAAGATGAGTGTTGTCGATCAAGACGCTCCGTGAGCATCCAGATGCGAAAATATTCTGCGACCATCGTGAAGCTGGCAGGCACAGGTTGCACCGCCGCGGCAGCTAAAAATACGCGGGTTGATGCCGAGGGCGCGGTTATCTGCAGGTATTAGGGCTGGATCCGCCTTGGCTCGGGTTAAACGGCTGGGATTGGGGGTCGCGCTTCAGGGCAGCGCAGCCGTGGCTAGTACGAGTTATCGAACCTCCAGGACCCGCATCTGACAGCTCGCAACGTTTCCTACATTCTCGCCGTGACCGCATCCCGCCCGTTTTCCGCGCTTCCTTTGCACCGCTCCGTCTGCCGTGCCGTCGCTCGCTCGCCCGCTCCACCTCGCCGCCGCGCCCCTCGTACCGCGCCCGTATAATCCCTAATTGCATGCTCGCACCGCATGAGCTGAAGCGCGACTCGATGTAGATTGCGCACCACGCACGAGCACCATCGCTCCAATGTCCTCTCCTGACCCTCATAACAACCACCGCCGAAGCCAGACACACCAGTCAATACCCTTAAGAGACCTCCATCGCCCGCCGGACGAGCACCATGGAGCGAGGCAGCAGGGGGCGCAGCAGCATCGCAGAACCCTGAGCGACCGAGGACGACAACTGCTGAGACACTCTGGATCGCTGGCTTCGGGCCAGCCCTGGGGCTCGCAGTATGCGCCCATAGCGGAGACTTCGCCCAGCCCAACGCGCACGCGCGGTCCCCATGTCGACACCGCAGCCGGCGCATCTCAACGGCCGGCACATGTCGAGGAAGATGGGGACTACTCACCCGTGGACATTGGCGCTTTCCAAGCTGCTATCGGCTTCTCAGGCCTGGGCTTCCAGGGCGAGACATCCCCGCCATTGCCCCCTCCCATGACGTCCGCGCAATCATATCCCCAATACGGCAGCGACCCTTATCTGACCAGGAGCACCTCAGAGGACCACGGCTTCTTTTCCCCATCTGCATACGACGATAGAGACACAGCACGCTTGACCGATGCGCGCAACCTACAACCTATAAGTGGTGCCGCAGCCCCCCTTCCCACCACACCGGGTGATCGTTCCAGCTTCCAGAGCGTACGGTTCCTCACACCGGGTGGACCCACCACTGGACCTGGACTAGGGCATGATCTTGAGCAGCATTCACCGGGTGGCCTCCGGACGTCCACCGGCCGGAAGCGGTCGCTCTCGCCTGGTAGCATCGAGTCGCCGCTGCATCGCGCAGGAACCATGATGCGGAACATGTCCCAGCGTGTTGTCAACATCAGTAATGAACCTGAAATCGCTGAGCGAACCATGCGCAGAAAGTCCTCGGTGCGCCATCCCCAGGACCGCCTTCAGGAGCCGCCTTCGTTCCCAGCACTGCCAACATACCTTCATGACGGTCCTTCTTCGCCGCTCGCCACCCCAATCGAGAAGCCACCCTCACCAACCCAGTCCTCGAAACCCAGCGCACGGTGGGACCGCCCATCAAATCCCTTTCGTGGAAGGTCTTTGGGCATCTTCGGTCCGGACAACATGCTGCGCTTAAAGCTCAGTGACCTCCTGGTACACCCTGTTACTGAACCATTGCTTCTCGTGCTGATTGTCGTTCAAACCGTGCTCCTAGCCGTGGATGCAAGTGAAAACGTTTTCGTGCATCCTAGGGACGCGACATGGGGCTCTAACATCGACTTTGCTTTGCTAGGATTGTTCGTCGTGTACACCATGGAAACCATCATTCGAATTATCGTGTCGGGCTTCATTATAAATGCTCCCGAGTATAGTACCATTAATAGACAGGTCAGCTTTAGACAAGCCGTCATCGGCAATGCCCGCAAGCTGTTCGGGCCCCAGCGGGTGCCGTCGATCAGACGTGCCGATACCAACATCGAACAGCAGATTCCCTCTGTTTTCCGAACCTTCACAACTGCACAAATGACTCCTGCTATTGGCCCTGGCAATGCAAGAGACCAGCAAAGGGCCCGGCTCGCGCACCGTGCGTATCTGCGTCATTCCTTCAACCGTACCGACTTCGTAGCCGTGGTCTCCTTCTGGATCTCGTTCGTCCTTAGCATTACCGGCGTCGAACACAGAAAGCACATTTACATCTTCAAGATGCTGAGTTGTCTGCGCATTATCCGTCTTCTCAACTTGACGAGTGGTACCTCAGTCATTCTACGAAGTTTGAAAAAAGCAGCGCCTTTACTCGTAAACGTTGCCTTCTTGATCAGCTTCTTCTGGCTTCTTTTTGCCATTGTCGGTGTTCAGAGCTTCAAATCGAGTTTCAGGAGACACTGTGTCTGGATCGATCCCGAGGGTAAGAACAACTTTATAAACGAAGAGCAGTTCTGCGGTGGCCATCTCGATAACGTAACTGGCATACCCCAACCCTACATTCAGGCTCCTGGAATGCCACCAGGAACCGACAAAGGTTACATCTGCCCGAGGGGCTCATTGTGCATAGAGGGTAAGAACCCTTACAACGGCACTCAGAGTTTCGACAACATCCTGCAATCCCTCCAATTGGTTTTCGTAATCATGTCCTCGAACACATACTCCGACTTGCTTTATACCATCGCAGACAGCGACTACCTGATAGGAGCCCTGTTCTTTGCTGGCGCAATCCTCATACTGAGTCTTTGGCTTATATCTCTGCTCATCGCGGTCATTACGTCATCGTTCCAGATCATCCGTGAAGAGAGCAAGACAAGTGCCTTCACTGGCGAACAGATTGAAGAGGAAGATGCCGAGAACCTTCCGAAAGAACGCGTGAGCAACCTGAAAAAGCTGTACAAGAAGACATCCTGGATTTGGATCCTGATCATCTCCTACGGGCTCATTGCCCAGGCCTTGAAAAGCGCAGACATGTCACCGTCACGAGCCAAATTGATTGACAGGTCTGAGATTGGGGTCACCCTTCTTTTAGTGCTTGAGATCATCATTCGGTTTGTCGTCGATTGGAGACATTTCTTCAAAAGCAAGCAGAATATCACCGATCTGCTCATCGCGATTATCACGGCTGTCATTCAGATTCCGGCCATAAAAGATTCCCATGACGGACGAGCATACGCTTGGCTCTCCGTGTTTCAGATCATCCGAATCTATCGAGTGGTCTTGGCCGTACCGATGACGCGAGAGCTTATTGTAAGTTGCGTCTTTCACAAAAGCCGTCTGTCACTAACGTCATAAGATGATTGTCCTGGGAAATGTCGGCGGTCTGCTTAACCTGATCCTGTTTGTGTTCCTACTTACGTTCCTCGCCTCTATATTTGCGTCACAACTCTTTCGTGGAGAAATACAAGCCGAAGAAAGCGGCGACACCCTTGTGATATCCTTTTTCACGATATACAACTCTTTTCTCGGAATGTACCAGATACTCTCCAGTGAGAACTGGACAACTATAATGTACAGCGTCACCTCTTTTTCGGAAGAATGGGGAACTGCTTGGATCGGCGCCTCGTTCTGTATCCTATGGTTTATTTTCGCAAACTGTAAGTTGTCACGCCGTAGGTTACGACAGCGCTAACCACGTAAACAGTCATTGTCTTGAATATGTTTATTGCTGTCATTCAAGAGAATTTCGATGTCTCCGAAGATGAAAAGCGTCTACAGCAAGTCAAAGCGTTTCTGCAAAAGAAAGAACAGGGGTTCAACTCATCTGATGGGTAAGTCATTCTTTGTTGCTATAGAAAGTTTATACTAAGCTTTATAGCAACCTGTCACTCTCCTCTATCTTCAAATTGGGTCAGACCAGCCGGAAAGACCCGTTGGACTACGGATCTGCTGCCACCGAAATGCTTCTTAAAGACGCTGTAGTTAGGGATTTCCTTGATGAAGCAGACGCGGATGGAGACGAGAGTCCACATGAGGACCCGCAGCCTGGTATCCGACCAGCACCAACGATGGTTGGATCTGGTATAATGTCAACAATCTGGCAGCGATTCAAGCGGCGAATCAGCAACCATGAGCAGAATCCATTCTATGCTCCACTTGACTTTGGACGCGCTTATGAAGATCTCGATCCCAGGAGAATGGCTAAAGAGGTAGTTGATGCGACAGAAAGGAGAAAGAAGGCACAACGAGACTATCTTCGAAAGCATCCGAAGTACAATGTGTCGCTTTTCATATTCAAGCCCTACAACCCGGTTCGTAGGTTCTGCCAAAAGATCGTGGGTCCAGGTCGCGGTAAGGATCGGATGGAAGGTATTGCCCCATCGGTGCCCATCTGGTACACATTTTCGGCTTTCATTTATGCGGCTATCATTGCAATGGTCCTTTTAGCCTGCGTAACGACGCCTTTGTATCAGAGGGAGTACTTCAAGACCCACGAGTTTAGCGTCCGCAATTGGTTTGTTTGGACAGATATGGGCTTTGCCGTCTTGTTCACGGCGGAAGCTTTGATCAAAGTCATTGCAGACGGCTTCCTGTTCACGCCTAACGCTTACTTCCGAGGCTCTTGGGGTTTCATTGATGGTGTGGTGTTGATCACATTATGGATTAACGTACTCACTTCGTTGCTCAACGAAGGTCAGATCACACGTACGGTTGGCGCTTTCAAAGCCCTACGTGCCTTGCGTCTCCTTAACATTAGCGACAGCGCGCGGGATCATTTCCACTCCCTCATCGTCCGCGGTTGGTGGAAGCTAATCTCGGTATGACTAGCCATACTTGACTATAAAGTGTGGCATTACTAACGTTGACAGGCCGCTTTCGTCTCGCTGAGCTTGCTCATTCCCTTTGCCATATACGGACTGAACTTGTTCGTTGGACGTATGCAATCGTGCAACGATGACGGCTCCAACATTTTCGATTTGAACGACTGCGTCAATGAATACACTAGCAACCCGTTCAACGATGACTGGGATGTTCTTGCCCCGCGCCGCGCGTCGAACCCTTTTTTTCATTTTGACAACTTCGGCAACTCGCTCTTTCTGCTCTTTCAGATTGTATCACAAGAAGGTTGGATCGATGTCATGTGGGCATCGGAACAAATCACTGGCGTTTTCACTCAGCCAGCACCATTTGCTTCTCAAGGCAACGCTGTCTATTTCGTCATCTTCAACTTGCTCGGCGCCGTCTTCGTGTTGACGCTCTTTGTATCTGTCTTCATGCGCAACTACACAGAGCAGACGGGTGTTGCTTTCCTTACCACAGACCAGCGGTCATGGCTTGAGCTGAGGAAACTGCTCCGTCAAGTCTCCCCGTCGAAACGTCCGTCCTCGACAAAGGTGCGAGAGACATGGGAAGAGTGGTGTTACCGGCGTGCTGTCCGGAAGACTGGTGGCTGGCAACGGTTCATAACAGGGTTGTTGCTTGCCCACCTGGTCCTCCTTTGCCTAGAGTGGTATCCCGGTCATGGCGTGTGGGAACAAGTACGCGACTACATCTTCCTCCTGTTCACGATCATATTCATCGCCAACGTGGTCATTCGAATCATCGGCCTGTCCTGGCATCGATTTCGCAAAAGCTCCTGGGACGTGTTCTCCATTTTCGCAGTGTCCGGTACATTTGTCACTTCGATTCTTCGGTTGACCAATTACAGCGAAAGAGTCTTCGCTCAACTCCATAAGCTAGGGCTGGTGTCGATTGCTCTGCTACTCATACCCAGAAACAACCAACTTGATCAACTCTTCAAAACGGCAGCGGCAAGTCTGGCATCCATCATGAACCTTTTAGCTACCTGGTTTGTGCTCTTCTTGGTGTACGCTATCGCACTCACTCAGACCTTCGGTCTGACGCGTTTCGGCGAGAATGAGACAGGAAACATCAACTTTCGCAGTGTGCCCAAAGCTCTCATTCTCCTCTTTCGAACAAGCACAGGTGAGGGCTGGAATCAGCTGATGGAAGATTTCGCGTCTGTCGACCATCCCTATTGCACCGAGGGAGAGCGATACTTTGAAAGCGATTGCGGCAGCCCGGAGTGGGCTCGCGCTCTGTTCGTGACTTGGAACATCCTGAGCATGTACATCTTTGTCAATCTCTTCGTGTCTTTGATATACGAAAGTTTCAGTTACGTGTATCAGCGAAGCAGTGGGCTGTCAGTCATCAGTCGAGAAGAAATCCGTCGCTTCAAGCAGGCCTGGGCAGAATTTGACCCTAACGGCACCGGCTTCATCTCCAAGGACGTTTTTCCCCGACTGCTTGGGGTAGGTGCAGCCGCAGAACTACATTGGACAATCGCTGACAGCTTGCTAGGAACTTTCTGGTATCTTCGAAATGCGTATCTACGACGGCGACTTCACTGTGGGTAGTCTGATTGAAGAGTGCAGCACAAACTCTAGGAGAACCTCAGGGCTACCCGTGCAAGGCCAGAAGGAACCTGTCGAGATCGATATCAAGAAACTCAACCAGCGCTTGGCCGAGCTTCCTGTTGCCGAGATTCGGCGCCGGCGACAGCGCATGAACACCTTCTACGAGGAGGTGATAGTGTCAAGTGATCCCGACCGTGGTATCCAGTTCACTTCACTGCTGATGATCTTGGCGCATCACAAGGTTATCAACGATAACAAAAGCTTAAGGTAGGCATGTGAAGCCCTCGTGTACACATGTTGCTAACAAATCTCTTCAGATTAGAAGAATTCCTCCGACGCCGAGCACGCCTACAACGTGTAGAGGAGGCTGTGCGACGAAACGTCGTGGTCGGGTTCTTCGACACGCTTTACTGGTCGCGAAGATTCCGGCGCGTGCAGAAGCAAAAGGAACACGGCCGTATGACTGCTGTACCGCAATTCACAGTACCAGAAATCTTTATCGACGATGAAGATATAGCAGATGTGCACCGAGGGCAACATTCTGCCAATGGAAGTCCTATGTTGTCACCAGTGCATACGAACATGGACATGGCTGGCTGGCGAGCCTCAGGCAGCGATGCGCGGGCCCCTTCACCACCAGCCGACATGACGCTGAGGAGTCGAGCAAATTCGATACAGACGACACCACTCGGATCACCCACACGAGCTACTCCTCTCTCTCCCACACGCGCATCGCCGCAAGTGTCCCCCTTCTCACCACCACCGGATGGCGAGTGGCAATTCGCTTCGGCGCTCAGTCGACCTCCCAGCCCGCTCGAGGGCGAAGGAGAGCTCACGGCGCCGAGCCCAACCGGGAACCGTAGCAGGCAAAACAGCGCTGTCAGTGCAGCCGACGTTTTGGAGGTGCTCGACAACTCAGCCTGGGGCGAGAGTATCCGGAGGAGTTTCACGCAGCGGCGGTCGGGCGGGAGGTGAGCCGTCCGCTTTATTGGGTATTCCAAAAATGGTGCCCGTTTGTTGTCTCGAATGCGGATGATCTACGATATGACGATGAGAGGGACAGCTGGTGCAGGGTCGCGGAAGGCGAGCCCTGCGTTGGCCTCAGAAAGGGTCGCAGGTGCCTGTACAGGGGCATCCTGCACACACGAATACGGTTGCATTGACGTTTGGACCTCCTATTTGGGAATGGCGTAACAGCGGGGAGCAGCGCAAGAGAGGCATTTTTGGTGCATTCGGGATTTCTTCTGCTTTTGCGTTGATGCATTTATTGAGCGCATACACATGTGTCAACGACCTGGAATCACAGTTGATAGACGGTTTGAAGTTCCTTTGGGGGAAGGGCTTGCGGCGAGGTAATTGGGCGGTGGAGGAGCTCTTTTGTCCTTATTTTCGCAGGGGCTGCATAGCGACGGCGCTGGTTGGCAAGCATTGAGTACGCTCCAGCTCTTCATCAACTATTCATATTCTCTCGTCGACAAGTTTTGAATTGGTAGGCCAAACAGGCGTGTATGTTCGCGTGGACGCGTCTATTGCGGTCTGCAGTGGCTGCGCCCATGGTGAAACTCGGTTGGCGCATCTGGCGGGGGCTCTCAGACAGCTTGGCTGACGCGCGGGCCTCGCAGCTGGAGTCCTCGCTCCGGACTTGAGACAGGCGAGATGGGCTGTCAGAGACACGGAGCGACTCAAATGCTCGGCTGACAAGCTTTTTACAGGCGGAGCTGCAGAGACGTGGTGCGCTAGACGGCTGGTGGAGGTAAGGTAGTTTCTCCCTCGCTGGTGAGCCCACACAGGTACGGCACGCGTTTGTCGGGACGTCGACGGTCAGCCGGAGAGTTGCTGCCCTTGCTACAATGGCTTGACGGCCCCTGCAAGGCGCGCTCCACCTTGTGATGCGGTCGATTACGCAGCTCCGGTGGTGGTCGTGCCAGTGAGCAGGCTCCGGCGACGGAAATTATGCCCTCGCAACTGAGGGGACGAAGGATGCTTGTTCCGTTGCCAATTCTGGGCTGGCCAGGTATGTATCCTTCCGGGCGATCAAACAGGGAGTCTGTAAGGAAGCATGTTCGTTGAATGGCGCGCAGGGGTCGGCTTGTTTGAGCTTCGTGGTTCGTCTTGTGTGGTAGACTAGCGTTCGCTAGGCTGGCCCGGACGGCGTCTGATGAGCATGCAGCGCCCGTTTTACGTTGGCGGGCGAGCAGCGCAGAAGTGCTTAAACAAGTGTCCGTCCGCTGGGTGCTGGCTTGCTTTATTCATCCGTCCGAAATCACCTCCATTCGTTTCTGTCACTCTGTTCTTTGTTGCTCGACGCACGGAAGTCCTTTCGGTTGAGACACTGAGAGCTGGTTCACGTACATACATATCATACCTTGTATACCTTCTGGGAAGTTCAAACGTCGTGTAACGCTACACCGTGCACCCCGAGGATCTGCTTGAGACTTCATCATCGACAAGACTCCACACTCTTTACGCTGGACAGCTGGACCTGTTGACGCTCACATTCGCTGCTCCAAAGCATACACTCAAAGACGACCTCGTACACGAGCTCATCTACCTCAATCAACCTCAAACAAATAATACACGACACCCTTGACCACTCAACCTCGAACCACCTACCAAAATGGCCAACACCCGCACCAACCGCTTCTCTTTCGGCTCCCCCTCCCGCACTCCCAGCACCTCTCTCCGCCGCCTGCGCACCGCCTTCTCCCCAACCCGCTCCTCTCGCAGCATCTCGCCGTCGTCCACAGGCACCACTTCGCCTCTTGCCCGCGGCCGCGACCGCACCGGCTCCCCCGACAGCCACCGTAGCTCCGGCTCCATGAACAGCATCCGCGACATTCTGATGCTGCGCCACAAGCCGAGCGTGCTGGACCTTGAGATGGAAGAGGAGAAGCATCTTTTCTCGCACGAGCTGGACGTCCTAGAGCCCCGGCCGAGCCTGGGCGAGTGCAAGGGCGCCGGAGTCAGCATCTTCGAGGTCTTGGATGGCAAGTTTTAGATAGATGAGCGTGCGTATTGATTGGATCACGAGGCGTTCTTTGGGGCACTGTCATCAAGTGTGGGCAGTTCGCACTCACTAACTATGGCGTTGATTGGGCTTGGGTTCTGTTTACGATGTAAAGACAACAATTCTTCATTTACCTATGTGTACTGTGACATAGGCACAGCTCGGCGAGGGCAAGAGGGAGACCGGTCGCAAGCTTCTCTGCGGCGGGTTGACGAGCTGGTTTTAACTTTCGACGCGATGGAGAGGTATATACCCGGATTGGAACAGATTGGGTTTTTGGTGGGTAGTTTTTGAGGTGGATCTTTTGAATACAATTCATTCATTCATTACCATACTTCTGCCTCGCTGCATTGCCTACCCACACTCAAGCGTTCCCTCAATCTACTTTGCGCACTTCCGCAATGGCCTTCACACCACCCTCGACGCCCAGCTAAAGCAAAGCCACCCTCCACGCACCCATCCACGTATTCTCCACGTACGTCTCCACTCCAAGCATCACCCCAGCCCTACGCATAGACTAATGTCCCCGACCCAAAATAACCGCACAACGCGCACACGTCACGCACGACTTCTACCACGATCAAGCATCACATCACCGCCAGCATAATCTCCCGCCTCGCGACAGCCCCAGGAAGTTTCCTTTGATATTATCCTGCACGTGCAGCCACTTTACCTGCTACGCTTGGCCGCGGGTCCTAGCGCGCATCGATAACAGCCCGCTATCTTAGTCTACCGCGCGCAGTCAGAAATTGCAGGGGAAATTATCGATGGGGCTAGTGAGGCTGGTTCATCAAGACTATTGTTGCGTGCCGTGGGAGAAATTTTAGAAGTGCCGGAGGAATTGATAAGATGTTTGTGGGGTGGGTGGGTGCGGAGTGGAGTTTGAACAAACTGCTGACTGCGCACGCCCGCCTCGGACTCCGCGGTGGACGTGCTATACGTAGGCACCTCATGTTATTAGTAGAGCTAAACTGTACTCACAGCTATCGAGCTAGAACTTTTGCGTTGTTTCACGCAGGTCGTACTCCTGGGATACCTCGGTCTGCGCTTCTTAAGGTCCCGGTCGCATGGACGTCCACGTCCTCAGCACGCGAGTCCGCAGCTTCCAGTCTTTTTCAAACGCGCATGACGACAAAAGGCTTCCCATCGGACTCGCTTCGGACTCTGCGTTGCGTACCTGACTAACCCATTCTGCCACGCCTACGTACGCATACACGTCCGAAAAAGGCCAGCGTCACGCTCGCCGTGTCTCGATGCGGAAATTGTGCTCTGCCTGTACTGCGGCGTGTTTCTTCCTAGAACACATTTTCCTCCATGAAGAAAAGATGGTTTTAGCCCCCGTCGTAAGGCAGACGTTCAAGATGCGTCCGGCTATCGATGGAATCGTTCCGACAATGCGGTTATGAGCTCCGAGGCGGCGGTAGCTTTAGCGCGCGCGACGGAGCGAGTTGAGGCGTCAAGACACCGCTGTTTGGCGCAGACGCGGGCTTTGAAGGAAGTTTATGCCTGGTGGGGTTTCGGCGTTGCGGTCTTGAGATGTGTTCTTCACATGGGCGCGCCGGTGATGATGTTGGAGGCGCGTTGCCTGCACTGTCCTTGAAAAGTGTAGTCGCATAAAGGCAGGCAGACGCAATACCGTCAAGGTCCAAGTTAGCATGCATGGAACGAATAACTAGTATGATTGCCTGGCAGAAATTTTTTGACGTTGCAATCTTGTTAGGTGTTCTTCCTGCAGTCGAGTTGGTACTGGTGTTGACGGCGCATTATATGAAATGTTCATGGACAAGTGTGGTCGCATGAAAACGGGAAGGGAAAAAAGACAAAATGCCATTAGTGTATAAACCAGCATGCATAGAATGGGCCATTGGTATGTTTGCCTGGTGGGGTTTTCGACGTTGCGATCTTGTAATCTGCTCTTCTTGTAGGCGAGTGGTTCGGCTATCGAAAGCAGGTGACCTGGAATGTCCCTAAAAGTGGTAGTTGCATAAGAGTAGGAGGATAATATACCAGTGTATGAGTTATTATGTAGGGGATAGGATACGAGTGAAGAAAGATCTTGGTTGTCGTGAATGCGGTGGTTGTACATAGTATGTGCATTTAGAGTAGGTAGGAGCGATTTGAACGTTACTGTCCAATCAGGCAGTAAGTACACTGTAGGCAGGTTGCGCTAGTTCACCTTTCGGCCCCATTTTGTGGTACGCGGCAGGGAACAAAAACAGCTCCGACTCATGCCAGCTTCTACAATCCCGCTATCACATTCTCGTTGTTCAATTGTATCTCACCATGGAAAATCTTCCACAGGAACTAATTGACAGAATCAGCAGCCACCTAGACATCGTCCAATTAAAGCAAACACTGGTGGTAAACCAGAAATTCCAGGCTGCTGCCGAGCGATACTCAGAAGCTTTCGAAGAGGTCAGCATCGATGAGAAAACGGCTCAGAAGTTCCTCGACACCTTCAGCAATCACCGCTTTCGCTACCTCCGCCGTGCCAAGTTTGTAACGAGTCTTCCTGCTCCACAGCGTGACCCTGATGGGGGCCGTCCGCCGTGTCGAGAGTCTCAGGAGGACCTCAAAGCTCTTGACGAGGAGTTCACCAGGCAGATCAGGCTGTTGTTTGATGTAATCTAAAAGCTCGAGGCCCGCGTGCAAAGTTATAGCCCTGGGAACGTTCAACTTACTATCTACACACCTTTTATGGACGTGGATCCCAACCTCTTTTGCCGCCATCGCGCTTTTGTAAGCTGGCGCGTACATCTCCTCGCGCCACAACACCTACCCATCCTTGGCTCAATCCGCTCCCTTCGCGTTGTCAATGGAACATCGTTCAGTCCCTTAAAGGAGCCTTGGAGAACGCTGCGAAAATTAGATTTGCGGGTACTTGTAGACATCGCAAACAAGCTTCCCAATCTCGGAGCGCTTGCCTGCGAAATTGGAGGAGACGAGTGGCCGACGCCTTTGACAGACGAAGTAACGGCTAAACTTTGGCGTGTATATCAAGGGCCTCGACGAGACACAAGACACGACTTCGCAAGTGCTGTTGAGAACATATCGATGCCTGCTCTGAGGGAGGTTCTGTTGAATTTCATCTGCCCGAACGACCATATCGAACGCATCGATCAACGCGTGGCAATGCCCGATCTCGTTGCGCCAGCAAGATACGACCCCTTCAGCTCAAGCCTCCGTACATTATCATACTCACTCCGTCGGATGTGTATCTTTGCAGTCGTGGATTTGACTTTGTTCCTACCCAGAGACGGGAGCACACCATCGTGGCCGTACCTCGAAAGCGTCAATGTCAGATTTCACATGGCCAGCCCTTCTGGAACTTGGTACTTCAAAGGTCTCCAAGATGGCGGCCGAATTCGCGGATACAAGCTGCAAGATGAGAGTGCTTATCCCCCACTCGAGAAGACCTTAAAAGACGAGGAAGAGGATGAGGAAGAAGATTACGTCGACTGGCAGGGATGGGCACACGCACAATTCCGGGTCATGCCCGACGACGATGTTCTAGGCCCCTTCCTCGCTGCTTTTGCCAAGTCAACACAATATATGCCGTCGCTGAAGGAAGCGGCACTCTGGTGCCCCCTAAAGTTCTCCGTCGAGGACATGGGCGGGTTGTATGAGGACTACGATAGCTCGGAGGTCAAACAGGATGACGTTCAAGCAATGGCTTGGGGCATTGCGTACACAGCCCCTGGACAGAAGGCTTTCAGCGAGCGCCCAGGTGTGGACAAAGCCGCCTGTCGACAGCTTTGGTGGAAGGTCGGCAAGTGTCGCCCCGACCCTCGTGTGTGTGAGCTCGTCCGGCAGGTTGGCCGCCAGCAGCATGGCGACGACCTTATTGAGCACTGGGAAGATGAGTATTACGGCGATGGGCTGGTGGATCGAACCATATTTGAATCCTTCGAGTGGAGAGTCTTCCCGGATTTCAATCTAGACCTGTTTTATTAACCAAGAAGCACCATCGTCTGCAGATATTTGTCATTGGGGCTTTAAGAGGTATTTCTGTGCATCTGCCATACAACAATCCAATCTACACAAGTCCTCTATTAATGAGTCTTTAGCTGACTCTACGCGAGAGGATGGTTCCGTCTTCGCTTTGGGGAATGGTTTCCACCGTGGCATCGCCAACTTGAAGGGAGAGGACCTTGGCGAGATTGTTGGCGCCTTTTCTACAGAATTCAGGGATTGAACTAGCAAAGGCCTGGGCGAAGGTCGTACCAAGACCATCAGAAGTGCTGTTCGTGGGGTGCTCGACGTTGCCGTAGATGTTGGCCTGCACAGCGACCGCGAAGGTTGCTAACGAATGTAATTCTTCAAAGGAATGTAACGCCGACGACCCGCAAAGAACGCGTAGAAGGAGAAATGAAACAATAGAATGATCTAGGCTTTTCTTGGAGAAACTACAAAATGGCCATTTTGTTTGGCATTTTGTTTTATTCAGTTTCCCGCCTATGGACTTCGTATACCTTCGAATTCTTCGGTACCTACTGTGCCACATGCGGGTGGCGTATTGGTGCTCTTTGGAGACGAAGCCCGGTTGCCCAAACATCATATTCGCAGTGGGTCACACAGCACGGTGGGCGAATCAATAGATAGTACCTAGAGAGTCCTTGGCAGCTCACTTACCTTATTGACTACTATCGCAACCCTAAACCTAAGCAGCACTGGCCCTGAGGTGCCCGCTGGAGTGCTTAAGTCACAATAACTTCTCCATCCTTTTTTTCTTACTTTCCACCAAGTTTTTTCCATACATCGTGTTATCGTGCCTTGCAAGTATCAATGGGTTCTTCATGGGCGCCAAGTAATACGGCTCTCAGCTCCATTTTCGTGTGTCTGACGACCAAAGCCCGTATGCGGCGAAGCAAAACTCCACATTCGGATTTTGGTCGACGGGGCGTGTAGGCAGCTTAGCCGCTCCATGTCACACTCCAGGTTTTCGTCTAACAAGGCAAGGCGCTAGGCTGTACATGGACCACCTCTTGCTACGAGGACGGTAAAGTAACCACCATCATTCCAGCATGCTTCACCCCTTCAAGTGATGCTGTACAGTGCTCTAGATGCTAGACAATGAAAAGCTCAGACACAGAGAAAGAAGGAAGAAATCTACCTCTCAGATCCAAGAGAGTGATTGTAGACCAGGAGACGGTGGAGCAGGTAAGTCATCCGCAGATATTGTAGAGTATATGTGCTGAATCGCCATGCTAGATACGCCAGGCAGTCTTCAAGTCGGAGCAGATCAATATACGAAACGAATGGCGTAAATAAGGCAGAATAGAGGCGATGAATACGAGCAAAAAGCTAGACTATGTGATGTTAACGAGACCTAGAGCTCACAACATCCACCGGTTCTTGCCATCCGATGAGCGAAGTTTGCATTCTGGCATGACTGGACCTAGCAGTCCCTTTGGATTGCCCAGCGACGCATGCCATTAAGACCATCCAACGTGTGGACTGCTAAGTCTAGTCATGCCATCAAGACCATCCCAGAGATATTGGTTGGTTGTTTGGATGTGACCTTTCATAGTTCGTGAACGGGTTGTCTCAACCGAGTTTCCAGATAACGGCATTGGAAAGCCTCGACTGTCCATCCTTCATTCCCTTAGAACGGCTCATGTTGATCTAGCCTTCGTGAATTATCCCAGAAAAAGAGCGAAAGCAAGGAATATTAGTCCCGCATTCCTTAAGCTAGCTGATGCGTATGTGAAGTACCTTGAGCTTTCCACTGTGTGAAGCAGTTGATTCTCTCCAGGTCAGAGTGTACGCCTCAGTCGCGGACTTTTAGCGCAACACTCCACAGGCCAGAGCTAGCAAAAAAAGCGTACAGTTATCCTAGTTGCGCGTAATAGGTACCTAGGTAGCCAAGTGCCATGTCGTGTGCAAATTTTCCTTCCTCGGAACCGAGCCACTGGCGTGGGTGATTCGGCCCCGCACACAACACCAAAATTTTTCCTCCCCACCCTGCCATACGCAACGAGTACTCTCCAGGTGCAACCCTTCTACTGACTGTGACCGAGCTTTTCGATAAGCTATATATATGTTAAAAAAACCATTACACTCATCAATCATCTCCCAAACATCGGTGAGATGGCCGAGTTGGTTATGGCGCCAGGTTAAGGTCCTCTTAACACTATTTCCTGGTCACGAAAGTGGCGTGGGTTCGAGTCCCACTCTCATCAGCATCGTCCGCTCGTCAGAGCGGGTTTCGGGAATTCTTTTTTTGCTTTTGTTTGGTCTTCCTAGAGGGTGGTTGGTGTAGCACCCGAGAGGATAATGCTTCTTCGTGATGATCTTTCTCCATAAGCCAACGCGGACTCTCTTGCAGGAGGGAACTGCCACCAATAAGGACAATACCGGGAACGACTTGGAAAGCAAGAGGGAAGCGCCCTGAAAAGATTGTTAGCCAGTTGTAGGATTAAATCTATTACCAGCCACTTACATGAGAACTCTCCCGAGTTAAATTGACATCCATATCCCAACCACTGCGCAACAAGAAACCCCCAACTCAACATCCATTGTAGTAAACCCGATTAGATACCACGGTGCTTGGCCTCTGATAACTCGCCAGCATACATCGGAATCGAAGTGAGTTGGCCAACTGCAAAACCACCAATGAAGCGGCCTGCGATGAGCATAGCCATGTTGACTGCGCAAGCCTGGAGAGCACCGCCCAATACCGAGATAAGCGAGCCGACGAAGATGGTCCAGCGACGACCGAGCCTGTCCGCGAACAGCATGTCGAATATCGTACCAGCGATCGCGCCGCCTTGGAAGGCGGACACTATGCCTCCCGTAACGGTGTCGGAAGGAGAGTTGAAGTGTTCCTTGAACGTGGGGAGGGCGATCGTTGACGTGATGATACCAGAATCATAGCTTGA
Source organism: Paraconiothyrium sp. Pb-2020 (assembly GCA_022419385.1). Taxonomy (NCBI): domain Eukaryota; kingdom Fungi; phylum Ascomycota; class Dothideomycetes; order Pleosporales; family Didymosphaeriaceae; genus Paraconiothyrium; species Paraconiothyrium sp. Pb-2020. The sequence goes on from JAJUBI010000006.1 coordinate 4,482,648, forward strand.
TACACAGATTAGCCTAACTTCACTGGTTGCTGTGGTGCCATAGGTACAAACCCAAACAGAAAACCTCCTGTTGCCAGGAAGGTAGACGAAAGGACCGTGTTTCCAAGACCCATGGTTTCGATGTGAGACGAATCCTGTTGCTGCTTGACTGTGTAGGGTAGATGAATATGTACTGACAATCATTCGAAAGGCAGGTCTAGGCCCCTGCTTCGGAGGTAGACACCCCGAATGCGAGGGCATAGACGTAGGCGCTATGCTTCGACCTTGGCCCCCATCATCATCGTCTCCCCATGGGCAAGTATGGAAAGTCTGGGGATGTTGCTAGCTAGGAACTACCCTGAGATGGCGTTTGAGATCATACGCTGTGGCATCCACGCCTTCCACGAGTCTCTCGGCATCGATTCCGATAGGTTATGTTTTTACTGGGTTCTCCAATCTGATCTAGAGGAAGCGCAACAAAGTGCCTATCGCATCGAGGTATCCACGTCTAACAACTTTGAGCATTCACTCTGGGACTCGGGCAAGGTCGATAGCGACCAGCAACGCAACGTCCTTTGCGCACCTGATGGTGGTTTTGTATCGGCGTCGTTTCACTATTGGCGCGTAACCGTATGGGACCAAGATGGTCAGACCTCTCAAAGCTCACCGAATGAGTTCTTCACTGCGTATCCAAGATCGAGTGGGTTGCTGCCTCCATATAGCATGAACCAGACCTACATGCCTCATACGAGCCTAATATTCCGCACTTGGTTCGAGGACGAGCCGAACAGATGGAAGGGCGTATGGATCGGAGACAACGGCGACAAGCCTCTGTACATGCGCAAATCTCTTCATCTCACTCAAAAGCCGTCTAGAGCTATTATTTTTGCCTCTGGACTAGGTCATTTCAATTTCGTCTGCAATGGCGATCCGAAGGCGGCGAATGGTCACGTTTTGGATCCGGGATGGACGAACTACCACCGGACCGTGCAATTCGTCGCCCATGATATATCGGACATCTTGAAAGAGGGCGAGAACGTTCTGGGCGCTCATGTTGGCAACGGCTTCTATGCTGGAGATCAAGGTGACGACCGGTTTTTCTGGCCGTGTTACGAGGACAACACGTATGTTAGGTACGGCAACGAGCTGTGCTTCTTTGCTGAGATACATCTCTTCTATGGAGGCGGACGCCGTGAAGCCATCACAACAGGTCCGGATTGGAGATTGAGAAGGAGCGCAACCACGTTGGCGAACATATATTCGTCCGAAACCAAAGACCTGCGGCGTACCCAACGGGCTGGGATGCCCCCGGCTTTGAAGAAGATGGCCATTGGAAGAACGCAACGCCTGTCACTGGTCCTCGTGGTAAATAAAATACCAGAACCAGCCTCCTGTTGTCCTGCATGAGACCTTCGAGCCTATCTCAAAAAAACAGCTTGAGCCCAGGATAGCAACATTCGACTTCGGCCAGAACATAACAACCATGATAAAAATTGAAGCCAGCGGTCCCGCTGGCTCTGAAGTCATTGTACGCTTCTCCGAAACTGTTGGTGATGATGGCAAGGTATTCATGCCAGATACTCTCTTCAAGCAGTTCGAAAATGGTGTCTTCTGCAAGTTCACACTTGCGGGCAGCGGCGTCGAGGTCTGGGAACCAGATTTCTGTTTCACGGCAGCACGATAAATTCAAATTGAGGGCGTCTCACTTGAGGAAGGCAAAGACCTGCCCGTTGTGCGTTCTGTCACCAGCCGACACGTCTCATCGGCGTCAAGACGACTCGGATATGTCAAGACCGACAAGGAAGATGTCAACGCGCTAATAAAGATGTGCTATTGGTCGTTTGTCAGTAATTTGTTCAGCTATCATACAGACTGTCCGCACATAGAAAAATTTGGCTGGCTGGAAGTAACGCACCTGCTCGCACCATCTACACAGTACATCCGGGATATGGAGTCGCTATACACTAAAATTCTTGATGATATCGTCGATACCCAAGAACCGAACGGCCTTTGCCCGACTATGGCTCCAGAGATACGGTACATGTGTGGGCCTCTACACGACACCATCACCTGGGGCGGCGCGGTGGCACTACTCCCGGAGATCTTACGCCTCTACTACGGCTCTACGCAGACCTTCAAGAAGCTGTTCGAACCATGCGTGCGGTACATGGAGTACATCCGTACGAAGGAGCGCGACGGTGGACTTATTGAGCATGGCCTCGGTGACTGGGGCCGTGACATCGCCTTTGGAAACAATCAGGCCAACATCGAGACTGCAATTTACTACCGCTGCCTGCGCAACATTCAACGCATGGCACACGAGATGGGCAAGCTGGAAGATGAAAGACGCTTTCGCGAATGGGCAGACCGTATCTACGCCGTATACAACGAGCGCCTTCTTGTGACGGACAAAACCCTGCATCCCTACACATTTTACACATCAAGAGACGAACCCGGAAAACAAGACCGCAACATGGTCGCCCAAGCTTTCGCTTTGCAATTCGATCTCGTGCCGCGCGAACACGTTGCCGACGTGCAGCGTGCGTTCCTCGCTGACTGCGCAGACGCAGGCAACCGCATCCAAGCCGGCGAAATTGGGTTGAAATACTTGTGGAACACACTTGCGGACGTCGACCGTCCCGACATTGTTTTAGAGATCGCGCGTCAGGATGAGCACCCGAGCTACATGAGATTCATCCGGCAAGGCGAAACCACGCTGAATGAGTTTTGGCAAGACGCATGCCGCAGCAAAAGTCACGATATGCTGGGGACCATCTACGAGTGGTTCTATAACGCTGTGTTGGGGCTGAAACCGGAGACTGAGGCGTACAAGACGTGGACTGTGAAACCGCCGTTGAACAGCGAGTTCAAGCATGTGGAAGGAAGTGTTGAGTGTCCTTACGGGAAGATTGAAATCGAGTATGAGACGGATGAAGAGGGACGTGATGTGAGAATGAAGGTTACGGTGCCGACTAGCACTATAGGCTTCTTGTTGCTGCCAAGAGACTCCAGTTCCGTGTCCATTGAGCGGATACAGCAAGGAAGAAACGATGACGGAGTGTCTAAAACAGGCTCGCGCATCGCCTTGAAAGCTGGACGTTACCATCTGCACCTGAACCCTTGAAGCGTGTAGGGTATTTGTAGTGGCATCGTGGCCACGATGTCGAGAACGATTTACGAAAACAAGAAATCCAAACTACGTGGACTTAGCACATATTTGAGAATATCGTGAGCATAATGCTCATAACGTAGTAATTGAGACATAAAGGGATGGTTTACATCTTATTTAGAAGTCTGGCCAATCAACTGTCCGTCAAGCATGAAATGCTTGAGATGTTTCTCAGTGGTCTTACTCGTAGACTACCAACTTGATCATCCCTAATGTACTACTTTATTATGGTAGTGATGCTGATGTCTGGAAAACGGTGGGTATCGTTCGATTAATACACACAGAACCGCTGTTCGCTTACAAGTGGGTCCCGATGATCGAACAATAACGCAAATCTAGCGCATCTGAACCCTAACCCTTCGACAACTATTTTTCCATGTAGCGAACCATGGCGCAGTATACAATAAATTCCTACGCGCAGAAAACAGGCCCCAACGGCCTTCGCTCCCGTTCCACCTTTCATATCCACGCTCGCAAGCTGTCTGTACTAGTACTAATATCGCTTCCACCACAATGAACAGCCAGGATGGCGATCTCGAGTCCCAACAAGATCAAGAAGACAACGTTCCCTGCAGTTTCTTCCGCAGGCGTCTCCGTCGTCTCCATGACGTTCCGGTCAGCGCGCATCGCGAACAAAAGCCATCCCTCACAACATCGCGCGGCTGCGTCTACATGTTGGAACAATTCAGAGAGAACGTGCCACAACACATCAAGAACCATGCCATCGCTATTCTGTCAGAGTTCGTGGGAACCTTCCTCTTCTTGTTCATCGGAATCGTGGGAAATAGCGTCGTCGGCAACGATGCAGCGAAGAAAGAGCAGATGGGAGGCGGTTCGGTCACGGCGGACCCGGCCAAGGGCCTATACATCGCGCTTGTATGGGGTTTGAGTACGCATCGAGAACGCGTGGGCTTTCTTTAGGATCAGCGGTGGGCTGTTCAATCCAGTGGTCAGTGCGGCGATGATGATCATTCGGGCGGTGAGTTGGTGTTGTTTCCTGGCTAGGAATAGAGGAAAAAGCATTTCGGAACAACTTGTGCTGACTCGACGATTTGTGTTAGGTCGACCCTGTGCGCGGCGTACTGTGCATCATCACACAGATGGTGGCAAGCATCGTTGCTGCTGCTATTGCCTATGGTTTATTGCCGCCTGGGAGCTTGCCTGCGACGGAGTTGGGAGAGCAGACGAGTATCACGCAAAGAGTGTTTATTGAGATGTCCCTGACGGCGCAGGTATGTTGCAGCTTCTCCGAGATGGGTTCATTAGTATCCAACTGATGAATTTGCCCTGCAATTAGATCGTCCTCGCTATCTTCATGTTAGCAACGGAAAAGCACAAAGCAACCTTTATCGCGCCTGTCGGCATTAGACTAGCTGTGTTTGCTTGTGTACTTGCGTAGGTCAACATGGATGACTTCTACCGATGTTTCTCTTACACTAATTGCAACCACAGAGGTCAGTCGTACACCGGCGCATCCTTCAATCCCGCCCGCTCCTTCGCCGTATGCGTAGCCCTAGGTTCATTTCCGGGCTACCACTGCATTTATTGGGTTGGGCCTGGTCTGGGAGCGCTGCTAGCTGTAGCGTTCTACCTACTGATTAGGAAGCTGGAGTACTGGACCGTTTCCCCTGATGTCGATGAGTACCAGAGTCATGTTGGGGAGCAGATCATCATGGTCAAGGACAGAGCTTGATGCAACGATGTTTTCAATGCTAAGTCTTTGTTCATTTCATATCGCGCTCAAGTAAGTTAGCTATCCAGCATCCTATGCATTGGTACTACAGAGTCTCGACTCGTAGAAAATCCTTATAATCGGACAGATGGTGACGTATTGGTGAACCTGAATATACTGAATTGAGACCTCTGCGCCTCATGATACACACCGTTTGGACCTCGATAGATTCTATATGTGACGATTAGCACTTGAGAAAGGCCAAGGCACAGACATTTCAGGCATACAATTACATGATAGAATTACCAAATGGTATAGATACCCGCTTTACGTATATGCAGCAGCGTCCTCTAATCCGCACCACTCCGCAATGAACAACGCAATAGCCGTAGTGACCCTTTGAATGCTACTCACACTTACGCGCTCGTCAAAACCATGGAGGCTTTCACCGATAGGTCCATAACATAGCGCAGGTATCTTTTGGAACAGTGAGAAGATTCTTGTATCGAGGTATGCAGGCATTGTGATGCTTTCGAGATTGGTACCCGTTACTTGTTTGTGCGCGGCTTTCAAGATATCTTCAGCCTCACTGCCTGGCTCCAGGACATAACCTTCTGCAAAGAACCCGTTCCAAGTGATTTTGGGTGGTGCATCGCGGAGGAAAGAGTCAGTAGCTGCCAGCTTTTGAACAGCTTGTTCGATTTGTGCAGCAACGTCTTCGGCACGCACACCGGGGAAAAGCGCAACCCGGCAGTCGATTTTGCACCAAGCGGGAACTGAACTCGCCCAATCTCCACCTTCAATCATGGCCACATTGAGATTAATCGGATGGTCGAGCTCTTCGAAATGCAGTCTGCCCTTCTTCTGCTCATTCATCTCTTTCTCAAGCTCTTTCAAGCCACCCACGATCTTCCAAATCGACTCGATCGCATTCGATCCCTCGGTAGCCTTGAGAACGTGCACTGGCCGACCAGCAACTGCGATCTGGAACCAGATGACTCCCACGTTGGCGCGGACCAACTGTTCGTTCGTTGGTTCTGGCACCAACACCGCATCTGCCGTGTAGCCTGCAATATGTGTTGCCATGGTTCCATTTCCAGTTGACTCTTCCTCTGGAACAGACTCGATGATGACTTTGGAAGCTGGTCGTTTCCCAATGCTACGGAGTGCATCCAAGGCGAACATGTTAGCTACATTTCCAGCACGCATATCAGCACCGCCACGGCCGTACAACCAGTCGTCCTCTACGATACCAGAATATGGGTGGTGCGTCCAGAGTTCTTCTGGCCCGGTGGGCACCACGTCGATGTGGCCGTTCAAGATCAAACTCTTTCCGCCGGCCGCTGATGACTTTGGCTCGAGAACACCTATCACCACCGGTGCTTTTGAATGCTTTGCGCTGATTTTACCGGCGCCTGCCTGTTTTGATAACGCGTCTGGGTCCATGTCAAGCTTCGTAGTCGCATAGCCCCGTGAAGTGTACTGGCTGAAGATCTCTTCTTGAATTGCTGCCTCCTCTCCTCGCTGACCGCCATATTGAATTACTTTTTGAATGAATGCGAGCTCATCGTTGAAGTTTTTGGCAACAGCATCGGTAATGGACGCGGTAATCTCTGGAGATAACGGCATATTGTCAGATAAATAGTTTGTGGTACAAGGAATTCGAAGAAAAGGGAATGCCAGAACCAGAGCTGAGCTGAGAAGGATGAGCAGGGGAGCATACCAAAAGGCCTCGATTATTTATCGGGGAGGAGTCCCCACTTATAAGTGTTTCCATTTGCGGCAGGTACATCCGAGCTTGCCTAGGTAGCGCTTAGCTCCCAGAGCGGGGTACTGGCAGCTGTGCACTTCACCTGGTGTACGGCTATCGAATACACACTACTCACAAAGCGCCGGCCCTGATCGTGGTGAGCAGATTGTGTCTGGTTCTTTATTCTCATGTTTCCTCTCCTAGCTTAACTTGTTCGGCGAGGTCAGTCTCCATTCACTATGCTATCTCCGATACACAACAAGATTCGCTCCAATCCGGTCTGGGAAGAATGTGCTACCCAAATTAACATCAAGTTAGGGACCATATTGAATTTTGAGGATAACCTTTTCCCCGTGTACGAAACCTAAATCCTCTATAGTCATGAGTATAGGGAGCGATAATCGTACACTCCTTTGCCAGCCGATGCTGATATAGTTTTCACAATAAGGATCGTAAGGGACCTTTGGCCCGCAAAAATTACATCCTAGACGCAATTTATGGGACGGCCATCCTATGTTTGGCACTCGCGCGTGTTCGACGATAAGAAGATAAGCACTGACCAGGGTGAATAGATTAACACTACATTCAAACTGTAACCGTAGCTTCGACTATACTAACATGGTCTGAGTTCACATTATCGTGTTTCCTTTTCGGCTGATGATCGACTCGCTATACTATCAAGTTTCCTCGAATATGCTATTGATCTGGGAGATCTTACGAGTGACTACAAGCGAGCCGAGGACTAGCGGGGTAGAGCCAATGACCATTTCCGAGCTTCGGTGTAGACACCAGTATTTATTCCGATGGTATTCTTATAGATGTTCCTCCGCAACACGCCCATATTTGTTGTTTTAACCCATCATGCGAGCGTCTAAGTCGCCTGTGGCACGACTGCGTGCTGTCGTCGCACTATTCACTGCCTTCCCTGGGATATCTTGCAACCCAGCTTCTGCCAACCCAAGGACCGACGCATCCGCTTGTCGGTTACCCGCTTCCTCGGATGTCTATCTCAGCGCTGGACATGGTTTCCCAGACTACCTCTCATGCGTTTCCAGCATTGGCACTATGAAGGCATTTCTGCTGTTCGTGGATTTCGCAGATCAACCTGCCAATAACGACACCACACAAGGCCTGTACGACTTCTTCTTTCCGAAGGCCAGCACATGGTACGAGACTTCGTCGTACGGGAAGCTCTCGATAGATGCTGAAGCGGACATATCTCAGTTCCACCGTATGCCCTTAGATGCGAGCGATTACGCGTGGAACCGCGGTATCACGTACGAACAACACGAAGCATATATCCAAGACGCGCTCGCCTCCTACGTGAACACAATTGGCGAGGCTCCTCCACCCGTCGACGTTTTGTATGTCGTCGCGACCCGCAATGCACCCGCCATTACATATTCTCCAACCTTCATGGGGAACGTGACAACGCGCAACGGCACTTTTGTAGCGAAGAAAGCAGTCACGGTCGGGTACGATGCATACGCGAAATGGGGTTTCAAGCTCATTAACCATGAGACGGGGCATGTGATGTGTCTTCCGGACTATTACCCCGCATCTGGCGCCGTGGGATTGTATGTGGGCGACTTCAGCATTATGGGCAACATCAACGCTCTCTATCCCGACTACTTCGCGTGGGACAAATGGCGGCTTGGGTGGTTGGACGACTCGCAGGTCGAATGCGTTCAATATGAAAATGCGACCACATCCACGCATACGATATTCCCGCTTGAGAGCAAGACTGAAGATGCGAAGCTCGTGGTTTTGAAAAGAAACGAGACGCAAGCAATGGTACTGGAGGTCCGGTCGGAGGGTGGGAATGATATCAAGGGAGGGAAGCCTGGCGTCGTGGTCTATACAGTCGACACGACGGTAGAGACACTGGAAGGACCAGTCCGGGTGTTGTCTAATGGGACAGTAACAAGTGAGCTGGAAGTTCCAAGCTGGGGCGTGAAAATCTCAGTCGTGGGCACAGACGATGATGCGTACACGGTGAGGATCGCGACGGCATCAGGAATTGAGAGAGAGCACTCTCTTCACAGTGCTGTCGGAGTAGAGAACATACCACTCCTCAGCTCTTAGTTGCTTTCCGGCTCTCGTAGTATACTGAAGCTTGATCTTGATATTATAGTACACATGATTGGCTATGCACCAGGTATTATTCCTTCTGCCAAACACCGCATCCCCGTCGCCATAGCCAGCGGACAAACACAGCGTTTCCCATTCCTCAAGCGTACTCTCACCTCCCAAGAGCTTCGCAACTTCCATCGCCTGAAATGCAAGTTCATTCGTCACACGACCCAAAGTCTTCCTTCTCCCCAATGCGCACTACCTGGATCTGGCATTTCCTCTCACCGCTAATCACTCAAGATACTCAGTCCAGTGCCCCTGAGTAAAATGCAGGCGCATATCCCCCTCTTCCACCCACCATTTCCCCGCCCCTAGTCACCCGATCTTCTCCGCCCACTGCGCATCCGACCTATCCGCCCCATTGACAGGCCTCAGATCATCTGCCCGCGGCGCCCTATGCTCTGCCCATTCTGCGAACGCAAAAGTCACCAGTATCTTGCCATCAGAGTACCCTTTGCCGTCGTGGACTGAGCACCACAGCCGTGAAGCCTCAGCCGGCCAGCCCGTCGTGGGATCCAAGATGCTCTCTTCGATCTCGATAACGCGGTTGGCGACCGCGATGTGGGTGTCTACATCCCAGAGGCCCTCGCGCGGCGGGTTTGTCTTTAGGAGGGCGACGGCTTCGCGTCGGACGAGCGGGTGGCGGCAGCGGGTTGCGACGTAGTGGAGGGGTGGGATGACTGAGATTTCGAAGGTGAAGTGTGCGCCTACGGTACCGTCAACATGCGTCAAACAACCTGATCATAGAGGCCAGCTCACCTGCTCCGGCAGTGTTCTTCATCCCGGTGCCTTTCAACGCGACGGCATTCTTCCTCGAAAGGCCCTTTCTCGTACCCGAAGATACTGGAAGAGGCGGCGTAGCAATGCCCATGGAATCGAGCACAATCTTCGCGTTGTGGTTTATGGCTTTGAAGTACTCCAGATGAGCATCGAGATTAGTTTGCCTCAAGCTCATAGCACAGTCTATCAGGATGTACGTTGAATAGTACCCTAGTTTCAGAGACGCCGCCATGATTTCTTCTTCGTGCGTCAAGAAAGCGGCCTGTTCCAGCTTCTGCAGTGCTTTGAACCATGCATGATGGGAGTCTAGGAGCTGTGATTGTCTCGCGAAGTCATCCGGTGTGAGGCGCGCTTTGACAAAGATTTTGGTGGCCATTGTGCGTGCGAAGAGGGCGGAAGCGTTGCGGAGTTGGAAGCTGGACATCTGGAGTTCGTAAAAGGTTGAGAAGGGTACGTCGTAAGAGGACGGATGTGGGGTGGGGATTTCGAAGAGATCCTCTATAGGGGCGCCGAAGAGCATGGCGGGAGTGATGTTGCGCATAAACATGGGTATAAGGGTATCTTGAAGAAGGCCATTGGAGCCAGAGAACTTGACGGTATCCGACTTGGATGTTGTTGGTGGTGGCGTGCGGGGACGGAGACCTAGTGGTTACATTGTTAGCTCCTGCAAGCATTCTTGTTACAGCACATACCGTGTGTTCTTATAATAGGCAGCTCAGATAAAATCTTGAGACCGCTATGTAGATGTGTGAATGCGGTCATGAAGTTTCCTCTTAAGAACTCGATGCAAACGAATAACAGGCACCCTACAAGGCCTACTTCCACAGAACATGATTGTTCAGCCAGTCGGTCGACAAGTGACCCGACGGCTTTGCTGTAATGCATACTGAGAGTCTTGTCTTGTTGTGTCAGTCTCGCGTGAGCATGTTTAAGGTTTCCGGGTTCTGTCTTCGCAAGATACCCCAACGCAACTAGTGCGTAACGAATAGAGGATTCTGAACGGGCCATCTGAAGGACTGTTCGAGACCAAAAGCCGTTATCAAAACGATTGGAAAGGGTCTTTATGGCACAGTGGTAGTAAAACTCCAGATACAGCAAGCCATCTTCAGGCCATGTTTGGGTCACCGGCTGTACTTTATTAGCAGTCTATTGGTACTTTTGCAAAGAAGAATTTACAGTGTCTTGAAGGGGAGAAGCTGCGCTAGGCGAAAGACGCTTTGACCCTGTTGTTCCAAGGTAGCCGTCACACAGGCGCTTTGTGCTAGTACATCTATCGAGATCAGTAAGTGTTCATAGCATCAATGATGCATCGCGATCTGGTCGATTGGCTGGGTTGGGGATGAACAGAGACGCCATCCTTTCATCGCGCCGAACATAAGCATACCTAAGACATGCAGGTTTGGTTTCATCACATTTGATTCGCCGAGCTCTATTTCATATTAGTCATCCACAGACCGTTGCCTAGGCAGAGGATAGGGGTGGCTTCATTGACGTACTTGCAGGTCAAGCAACCCGTCCTGACTTTGGAACCGTATCTCCGCGTTCTTTTGAGACTTTGAAACTCAAGGATAAGTGTCTGAGGAGGCATTACTGCCGAGTAGATCAACAACGGTGTGGATCCGCGATTCTCCGCAGTCGCGATCTGTAGAACGGCTTCGGCCTAGTGTTTGGAGGTTACCTCAGCGTGCCAGATACGGAAAGTGAACCGCACGATTAATGGTCAGTTGCTAAGCGAGAGCGGAGTAAGTTCGTCGATACTCGCACTATATGCAGGTTGGTACTTGCATACCGTGACTGAAGAATGTGATGGGTCTCGGAGGAGAGCAATTCCTTGGCCCCAGGAACAGCTTCCCTGAAGCTAAACCACATTTATCATACGTGGGTCTGACGCTGAATGTTGACGAATCGCAGGTCGAAGCGAGCGAATATCAAGGGCTCTTATTCGCTGAGTTTTAGCGCCACTTTTGTCAGCTCCCTTCGTACATTTCCTCTTTCGGGTTCGCGTATCAAGAGCCATCAGGAGTCCCATATATTGCTTTCGGGTTTTGGAAAGAGTGTAGGGAACCACCTAGTCGTACATTTGTCGCATCTTGCACGCTAAACTACATGTAGTGATGTACGACTCTTTTAGCTCATCTAGAATGCATGTAGAAATGTGCGAGTATACTAGCTTCATTGAGCGAGTAAGGCCTGCAGAGAGTATTCTCGTGAAGTTGAGAGCTTACTTTCATGACGGAGTTCACAAAACTCGGTGTTAGGATAGGAGTATAAATAATGTTGCCGTCGAAAAGAAGCCATCGAGCGAACTTAATCTGTACTCCCAGCCTAACGCCTACTTTGCTCTGATCGGATTAAAGAACATCTGGCAAGTTTGTAAAGTGAATAATCTGTACGTGTCTGCATCCAGAGGAGAGAATTCTTATTGAATGCACTTTAGGGACCTATTCACGCAATTGCCTTACCTCGTCTTTCCATCATCTTGCCCATCCGGATAGAACAATAGCACCTCTCACTCAGAACCAAGCATTTCAGACCTTAGATGTGAATTCCATTACGAACACTATGAGTCCCATCGATCCTCACACGGTCCTTACACACCTCGAACCCCGCGACAGAGCCGATAACATGGGCTACGCCATCCACCCTACAGCCATCGTGTTCCTCGTCCTGCTTGGCACTGGCTTTGTCGTGGCCATGATGTATGGCATGGATCGGGTGTCTGGGTTCCGTGGCAGACCACACGAAGAGCCGAGGCATATGAGCGTTGAACAAGCCAGGTACATGGCAGAAGTGCGGATGCGGAATATGGAAGCGCTGAAAGAGGAGTCGAGACGAGGCTATGGGCTGGGGAGGGGAAAGAGGCCTGCTTAGGTGTAGGTGGCTATAGAGAGTGGCGACAAGCCTGTGTTGACGTGTGGATCGGGCAACGTCCATTTGGAGTGTTTAGAGATGAATTTTAAAGAGCGGCCAGACCTGTCTAAGTAAGTCTACTCGAGTGAACATATTAGAGTTTGCGCTTCCAAAGGCGATGTACGGTAGCTGGGACAATGGGCAGAATCTCTGGACCGTGGAAGAGCGTCATTATCACCCCTCAAAATTTCATTAGCACAAACACATCTATGTATGTCGTAGCCTTGTGTTCAAAGGCCAGTGCAAGGGTGGGTGAAAGATAGGTTGAGTCGTGTCGCGTTGGTGGGGCAAGGGTTGTGGCCCCGCGGTGTGGCTGGAGCACCGCCGCCGCACTAACTGTGTGTGACGTTGTTCCTCTTTCCAAAAAAGCGCGACTGCTTGATGACTCTGAATTACGCGCTTCCGCCCTTTCTTCTCAATCGCCTGGAACACGGTAAGAGGCGCCCTTAGCATGTCGTATTTGTTGCATGAGTCATTGTCGCACTCGTCCCTTCCTTTGTTCTGCCTTGTTGCTGCCTGAAGCTGAATGGCCGCTTGCTTTAAACACTTTGCGCTCCTCAATGTTTATTCACTCCAACCAGCATCCCGCTTACTCTCGACCATACAGCTAGCGAAGCGTCCCACCGCCGCTATTTTAAACCTACCCTCAAGCCGAGTGGTCTCCCAGATCCACACGACCGCAATCATGGCGCACCGCGAGACGGCGCCGTACGTGCCGCAGGACCACAAGGAGGTCACGGAGCTGATCCACTCACTGGAAGGCCATAAGGGCAGGTCGTCGAAACACAGCGGCTTCTCGGTGCGGAAACACACGTTCCCTCTGCCCAATGGCCGCTCGGTCGATTCGTGGAAGATGAACGATTGGGACTACAAGAAAGAGCACCTACCCACATACGCACGCGGTCTCTTTACGTACAAGACATTGGAAGGCAGGGACGAGATTGTGGTGCGAGGATACGACAAGTTTTTCAACCACGGGGAAGTCCGCAAGACGGAATGGAGGAACGTCGAGCAGAATACTCGGGGGCCATACGAGCTCAGCGTGAAGGAGAACGGTTGCATCATATTCATCTCTGGACTGGATGACGGTACATTGTTGGTGTGCAGCAAACATTCGACAGGTGCGCGCGGCGACGTTGAGCTCAGCCATGCTTGTGCCGGCGAGCGATGGGCCGAGAAGCATCTTGCATCAGTCGGTAAGACAAAGAAGGATCTAGCACAGAAGTTGCGCGAGATGAACGCAACCCTGGTGGCCGAGCTCTGCGACGACGACTTCGAGGAGCATGTCCTGGCATATACCCCCGAGCAGGCTGGCCTGTACGTCCACGGCATCAACCTCAATGTTCCGCACTTCGTCACCTACCCCGGCCCTCTAGTCGACAGATTCGCCGATGAGTGGGGAATGAAGAAGGTTCAGTATGTTATGGAGGATGACATACACCAGGTTCAGCAGTTCCTGGATAAGGTCGCCGAGACTGGCAACTACAACGGGCGCGATACCGAGGGCTTCGTCATTCGATGCCAGGCGCGAGAGACTGACGACGCGCCATGGGAGGATTGGTTCTTCAAGTACAAGTTCGAAGAGCCGTACCTAATGTACCGCCAGTGGAGGGAGTGCACCAAAGCCATCATTGGCGGCAAACCCCCCCGATACAAGAAACACCAGCAGATTACAAAGGAGTATCTGGAGTACGCTCGCAAGCGATTCCTTCAGCAGCCCGGCCTGGCAAAGCAGTACAACCAGAACCATGGTATCATCAAATTGCGCGACGACTTCCTGCGCGAGCGAGGTACTACGGGTGCGGAGATCATCCGCCAGGAGCTACAGAACGGACACGTCGAGAATCAGCAGGTCAAGAAGAATATTGTACTCGTGCCTATTGCGACCATTGGATGTGGCAAGACCACACTGGCGCTGGCTCTGGTAAAGTTGTTCGGTTGGGGCCATTTTCAAAACGATAACGTGAAAGCGAAGAAGGGCCGCGGCCAGGTCTTCGCTGACACCATTTCCTCTTTGCTTGTCACCAATCCAGTCGTCATTGCAGACCGTAATAACCACCAGAAGCGGGAGCGCGATCAACTCATCAACGACGTTCTCAAGACCGCAAAAGAGGCTCGTTTCGTTGCGCTTCACTACGTTCATGACCGAACAAACTATGATGACATCCGGAGAGCAACGCGTGGTCGTGTGCTTGCCCGCGGTGACAACCACCAGACTATTCAGGCGGGCTCCAAGGGCCCAGAAGAAATCATCGAGATCATGGAGGGCTTCATGCACCGCTTTCAGCCTGCCGACCCCTCCGAGGCGCCCGACGAGAACTTCGATCTCATCATCAATATCGATCCAGTGGTCGATTCGCGGGAGAACCTGGAGGTCATCATCAATCAGCTATATGAGACATACCCAGCTCTTTTCGAAGGCCGTAACATGCCAACCAACGCGGATATGGACGAGGCTATTCAATGGGCCATGAACGACTATACCCCAGACTTCAAGATGGACCTCTCCCGGGGCGGCGGTAATGCTAACAACAACCGCAATAATCAAAATCAAAATCAGGCAAAGAAACAAAAACAGGATCAGAACCAGCCCTCGACAAAAAAGCAGCCCCGCATGGAGTACTTCTCTGTGCGACTCCCGACCCAGCGCATCACCTCAATACTGGACGCCCTTTTTCAAAATCAGGGCCCAGAAACGGCGCGGCTATACCGCCATCTCCAGCAGACCCGCCGCGTGCAGCCCGAATTCCACGTCACCCTGATGCACCGCGCATCTGCGGCAGAGAACCAAGCGTACTGGGACAAGCTCACGCAGCTGCACGCCTTCGTCACCCAAGCCGATAGCAGCAACTGGGAGCCCGAACTCGGCAAGTGCGGCGTGCAGATCGAGCGCCTTGTCTTCGACGACCGCATCATGTGCTTTGTTGTGCGGCTCAATGGCTCGGCTTCGCTGCAGGTGCAGAATGAAGCAGGCAGCGGGAACCAGGAGGTAGTCTTCGAGACTGTAAACCCCGTTGCGCATGTTACGGTGGGCACGGCGAGCGCGGACATCAAGCCTAAGGAAAGCAACGATTTGCTGCAGAGGTGGCTCAATGAGGGGTCTGGCGGGGAGACGGGCATTCGAGAACTCGGCGTGAAAGGAAACGTTGTGCTTGATGGGAGCGTGAGGGGTGTGCTGGGCAGGATGCGGTAAGATGCTGCGACCTGGCACATACTGGTCCCATGCCAACTCATCTTCCCTTCTATCAGCTAAAGCATTGACTGTATAGGCGGAGACCCCGAGGACGAAGTGGGAAAGACTTTGAGCGTAGCGGCTTTAGGGTCGCGTGACGCTGACCGGGCGATGGCTACCCGTGAGCGCTTGACTTTGGAGTGTCAAGTTTCGATCGTAGTCATGAGCATGAGGTGCATTGTAGGCGTTAAGCGGATTACGACATGACATGGGTGGAACACAGTGTATGGGTAGAGCTTGCATGATCTCAACTGCATCTTAGCGGATATCCCACCTCTACGAACATCAATGAACGTATATTTTTGAACAAACGTCACGTTTTAAAGTTCCTACTCTGGATGAATACTTTGTTGAAGATATTAATGCTTCTGGGGTACTTGCAACGTCGGTGCAGTGCGATAATACCCTTCAGTGACCGACATTATACTCTGAACTCCATAGTGCCAGATTCCCAGCTTCCTAAATCGGGACGTTGGACAATCGGCTGCCGCTGGGGCGTATGAGGGCTGCAAAACTAGCACCGAGCAGGACTAGTCGGGGGGGCTGTATATACATAGTCGCATGCTTTTTCGGCGTCGTCGACTGATACGCCCGGAGCATCGGTCCTCCTCATCGATAGGCCATGGAGATTGCCAGTCCCAACTCAAAACATGAACTACGTTATTGCACGAAGCTTGCACAAAGACAACCTGCCAAGTATATTATAAAGCATTCTTTCCGCTCCAGTGTAAGATGCACGAAGGACTATCATGATGAGCCTGCGTGAGTTTCACCGTGTTCTTACTATCGATGGACACTTGAATACATTTACTTTGAGAAATTATTGAATAAGGCTGGATTGTTAATGACAGAGATGGAAATGTTCTTCTACGAGAGGAACTGAAGTGGTAGTGCCGGTGGAATTGCCTGACAAACACACTCCAAGAATACAGCTGACAGTTTAGAGCATGGTCTGGAGAAGACGTCGCGGCAGATACGCCAGTACGTGTTGGTGGCGGCGACGTTCCTGTGGAGGAGTATCTGGAGTGCCGTTAGGATGCAAGATTCAAGATGAAACAGAAGACCACACTGATGTTTGCAGTCGAAGTCCTCTCGGCTTTGTTCACTTCTAGGTACGTAGGAAGCTTCTTGTAACATGTGCGTGATGACTCTGTCGGACAGTTCATAATTGGCGAGATGTGGAGGGTTGCGCTGCTTGCGAGGAGGGCAGACCAAGGTAAGCATGGCGTTCAAATTCCCTAAACGGGCAGGTACAGTTGCTCGTCGAACGTCATCCGCAGAACGCTTGCGCTCGCGTAGCTTGGCCTGCCGTATTCGTTTAGGTAATGCATGCAAAAG
Source organism: Paraconiothyrium sp. Pb-2020 (assembly GCA_022419385.1). NCBI lineage: Eukaryota > Fungi > Ascomycota > Dothideomycetes > Pleosporales > Didymosphaeriaceae > Paraconiothyrium > Paraconiothyrium sp. Pb-2020. Next base: position 4,499,611 of record JAJUBI010000006.1, read on the forward strand.
ACTAAGGGGCTTCTAATTATTGCGCGAAGGAAGGTTGTGGCGTGGAAAGAAGTGTAGTGACATGCTACTACTATACTATACGCTAGTGGTGTGCGGGGCTACTGCGGCTCGGTCTGATAGCGATGAACGCGATAGGCCAACACTAACTTCACTACGAAGTACATGATGCTCTTGGTGCGCGACCACTTGATGGCCCCAAGCGAACCGTACCTACGCTAAGCTGCAGGCTCAGTTCTGAAGTTCAAAGATAAGCTAGGCGAAGGCAATAGCGTATCGATGCTTGTTACGGATAAACGCACTTGGAAATACAGTACTGTAGTGGTCACAGAGCAACCGCAGTCTGGATACTGGCGGGATCTCCATTTTGTCGGCGTAGCGCATAGACTTGGACGAACTGAATGAGCGTTTTGCACGTATTCGTATTCTCAGACAACTTGATTCACAATGCGTTGACAAATAACAAAAGTAAGATAGAGATGTGCGTGACTACGTCTATCATTGATGGAGATCATATACTACTGGCTCGCCCAAAGGATCCGGAACCTTCACCTTCTGATCATACATGGGAGCCCTACGTGTCTTTGCCCAATCCAAGATTGCATCAAAATCGCGACATGTGTGCGTGACAGCTGGAGTCGGAAGATTCTCGTTGTACTGCGACCACCACTGATACGGAATCGGCGTGATATCACCTGCACACATGAGGCTTTCTCGAAGCGACTCGATGCAGTGGTCGAGATGCTTCATATTAAGCGTAGGGCTCGTCTCCAAATTGTCGGTGCCGTTGTACCAAAGACGTGTTCGCACGTGATTCTGATCCTGAGATTAATGCGAGCATCGTCATTTGCTTTACGCTGGAGAATGAACATACTAGACAATGGAGTTGGTGGAACACGTCTAGAATTACCGGGTAGCCTCCTCCTTCCTCTTCTGGAATGGGTGCCGTTCGATCAGTGAGCTGGGCGGCATCGCTCAGAGGAATCTTGCTAACGCCGTCTGATACAACTTAGCAGCAGCCATCAAGATGCACCGCGCTTTACTTACACTTATGCAACTCTTCCCACAAATGATCACTTTCAGCTGTCGGTGGGCCCTGATAAGGGCTCACGTCACTATCGATGCCCGCATGAAATCTGACGTTTTTGTATTTGATCGCCTTCCGCGCTGGAGCTGCGATTAATTAGCAATCGCGTGTGGGACTTTTGGACTCTTCGCTTTGGTAACTCACAAAATATCTCGTTAGAAATGCGCTGGTTCCTAAGCTTTGCCAGAGTGAGCCAGTTGGAGAGTACCAGACATGGTATGAGTATCCACGTCATCCACCGAATATATGCACCCCAAGTTGAAGGCGAGGGCGCTCTTTCCAGCTCTTCCGAATCGAAGATGTCCCCTTGTTGGCTCACAGGCAGGTAATCCTTGAGCAATGATGGTCTCATGTCGACGTGCTTATACTCTCGGGTACAAAGTCAGCTAAATTATAAAAGTCGGTAAACGCCGTGTCTAAGACATAGCGACTTTGTACCGGGGAAGATCGTACAGAGATGTGTATCAAAAGCGTATCGCAGGCATATGAGCAAAACAAACCGTGGGATACCTGAGGTATTTGCAAGGTTCCGAATTGGAACTCCGGCCAAGATCAAGCAAGCATGCCGTGCGCCACCAACGCCCTTTCCGTCTTACGGTGGAATCAGTCTACATCCTCTGAGACAACCGCGAAAATATGCACCCGTAAGCAGGTATATTGGATCAATGTCGTAGTCTGTTCATCTACCTTATCAGATTCCATACTGGGCGAGATAAGATGCCCTACCTAGTGTAGCTACTATGTGATCGTCGTCCATTCTATGCTGACAACCAACAATCCCAGAACACCTTCCACTTCGTGTCTAGTGTTGATGCTCGAGTATGCGAGTGTGTCATACCTACGAGCACAACTTCTCGGTCGGCACTTCCTCCCCAGTAGTTGATAGGACGATGTGGAGGATAGGATGAGACCCACGTAGGTGAGCGATTTCGATCCCTGCCTGATGTACGATCCATCGCTCCAAAAGATGGTTATACGGCAGATGCATAGGCCCCAGTAGGCTGACACGAACAGTGTCATACCAAGAAACGCCCGTTGGGCTGTTCAAATGACGCCAGTTCGTATATAAGCGGCTGCATGCTATCGGACAATGATGGATAGGTCTTACACCCAAATCTTCCACCTCGTCCTCTCCAGTGCGTCCATCAATCTCAAAGCTTCATTCACCCCTCTGCGTGCGGCACCATGAAATTTTCCAGCAGCGTTGTAGCCCTTTTTGCGGCTTCAGCCGTCGCTGCACCAGTCGCCACAGCCGTGAGTCGCGTACCCATCTGCAGCTGTCAAAAGACCCAGCTGATGGTTGACAGGACAAGGAATCGCAAACTGTTGATAGAGCTCTCGCCATGGGTAATATCGCATACAACTGGGGGTTGAAAGAGCGCGATGAGAAGAAGAGGGAGAACATGCAAACTGTTGATAGAGCTCTCGCCATGGGTAATATCGCATACAACTGGGGGTTGAAAGAGCGCGATGAGAAGAAAGAGGGAGAACATGCAAACTGTTGATAGAGCTCTCGCCATGGGCAACATCGCATACAACTGGGGATTGAAAGAGCGTGATGAGAAGAAGAGGGAGAACATGCAAACCGTTGATAGAGCCCTCGCTGCCGGAAACATTGCGTACAACTGGGGATTGAAAGAGCGCGATGAGAAGAAAAGGGGGATGGAAAACTGAGCAGTCACACTGAACCGAAAGTTAGTAGACGAAAAGGGTACTAATATTAAGACGCGGCGAAGGAGCTGCGTAACGGCTGAAACTTGTCCTTTCCAAGCGTACCAACTACTGGCTGATGAGTGACGATGGTCAGATGACGCGAAGTTCAAAACAACTCATCCTAGTACAATAGAACATCCCATGATATCCATTGATACTCTCTAGCATTTATGACTGTTTTCGGGAAGGACTATAGCGCGTCGTATCATGTTTAAGCCAATTTCGCTTTTTGCGCAAGTCCTTGCTTCCTCGCCTTGATTATTGCGCTCATACCTCCCATACGAGGAGCTCGTTTTTAATGAGGAATAGCGCAACTGTCGCTGTTGACAGTGCTTAACTACAACTAGAAATTACGATATTAAGTTGTAATATAGATAGCGTATTAGGGCTTATTCTATACTCTCTAATTATGTAAGTAAGAGGTATTAATATTGGTGTGCTGTAACTGTGATAGTGCTGTGTCAGGATCGCGATATTCGCGCTATTCCTCATTAAGAACGAGCTCCTCGTATAAGCGTGAGTATCAAACCTTTTGAACAAGCCGTGTGGATAGATTCGCACTAGAGATACGCCCTGTAAATAAGTAATTCGGTCGATACTACCTTATTACTACTTCTATCCATACTACTGCAACGTGTATGGTTGCTTAAGTTCTATAGTGACACGTTGGTATTCATAATTTGAGACATGGGTCAGTCGCCAGTGTCCTCTCGGCAAGCGAAGGAAGCTCTCCTGGAATCACAGGGCGCGATTATGCTGGACACAAATCGTAAACATGTACGGACCAATCCGCGGAGCGTAACTTCCCGTGACACCACGTCGGACACATCTGCGGACACGCGCACTAGAAGACTGTGCAGTACGCAGCTCACATTCAGATGCCTATAGGATGTGGCAATGCTGGTCGCGATGGGCTCCCGAGGTAGCGCAATCTGCGCGCAGCTTCCAAGTTTGTCTCAGAACATTCAGACGCCCCGTGGCCCTCGAACTGTACAGGGCGTGTGACTCTTCTTGAAAGGTTGCGACTTTCTTACTGTACTCATGTTGCAACTAGCGGAGAAACTCGACCAATAGAAACACATCGAATACGCGAAAGAGCGAAAGAGAACCCAGAAACGCAAGGCATAGCGGGCCCATCGTAAATGACGTTTGCGCTCATACTTTTCACATCAATCTCAAATTCTTCCACGGAGCGGTCTGAGCGTCGCGTCGAGGCTCTCGAACGACGACGCACAAGCTGAGAGCAGAATGCAGCATGACAATGGGAACTAGATACATAGAGAGGCATAATCTTGAGGGTTGCAGACACGACAGACGAATACCTCGCGCGAAAATTACTTGTGCTGGTATACATCCCCCAAGCCTCTCCGGAGCGCTGGGTATGAGGCAATCTGCGACAATGTGTACGAATCATTGGAATTGTCCAGCACCTCGCCTTTAAATCTCACCTGGGCAATAGAATCTTCGATGAATATATGCAGGCCGCCCTTGAATACGATTGTTTTAAGTCGAAACGACAGTAACATGGCCCCTCTAGATTTTGGCATTAAGCTTGCATACGCCGGTGTAGCCCGCAATGCTAAAACTTCGCCCAAGGACAAACAGCACTTCATATAACGCTAAGCCTAAGGCGAGTCACTATGGCGGCCAAGCTTTTGCGGCAGATATCTAAAGACTTGCTCGCGAAAGGTGGTTGCGGTGGAACCGCCTGTCGTAGCGCCGTCGAACAAACGTACTGAATTGCTCCTGAACTATTGAATCATAGCTTTTTGTTGGATGAGACAAAAACTAGAGGTGGAAAAGCATTATACCATGCAGTACAACTTGAAAGCAGGCCCAATCGTGCGGCTTCTCCCATGTGCTAGAAGTGGTGTCAAAATGGAAGATTGCGACACCCGCACGGCATCGTACGTGTCAGCGATGTAAGACATTCTGGAGTTGCTATTGTTGCAACAGACGGACATAAATGCTAGGAGTCAGATACATATATATAAGATATGAACCACATCGACTTGATTAAGACCCGACGCGCCCAAGGATTGAGGCATGCTATGAACGCTGCGACTATAGCAGAGTTAGGCGTATGGAATCAACCTCACTAATTCGAACATACTCCTCGCGTTCAATATATCTAGAGTCCCCAACTTGAGGTTTAGCTGCGTGCGTAGCTATTCTGAGAGTCACTGCTGCTGGACAATGCTACCTATTCAAATCTTAGCAGAGTCGATCACTTTCAGAAGCCCCAAGTCTTGGTACCACCTGGATCGAGTGTACATCTTGTCAAAACTGTTTTGGACATGGGGCACTTGGATCATGTACAAGTTCGATTGGCTCATCTAACGAGCTACGGTGCGGCCATTCTGAGAACAACAAAGAAGCCACGAAAGTAGTAGCAACCCGACCCGCCATTTCGGGACACTTTCTTGCAATCGAATAATGACTTCATTGCCACTGCCTTCAGTGGGCATAAGCGGTGATAACCGGAATGAACACCGATGAAAGTAATCAATCTATATAAAAATTGAGAATCTTTTCGCCCTTAACGCCGTTTTGCTGAGTAAAATCATCGGATCATCATGTGAAGCTTCATGTCAGAGAGCCTCGAGAAAGGCTGTTGTGATTACCCGAAGGAGTAATGATAACAGCCGGTGTTGCGTCAGCCAATCAGATACCGTGCACGGTGCATTTTGCCGCAACAATCGGGCTAACAAAATAAGTGATTCTGATGTGGGAGTCTCACTTTACCTAAGTAAGCTAGCGCAATCAGAGCACGTCTTGGTCAAATTAGAATGGTTGGAGTCTGAGGAGCAAATGTGGAGGCATTGCGGCCTTACGGGAACGGCATAGTCAACGTAGTGTAGTTGGACTATGCGTCAGCATTATAGGTATATAACAAGTCCATCGCTCTTCACATCAACTGCAAATCTGTGTACCTTGTTTCTCAAAAACAACTATATTATTTACAACTATGTCGTCTACTCCAACCGTTCGCTGGGGAATACTTGCAACTGGAGGTATCGCCCTCACTTTGTGAGTACACCGCCGGTCTTCCCCAGACCCCAGTGAACTCTCAACTAATTAACACAGTACCAAAGACCTCCTGCTTGATCCAGCAACCCGCGGTGTGAGCTCCTTAAAGCACACTGTTGTCGCAGCTGCCTCGTCCTCTTCAAAGTCACGTGCGGAGGCCTTTTTAAAAGAGGTTGCTGCTCCTTCCGACGCAAAGGCCTACGGCTCCTACGAGGAATTCGCTGAGGACCCCAACATCGATATCGTCTACATCGCCACACCGCACTCCCATCATTATCAAAATGCTAGGCTATGTTTGGAGGCTGGCAAGCATGTTCTATGCGAGAAAGCTTTCACGGTCAACGCGGCTCAGGCTCGCAAGCTAGCTCAGATCGCGAAAGAGAAGAATTTGTTTTTAATGGAGGCAGTATGGACACGTTACTTTCCCCTTTCGATCTATGTCCGCGAGCAAATTACATCTGGTCGAATTGGTCATATTGCGCGAGTCATTTCCGACAACAGCATGGCACTAGACCCTGAGAAGAGCTTTACTGATGGTAAGCATCGCATGGTTAATCCTGATCTTGCTGGGGGAGCATTGCTGGACCTGGGGATATACGCACTTACATGGGTCTTCCAAACTTTGTATCACACTCAGCCAGAGAAGACTCGCCAGCCACCTAAGCTGCTTGCGTTTGTCAAACGTACGCGGTACTGAAATGCAGATGAGCACAGTACCATGATTCTCAATTTCCCGAGATCAGAAGAGGAGGGGGGTGACGCTCATGCGGTAGCTACAACGTCCCTTCGCGTGGCTACAAGCCCTGGAGCAATTCAAGACACACCATGTGTCCGCATCCAGGGCCCAAAAGGCGAGATCCAAGTCTTCCCACCATCATTTCGCCCTACTAAGACCAAACTTATCCTTAGCGATGGAACTATTGAAGAGAAGGATTGGGTATATCCAGGCCCTGGTAAAGGCAGTAATTGGTATAGTGGCTTTGGTGACTCTCAGCATTCGGAAGGCGAGGGTCGGGGTATGTTCTGGGAGGCTGATGAGGCTGCTGAAGCTATACTTACAGGTCGGAAAGAAGCCAAGTTTGAAAATCTTGACGAGAGCATTCTGATCATGGAGATTATGGATGAGGTAAGAAGGCAGGGTGGTCTTGAATACCCTTCAAAGATTGAGACTTTAGATTACCCAGTGCAGTTATAAGTATTTGGCTTTAATAATATAGTTTGGACTAACCAAATTTACTAAAGAAGTCTACGTCTGGGCTCAAGCGATTACCCGATCTCCTAGTCTGTTGTATACCTTTCAACAATGAACAACACAATCTCTGTTTGGACATTTTTTCCAGTTGGATGACTCAAATTGAGCTACTCATTGTGGCGCCCCATATTCTCGATATTTTGAACATATTTAACACATTTAACATATTCGCATGTCTTCAATCGAATCATGTAGTACACCAGTTCATATTCGCTCGCTTACAATTTTTCCAAAGCGCATTTCCTTCTTTCCTCCGTGAATCAAGAGATCGTACAACATTGACGTTAGCTGGCCGGGCGCGCGAGAGATTTCACGAGAGCACAAGGAGCAGGTCCAGGACCCTAAGAAGGGTGGGGCATGCCGTATTGACGATGGGAATGACATTTTGGGGTCGGTAATGGGGAGCAATAGCCGTGGCGCGTTCACATTGAGTTTTCTGCGTGAGTCGCGCTTACTAGACGTTGAGTGCACAGCCGGCTTTTGGGATTCCAGCGGCACGCTTTTCCCATCGAGTCGTCACCTACTCATTCTCAAAACCATTTTTCGCACAACTTTAGATCTTGGAAAGATAGCAGACAATGCTGTGGCGTGTGCAACAGCGAGCCGAAGAAAAGTACACGTGTCCCACATGCGAAATCCCTTGGTGGTCTGCCTTTTCTTCCGTCCTTTCATACCCTCTAACCACATCCCGATTGGGTGGTGTCCATGGTGCAGTCCTTCCTGACCGGCAGACTCGAGTCTCCCAAGATGTCGCATCATAATTGTTCATTAATTTCTACGCACGATCGAACCATCTCAGTAGCACTGGATCGGGTATTGGAGTTGCAATTCCTGACGTCCAAGCGAGCAGTCGCCATGTTCAGCTCTATGGTACGTGTCTATTCTAATATTGTCCCGGTGCAATTCGCAGTCAGAAGAACGTTCTGATCCATAATCGATCGTTGTGGTGAATCAATCGCTTATATCTCAAGTCACCGGAGTATTGTAGGATACTCCACGAATCAACTCTACATCAGCCCGATGAGCCTCTTGATTTCGTCTCCGGCAGTACTCTCTGCGTTCTGTTCTGCATCGCGCGAATGAATCCAGTCCTCACGAGGGAATGACAGGCTACTTGGATCTTTCCTCACCATTTCCCAATCCGTACGATGCCCCATCTACAACACTTGTCAGCGAAAAGTTCACGTTCGGGATGGGAGTCTAGTTTACTTCTCTGGTTGCCTCACCGGTGCGTTGGACAGACTTCACACGTTCGTATCGGATATTTTGGTATGCGCGTAATTCTGCAGAAACATACTCCATGCCTGCCGTACGAAGACAAACCGCAATGGTCACTCCGTCCTCCATTGCCTGCGCTGCTCCTTGTGCGCTTGTGGGTAGCATGGAGCGGGCAGAACCGCCTACGAGAGCGATTCTTCCCTCCATGCTCACGCATGTCGGCAATGAGTCATAGTATACAGCGTTCCATTCCAATATTTTCTCGCCTGGGGTCTTGCTTATAAGGCGATGGCAAATGGTATCCCAATCTTTGAATATGTCGTACAACCTTCCAGCGCCACTTGCTACAACTGTCTTTTGCATTCAACTTACCGACGATTGAACAGCCATGATATCGATCCTTGAATTCGATGAGCGTGCCAATCTTCCAACCATTCTATGCCTTCATGGGGCTGGGACGAATAGCCTTATATTTCGACTACAGGCACGCATGATTATTCGCAAGCTATAAACGGTTTTCCGGTTCGTCTTCATCGATGCGCCATTCAAATCTGTAGCTGGACCGGGTGTTTTCCCAACATACGAAGGAATCGAGCCCTATCTCTGGTGGCACTGCGATGAAAGTGCGACCATTGAATTTGATATTTTGCTAGAAGAGGTTCGATGCAGACGACAAATGGTGCAGAAATTGCTTGCTACCGAACTGAATCGCACCAAAGCTGTGGGTATCATGGCTTTCAGCCAGGGCGCGAGGGTTGCAACGGGCCTTTACTTGGATACTGAGTTGGGAAAGCAATTGAGATTCGCCATTTTGATCGCAGCAACTTTTCCAGCAGTGCACGTTGATGATTCTGAGAGAAATTCTTCGTCTTGTCGATACTTCTTTAGACTGACTTTGTCTGCATAGAAGTTAGCATATCTACAGACGAAAGAGTATCCTCGTCCATTCACCGTTCGCGGAGCTCCAGGAGTGGACATGCAGAGCCTCTTGATCCATGTAGAGTTCCACTTTAATACCCGAATAGTCAGATTGAAGTATGGAGATCGCCTTGTCATCCTTGTGCCATGGTTGGGACCGAGCGATCAAGAAAGTCTCGTCAATGCCTGTCAGAAACGCATTCCTAGACCTGGAGAGATTGAATGTCTGGCCGTCCTTTATCCGTCACTCGCCTGACCAGAAGTCGAATGTAGAGCCTTGGGCGTTGCTTTTCATATCTCCGGTTGGTACATTGACTACATCCATTGCAAATCTAAGTTCGGAAGATGGCAGCCGCAGTTTGTGCTACGCCACCGTTCTAGTGGTCTCCGCGGCGAAGCCATCAAGATTCCAAAATACTTGTTAGCTCACACTGACAGGTGACGAATCTCTGACAGGTGTCAAGCCTATGACGATATTCCATTGATGTGGTGTAACTGTGTGTGTTATGCACGCGCCCGGTGTGCCCCGAAAACCGTTCCAGCCTCTATCGAAGACAACAAACGTGATCGAGTTGGATGAGTGGGATGCTATGTCCATGGTACGACGGCCCCAGCCCTTTTCGCCGCCGTTGAACGTTGTTGTTCCTCCGTTTCCGTTGGCAGAGGTCTCGTACCGAATACCATCAATATAAAAGCTGGCACCGCTGATTATACCTGCGTATCGTCCTGATTTGCCACGGTCAGCACCGTAAGATAAAGCTGGGTAGGAAGGCAAACCTATAATACCATTCAAAAACGGATTTCCCTTGTAGGTCAGATATGAATCTGCGTTATCAAAGCCCAAAACGATTTCCCTTTCAATCCCATGCGTATCATTCATCCACAAAGTGGCTAAGGCTCCACCGTGAGTGGTGAAAGCCAGCCGTATGCCTTCTGATGCTATCTCATATTTCCCCTCCCGGTTCGTTGGAAATAAGACCGTTTTGGCAGCGAATGGGCTTCTGCAAGACAATCAGTCGACGTTCAAGATACCATGAATACACTGTGCCTACCCTCCAGTTAACACTGATTTAGTGGCAGCCCAAATCATGGCAATGATCTTCATCCATGTTAACTCCATCCTCGGGTATGCGAATTGGAACGTGTCAGAGGCTTGTTTAAGAGAAAAAGTCACATATTCAAAATTGTTGCGGTTTGCGCATGCGCCGCGGGGCCTGAACACTGCCGGGGCCGGCGGCTTTACTCGACGGCGGCTTCGAACGAGCGGACCAATCAACGCTCCGGCCGAAGCCGCCAATCCCGGCGGACAAATACAGTGTCTCTCGGTTTCAAAGGTTCACTTCGCTAGAGCGTACGTGGGTATGACTGAGAGATGCCTCTCAATGCATAATGTGTTTGTTAATAGTATCTACTCTACCACCCTGGAACCGGATTTAGACGCATGTAAACGCCCGCTCTTGACATCATCGCTGGGGCTCGCTCGACTACGCCAGCAGTGTTTCGATTTGTGAGTTCCGCCTCAAATCTACCAAAAAATGCCGCAACGAGACAGGCCAACTCTGCTGTTTCCCACCACTGCCCAATGCAGTTTTTAGGTCCAGCCGAGAAAGTCAGCAAGGCATAGTTGCTCAATGCTCCGCCAGATCCTGCCCGGCCCTGGCCCATCCAACGCTCAGGATTGAAAAGATGCGCATCGTTTCCCCACAGGTCTTTGTCGTGATTAATAGCGTCTGCACAGTAAGCGATTGTTGTGCCTTTAGGGATACACGTGTCCAGAAGTGTTGTTTTGCGGACGGCAACACGCAACGCAAACGGCAGCGGTGGATAGAAGCGCAGTGTCTCGCTGCATACTGCATTGAGATAGGGAAGAGTCTCGATTGTAGACGCATCGACGTTCTCTAAGCCTTTAGGCTATTGCGTGCGTATCTCTTCGCGTAGTCGAGCTTGCATCTTAGGGCGTTGGCCGAGTTCGAGGCAGACCCAGTCGAATGTAATGGCCGTAGAAAGATGTCCAACGACAAGCGACGTCATCACATGATGGACCAAATTGTCCGAAGAGAACATGCCGCTCCGAAGTGCAACGGCGATGATGTCCTTTCCCGCGGTACCTTCGTCCGTCTCTTGACATGCCAACTTTTCTTTACGAGCTTCAATAATGTTAATTGCCCGTGCTCGAACGGCAGAGAAAGCACGCTTCAGAGCCATGTTGCGTTGCTCAGGTATATATCTAAGGACTTCAACTGGGATGTAATTCATCAATAAGCCAATCCAGGGAAATATAGGATTGGACCGAGACATGAACTTTCGGTACACCTCGGTAAGACCACGGTGCTCACCGTGTGGATTGCCCAGGGAGTTGAATTCGTAGCCCGTTCCAGCTAAGCCGATTATGTCCAGTGCCACCCGGATACTCCAATCGGTGAGGAAAACTGCATGGTCTTGATCATCCGATTGTCTGATCTCGTCCTCAATGCCGTGGATCATTTTAGTCGTTTGTTGCCAAAAGGTAGGTGTCAGTGTCTTGATGTGTATGGGGCTAAAGGCAGGCATCAGGTATTTGCGCTGGGCCTGGGCCAATGTCATCATACTGGTCAAACAGACGATCTTCGAGATTTTGACATACTTTGTGATCCTCTCCATTAGCAAACTGCATGCCCTTACCAGTCACCCTTTCAGCCGCGAATTTCATGAACGCTGGGTGATCATAGTCGTCCACTTTGTGCACCAAAACCTCTGCCAATGCTTTGGGACTAGTCACCAGGATCCTTTCCTGGTTGAATGCTGCGTAGTATCTCACTAAGCCACTGTTTGGAACTGATTCGAATATTTTACGAGTGACAGTCCACTGTGGCTCCCGAAAAAAGCCTCTTTCGTTGCCGGTAAAGGGGTGACGGGACTTCGATGCGTCGTCAGAACTACAATCGCAAAATACCAGTGCAATGATGACGTACCGATGGCGTTGGTAAATTTTTGAAAGGTGTGAAGAATCTCGGGTAGAGTAGCAAACAATAGAGAGCATACGAGCACAAAGCGCTAATCGCACATTGAAGTACGGTCCATTGCCACCGCGGAGTCTCGTGTCCAGCTAATTTTCGCAGAATGACGAATCCAGTATTCGCGAGCCAAAGCAGCACACTGGAAACTATGAGATAGGTCATGTTGCCGTCGTTTTCAATATTGTCTGTACAAATGATTTGTAGTTTCTGTACAAAATGCAGATGGTAGATACACATTTGAGCGTTCTCACCAGTGACATGCTCAGTGATGCTCGGCTCGGTGGCTTTCATCTCGGACCATTTCAGATCCGCCGGTCCACCTCAGCCCGACGGCCAGATTTGCCAGCCGGCGAGTTCTTCAAATGCACGCCACATCGACCGACTAACATGTGTTACACGAGATTCTTTTTGCTGTTTTATTATCGCGAGGCACAGCACATTGCCTTTCCGATTATCTGCACAAGCCATTCTCAAATTTCCTGTCATTCAGCGCTCGGCCTCCAATAACGACTAAGATGGGCTCTCTACCAGCAGAACTTCAAATGGCCATAATTGGCACTCAGGACGGTAATCTAAGCATCACAAGCGATGTTACCGTTCCCAATTTGGAAGACGACATGATCCTTGTTCGCAATTCAGTTATGGGCCTCAATCCTGTGGATACGAAGATGACTGGCAATCTTTGTACTGCTGGAGCCGTAGCCGGCATGGATTTTGCTGGCGTTGTCTTGGCTATTGGCTCGAACGTCAAAACCGCAAGAGATATTACTATTGGAGATCGGGTTTGCGGCGCTGTCCAAGGAATCCACGCGTTGACACCAGCAGTAGGCGCCTTCGCACAGGTGGTCGGAGCTACCGACGTAGTAACGTTGAAGGTTCCGCCTAGCATGACTCTGGAGAATGCAGCTTCGTTGGGGAGCGGAGTAGGAACCATTGGATTGGCTCTTTATCGATCACTAGAAATTCCTGGAACACCGTTGAAGCCAGCTGAGGTTCCAAGGTTTGTGTTAGTTTACAGAGGAAGTACTGCTACCGGCACGCTCGGATTGCAAATTCTTAAGCTGTAAGACTCCAGAGGCGGGCTATGATGCAGTCCCGTTAACAAGAAGGCTCAAGGTCCGGTATGAGGCCGATCACCACATGTTCACCAAAGAACTTCAATCTTGCCAGGTCCTACGGAGCAGAAGCTGTTTTCGACTACCGATCAGCTTCAGCAATCGAGGATATCAAGAATTACACCAAGAACTCTCTCAAATATGTACTTGACTGCATTTCTGAACCAGAAACGATGCGATTCTGCTACAAAGCCATCGGTCGGGCGGGAGGTAAATATACGGCATTAGAACCATTCGCTCAGTCTGTACACACGAGGCCTACTGTCCAGCCTGATTGGGTGCTGGGCCCGACTCTACTTGGCAAGCCCATTGGATGGAGTCCTCCTTTTGAGAGACAAGCCAATCCGAAGATGCGAGAGTTCACACGCGACTGGTTTAGGACAGTTCAATATCTACTAGATGAAGAGATACTACGTCCCCACCCGGTGCGCATATTGAAAGGCGGGTTCGAGGGGGCATTGGAAGGTCTTGATTTCCTGCGAGAGAAGAAGGAATCAGGTCAGAAATTGGTCTGTAGAATTCTTTGATCTACAACGATTGATAGATCCTGAAGATGTAAATTACATCCAACCAAGTAACTAATCTATGTCTGTAGTAGGTCTTGCAGATGAACGAGCTCTGGATACCGCCCCCCTCTTGCCATCAGCTCTCTGTGAGTACCCTTCTCAATCACACGCCCGCTTTCCAAAACGAATATGACGTCTGCTCGCTGAATGCTAGATAGTCTGTGGGCAACAGCAATAGTCGTACGACCCTGGGAAGCTACATCAAGTGCAGCCTGGACGACTTGTTCCGATTCAGAATCCAATGCGCTTGTACTTTTGTCAAGGAGAAGTATTTTTGGATTCCGAATGAGCGCCCGGGCGATGCAGACTCTTTGTTTTTGTCCACCAGAGAGCATGGATCCCTTCACTCCAACATCTGCGGGGTGTTAGCCAGCACCTTTTGCTTGGTAAGACGTCAGGGAAGTAGCTTACCTGTGTTGAAGCCATCTGAAAGTGACTCAATGAACTCGAGAATGTTCGCGTCTTTGCATGCTTGCATGATGTCCTCGTCTGAGACGGCCTCCTCATCTTTCGTGCCCATCATGATGTTGTCTCGAACGGTCCCTTGATACAACATCGGCTCCTGTGCCACTAATGCAAAGTGCTGGCGATATGCAGCGACATTGAGCGTGGACACATCAATTCCATCCAGATAAATGGCGCCACTTGTCGGGTCGTAGAATCTTTCAAGGAGCGAAATGGCTGTGGACTTCCCCGATCCAGATGCTCCGACAAGGGCTGCGTATTGCCCAGATTTGATGTGAATATCAAGGCCCCGAAGAGCGAGTTGCGACCGAACTGGATACTCAAAATGGACGTCGCGGAATTCGACGTCGCCTTTAGTGCTCTTCATATATTGCCCTTCCATCGAAGAGCTGTCAATGATCGGCCTGCGATCAAGTAAGGTCTTCATATCAGTAGCAGCTTGCTTGCCCTTGCCTAAATCAGGCGCAAAGCTAAAGATAATTCCGGCGGACTGTGCACCAAACACCGTGACGGAAAAGCACACGAAAAATTGAAATATTGAGTATTCGTGTTGAGCAATGAGTTGGCCGCCATACCAGAAGGCAAGAGCGTTGACCGCAAATCCGAGGCTTTGAGATGCCGCATAGAGTGCGCTGGACCGCAAGACTGATTTGAGGGAGCGTATACCTTGCTCATGCAACTGTTGGCGATAATTGCGAAGAACGTCATTCTCTATCGTCAAAGATGCCACGCTGCGAATGGCGGAAATATTTTCGCATGCATACGATGCCGATGCTTCGTAGAATTGCTTTGATAGAGCCTGAAATCGAGCCAACACCCAGACACGGAAGAAACCGCACCCAAGTACAACTGGCACTGTAGAGATGCATACCAAAGCCAGCTTCCATCCAATCGCCAATGCGATTATAAAGCCGGCAAAAAGAGTGACTATAGCGGAGAGAATCGTACTGAGCGTGGAACCGGAGATTCCAGCCAAATTCTATTTAGGAATGTTAGTGAGTGTTGACACTGACGAGATTGAGCAGCAGCAGGGCATACATTGGCTGTGATACTAAGAAAAGACGTCAAAGCGCCTGGTGAATTCTCAGGTCTATCAAAGAATGCGGCATCTTGTCGTAATATCGCTCGAAAACAAGCATTTCGGGCTCTGCGAATCAATCTTTCGCTGCACCATGCTACGGCATATGCCTGTACTAAGTACGCGAAGAGCTGGACGATAGCAAGTAGGAAAAACATCCACGACCAGAAGGTGACCTGAGACTTTCCGTTATCGTCCTGCGGTAGAGCGAGGGAAGCTATGGATTTGGCAAAAAGGACTGATTGAGCAGGGATTGCACCGCCCGTTGCAACTGCACAGAGTATGCCGACGAGACCATAGGGCCAGTCCGGTATGTTGAATGATGCCACGGTAGCAACCAGGTGCCAGAGTGGATATTGCGGCGCTTTTGTTTCTGTGACGCTGGTGAGAGATGCTTGTTCGGTGGGTGAAGCTCTCTTTTCCTCTGTGGCGCTCCCACTCAATCGCACCTCTCCACTTCGATTTGAGGGATCAGAGACCGAAAACAAATCAGAGCTTGTTGACGTGTTGTGATCTACAATTCCCTGGGATTCGACAAGGGTATGATAGACTCCCTTTGCTTCGAGCAGTTCATTATGGGTGCCTTGCTCGACAACCTTTCCATGAGACATGACAATGATGTTATGGGCATGCTTGACAGTGCTCAACCGGTGCGCAATGACAATCGTGGTCCGACCGCGAGATGCACGCTCTAATGCAGCTTGAACTATACCTTCGCTTTTTGTGTCCAAATCAGAGGTCGCCTCGTCTAGCACTAGTACTTTTGGGTCTCCGATGATTGCTCGTGCTATAGCTATCCGCTGTTTTTGACCGCCTGATAGTAGAAGCCCGCGCATGCCGACATTGGTTTGATATCCTTGGCTAAGATCACAGATAAAGTCATGGGCATGGGCCGTTTTGGCCGCTTCCGTGATAAGCGTCAAAACCTGTTTGTCATCGTCTGGTAAGTGCTCGTACCCAGTACCGATGAGACCATGTCGGATATTGTGTGCGACTGTCGTGGCAAATAGTACTGGCTCTTGGGAAACAATGCCCACTTGCTGGCGAAGCCATTGTAGATTGAGCTCCTCGACTTTGACTCCATCGAGCAGAATCTCGCCTTCCAATGGCTCGTAGAAGCGCTCAAGAAGACCCACTAAAGAGCTTTTCCCACACCCCGATACTCCTACGATCGCTGTTGTTTCGTTAGGTCGTGCGTCAAAGCTCACCGAGTCCAGAGTAATTACATCTGGCCTCAAGGGATAGATGAGCTTTACTTGATGAAATACAACCGTGCCTTTGAACGCGGAGTGATCGATTCTAATTCCTTTCTTGTCGGTGGGGTCAAGTGGATAAGGACGGTCGATTGTCGAGTACATTTTTGAGGCCGCTGCGATCGCGGTCGCGAATGCTTGCATATTCGGCGCCACATTGCCTAATGCAAATGCGCCCATGATAATGGCGAGTAAGATTGTGAGAACATCACTCAGAGCGCAATCTCCACTTGCAACATATCCACTGCCCAGCCAAAATGCCAGTGCGTAAGATAGATAGATGTAACACATCATGAAACCGACCGTAGCGGTGGTCGTCGCTTTGGCTCGGAATGCAGGAGTCTCAGCATCGGCCAAGTGTTTGTCGTACGATTTGACAAGCCTGTCCTGCGTACCGGCTGCAATGGTATTTCTGATCGAGCTTACGGTCTCTTCGACAAGCGATCCACCCTTGGCGTAAGACGCGAGAGAGAGGCTTGACCATCTGATAGACAGACGGCCTAGTACTCCGCCCGTAAGGACAATAGCCACGATAGTCGAAGTCAGGATAAGCGCCAGTTTCCAATAGCGAATGTAGGAGATGATGTAGGCTGTGATGAAGGTTGCGATGCCTTGAAGGGTTAACGCCAGCTTTCCTGAAATTCCTTCTTGGAATAGATTGGTATCTGCCGTGATTCGAGTTGTCTACAGATGTTTCAGTGTTCCATACAACCCGTGGAATTGGATGTTCGACTTACAATTTCGCCAGCTCCGAGAAGATCAAAATAAGCCATATTTTGTCGGAGAAGACCTGCAAGATAGTTTGCTCGGACTTTGCTGGCGATTTGTTCGCCGACATAGTTGAAACCGACCGTGGCAATGTAAATCGTGGCAAATTGGCCAATAGCAAGGTAGACAAAATACAGCGTCAGACGATTTACCTCATGCATGAAGTATGAGCCCGAGACAGTGCCTAAAACGAATCCTTGGAACTTCCCACATTTTCAGTACGTCAGCATGAACTTTCGCTGTGGAATCAGCGAGGGTGCGAGACTTACGGTACCGGCGAGGGAGCCATAAATGATAGTCATCAAAGGCAAACTCGCACCTGCGGCAATAGCACTGAACCCACTGACAGCAAGAAAGCAGATGTCATGATTCGTTGCATAGCGAAAAAGACTTTGGTACTTGACGACTGTTCGTGTGCTATCGACCTGACGGGAGAGGATAGCCGCTGCGTCTTTAGACAGATGAGTGTAGGCCTGGTTGCCGGAGGGAGTCTCAACATCGTGACTTTCGGCTGTCATGACTGCCAGTTCAGCGATTTGGGTGAGAGAGCGTAGCAATTTGATATGAGAGTAGCGAGGTGCTCCTAAACCGCCAACGCGAGTGGTACCATAACACCGACTGGGCTGCTGCCTAGCTCACGCGAACAACAAGCCAGACATACCCATATGAGCTGCGTCTCCTAACCACGCCGCATATGCCCTGCTGTGGAGTTACTCAATAACCGGATCAGCTACTCAGAAGCGATCTAATCAAAAGAGGCAACAGATTGTTAAAGTGGGGCAAGGAGAAGATATACTTCAGACAGTCGTGAGCTCGGCTCAAGTCAAACATCCTCCATCGCGTTTCACGGTTCTTTGCAAAGCAGCTCATGAGAGTCGCCACATGACAGTCGTCGAATTCCTCATCAGACTGTCGGTGATAGCCACCACTATCCTGACTTGCTTACTTGAACCAAGTAAGTCATCGGTGATTAAACCGCATCATTCGCCTCGTGTCAGCTTGGCGGCTTGGAAGCTTGGAAGCTTGGCATCTTGGAAACTGTGGAAGGAAGCTGGAATGAGTATTATTTTATTCGAGCTGTCAGAGGGGGCTTGTAATCTGGCAGCGCTTTCATACAGGGTGTTGGCACGTCCGACGCTACTCCTAAGGGCTGAGATTCTCACTTGAACCTTGAGAGGAAAAATTACAGCCCTCTACTGTACCGCGGGGAGGGAGTAATTCGACAGGCTGTTGGTACGACGTTCTTCCTGGAGCACCTTGGAAGCTATAGGAAACATATATGGATTACAAGAGCTGCCCATTATATACTAAGTTTAATATACTATTAGCAACTAGAAGCTACTAGAAATTAGGAATTGACTTATCTATTTTATCGAAAATATCAATGGCCTTGAGATACTTCTAACCTTCGGTGAAGTATTAAAATTACGGTTGCTTGGCAAACCAAACGCGCACCGCGTCAAAGCTCCAAGCTCCAAGCTTCCGTTCGAACTTGCACCCCACATTCTCTCACAACCTCCCAATCCCACAGACACCCCCTACCTCCCTTCCCTTCCTCCCCCGTCCAGGCCGCAATGGCGCCGACCCAACGCGGGCGCTCCCTCGCAAAAGATGCGTTCCCGCCCATGTTCCGCAAGCTCAAAACGTCGACCTACACCGACAACATGCGCCCGGGCGCCTCGTCCTCACACTACATCCGCACACTCTCCTGGAACTCAACAGGCGGCTTCATAGCAACCGGATCCGCCGACCGAACACTACGAATCTGGAATCCCGAGCGTCCAAACGTCAAGAACTCCACCGAATTGCGCACGCCTGTGCCCGCAGGCCACAAACCGTCTCCGCAGATCGTCCTCGAAAGAGTAGCCTTCCACCCAATCAACGAAAACGAGCTCGCGAGCTGCAGCACCGACGGCATGGTGCGCCTCTGGGACATACGCTCGCGCTCGCTCACCGCCGAGCTGCGCGTTGCCCCCGCCTACACGCGCCAGAAAGACGAGAAAGACGAGAGTCCCTTCACGCTCGCGTGGCACCCGGACGGCTCCGCCTTGGTCGCGGGCCGCAAGGATAACCGCCTGTGTGTCATCGACCGCGCGGGCATGCGTGTCTCGTACGAACATCGCGAACCACTACAAACAAACCAATGCGTCTTCGACTGGACGGGCGAACACCTCTACGCTACGAACGGAGACGGATATATCAAGATACTGCGGTACCCAGACTTCTCCACCGCGCTGTCGCTCAACGCACATACAGCATCGTGCTACGCCGTTGCCTACTCGCCGAGCGGGGAGTACGTCGCTGCGGGCGGCGGCGATGCGCTGGTTAGCTTGTGGGACACGCCGGAGTGGATTTGCGTGCGGACGCTCGACTTGACGAATAGTGCGGTTAAGAGCATCGACTTCAGCTTCGATGGGAGCTACATCGCGGCGGGTGCGGAGGATAGGGAGGAGAAGAAATTAAACATTGCCCATGTGGAGAGTGGCGAGACGGTCATTAGCTTGGATCTGATGGCGCCTGCGCTGCAGGTTGCGTGGCATCCCAGTCGGTATGTGCTTGCGTATTCGGCGGACGCGCAGGGGTTGAAGATTGTCGGTGGGATGAGCTAGGTGGTGGACACTGCGGAAAAGGTACTGTGGATGGAATATGCGCGGCGTTTTTGGGAGTTGTATACGAATAGACGGGCATGATACCCCTTTGCTTTGTAAAATCTTGAATGCATACTCCGAAGAGATAACTTTGTTATCCTGGGAAACCCTCACGATGAGTGCCTTCACGTCATAGTATTTGACTCTCGTTGATTCCCGGAATGATGGACATACGAGAAATTAACCATTGTCAATGCACAACTAGATAAGAAAGGCACGTTCTTGTCCAGCATAGTCAGAATCCGTCAACGGCGATCTTCGTACAACACCACCATAGCTAACCATCGGCACGGCTCGTATGGCTCTCCCACTTACGTCAATCAAGCGTCTTCTCGACCAAGGTCTTGCTATACACCTAACACCTTCGACCAAGGATCCTTGTCATCGCCTTCGTCGCTAAAGGCAGACTCATCGTCGTGCCCTTACATTGCCTTCCGGAGATCCTTTGGCGGTTCTTCATTGAAGAAATAGTACCGGCACATTTTGAAGCACTTTTCACTGTACTGTAACGTACCCTGACAGTGGTTGTCGCAGAATTCTTTCTCTATCTCTTGTCAGCCAGGTTCAATCCAACAACATTCGATGCGTACACGCACCATATTCAAGACTCGGACGCGAATGACCAGGCGTGGGCTTCGGCTGTCCCACAGTCACCTTACCGGACTTCCCTCCGGATCCAGAGGTGCTGACCAGTGGAGGATGCACTGTGACCTTGGAGCTGGGAGAAAGAAACTGGTCATCTGTCTTCGTACCCGTCGAGCTCTGGCTCGAGTGAGATGTCAGTGAGATGTGTCCATGATGCACGGGCTTGTAGGAAAGAGTGAGACTGGAGAACGGGAATTGAGCGACATAGGTCTTGCTGTATGGCGGTGTCGGCAAAGGAATGTCCACAACAAGAGGCTCAGAATGTGAGTGGCTTGTTGAAGATGCAGAGAGGCTGGAGGATGTCTTGATCTTGCTAGAAGGAACCAATGGTATAGCAGTAGCCTTAGGTTTCGTCGATGCACTCTTCGCAGCACTCGAGGACTTTGAACCCTGGAGTGGGGTTGGCAAAGGACCTTCTGTGATTAGAGGTTTGGGGTGGGAATGGCTTGTTGAAGATGCAGGCTGTTTGAATGGTGTCTTGATCTTGCTAGAAGGGATCGCCGGTGCAGTCGTAGCCTTAGATTTGGTCGATGCACTCTTCGCAAAACTAGAGGACTTTAAGCCCTGTCGTGCTGCAGTTGATAAGGGGACCTCCGATACACTAGTTTTGGGCTGCGAATAGCTTATCGAGGATGCCGGCTGCTTGGATGGAGTCTGGGTCTGGCTAGTGGGTATCGAGGGTGCAGTGATAGTCTTGGGTGCGGTGGATGTAGTTTTTGCAGTCTTCGCAGCGCTGGAGAACCCTGAGCCATGCCCAAAGGTCGGCACTGCCTCGATAGGGACGTTGGTCGGGATCATCGGATCAACAAGAACAGTATCGCTGAGGATAGTACTAGCGCTCGAGGCGAATATTGTGAGTGCAGTGAAGTTCTTGCTGGGGTAAGCCACCGTAGTGTGGTAGACTCCCGGGGTGCGATGCGTCGAGGAAGATACGTGAGCTTTGGTTGGACGAGGCTTGGTTGGAAGAGGCTTGGGTGCAGGAGTCCTGGTCGAAGTTTTACGCTGCTCAGTGAGCGAAGACGTGATTGTCCCATGATCAATCATTTGCGAGGAATCTGTCTGTTGGGGCTTCTTTAAAGTCGCGGTGGCCAACACTTGCGTGCTACTGTAGGAATTCATGAACGAAAGGTCTGCATGGTCGTCGTGGACATACTCGTCAACGTTCTCTTCTTCGTCCTCATCGCCACTGTCAACATAGTAGTCTGGCTTCTCGCGCCCTGGCTCACCATCCGAGTGTTCGTCTTCGTGTTCGGCCCCCCATTGATAGTACCCTGAGTCTGGCGTAGCACTAGGAAGATGTGCAGCAGCTTCCATGTTTGAGGCGACATCCAAAGTACGGCTACCGTTCATGACGCTGGTAGGTGCCGGGATGATCGGGTGTTCAGGTAGCCGGGTCTCGCTGGGATGGCTATCGCCCTCCGAGGAGTCATTAGCTGTAGCGGAGGCTTTAGGCACGGTGGTATGAGCGGGGACCTTTGTTTTAGTTTCAAAGTGAACCAGAGTGGAAGTTCTCGTTTGGTCTGCGACGTGACGCTCTGTGAAGGCAGGGTTGATCCAGATGCCAGAGTAGGAAGTCGCACCCCATTTGAGAGCCGCCGTGGACACGCTGTAAGTCTCCGCCCAGTCGTCGTAAGTAACAAACCTGGTGGACCCTAGATCGGACCTGATGGCGGTCTTCGTGATGAGTGGCCAGGGCGCAACCCCAGTGATGGTGATACTGGAGTCCACCCACGTATAAGTAGCGGACTTCGAAGGCTCCAGGATCTCATGTTCGCTATCGCCATGAGCTGAACTGCCAAGAGTAGGCTTGCTATGCGCGAGGTCAAGGCAAACGTCAGTCACGGTAGTAGTGATAGTGACAATAGGTTGCGTGCAGATCGAGACCGGTCCTGTGAATACGCCTCTGGGTGCGTCGAATGTCATCGTCCGCTTAGGTATTTCGGAGCCGGAGGGAGATGTGATATGTCCCGCAGAGAGGACGTGGCGTGGATACGTGACATTCTGGGGCAGCGCTGCGAGGACGAGGGCTGGCAGAAAGGTAGAGATGAAGGCGAAGGAATGCATCTCGATATACGGCGCTAGTGCGCTAGTGATGTTGACTTGTAATAAGACAAGATGGGGGCTCGTCGAGGATGAGAGAAGCCGAGCGGGAGAGATTGTCTATTGAGGGTGCCATCGTCGTGACTTCTGTGCTGGGTACGCGGCAGGAAAGTATGCATGGCAAAAGCGATTACGATGGAAATCGGCAGGCGAGGGCTTGTGGAAAGAGCAGTAACACAAGAAGAAGGTGCATTGAAGCTCATCTGGCACTAACGGATCTCAGGGTGGATGGAGCGGTGCATAAGAAGCTACCAACAGCTTAAGCATTATACACGAACATGAAATTAGAGTAGACTATTTCCATATGCTTGCTGCAGTAGCACTTCCAGGTTTGTGAAGGAATTAGCGCCGCTCATCGCGCCTGCCGCAGTTGACTTGATGTGCACGAACAGCACTTAGAAGTTGGAGGGAGAGGAAATAAAATGAGTCAATCGCTCGGAATCCTGTAATAAATTGCAAAAAGGAGAGTTGACTCGTCGTGGTATTGCCCTGCTTCAACCAAGCTTTTTTTTGCTTAATCTCACACTAACAGGTTCGAACTCGGGACTCTTTCAACTCTCCTTTATTCTTCTCAAGTTGGAATACTAGACAACCACAGGGGTCTCACCAGCTTCCTACTGTCCTCGAAGAACGAAAATATCTTGAATTCAAAACTCTATATAGGCATAGAAATAGATGCTAGGCATGGAGGGCACAAAGTGAAAGATAGAGAAAAGCGGACGCACTCAACCCTTAGCTGAGTGAGTGAAGGTGACCGATACGAGTTGATTTCAACCACGAGACACGTCCGCCTGAGCCTGCACCGCCCGTCGCAGCTATCACGAAGTCCCAAGCTCATGCGAACACACCGTATCCGTCTCGCCTTGCATTTGTCCTGGCAACCCTTATGGATCCTCCGATTCTTGCAGCTCTTCTCGACCACATTCGTCCTCTTCAGCGTCTCCAGCTCTGCTTCCTAATGCTTACACATTCCTGTACGCACCGTTCCACTTCAGCCCACTTCCCCTTTCCTTTGCCTTTCCCAATTCCCCCTCTGAACGCTGCTTCGACCCTGCGCCCAGTGCAGCATCAATCGCCGCGTTGGGCTCTCCTCCGCGTCCACGTCCGCGTCGGGGTTTGGTCGGGGTATCCCTGAGTTGGGTGAGAAGAGTGGCCATTTCCGGCGAGGGAAGGGCGTTGATCGCGTGCTGTTAGGATTCAGAGTCAGGCTCTTCGAGGCTCGTCAACGGCGGCGCGGATATCGCTGAATAGAACTTCAAGCGCGGGATAAGATTTGAGGGCCTCAAAGTCGATCTTGTTGGGATTAAGGCCGTTCTGAGAAGTGAGAGGCAGCAGCGGTCAGCGGGGCGACAGGTGAAGGGCGAAGATAAGGATGGAGAGCTGCATGTCGAGATGACCTCAAGTTATCGGAATGGAGTGATTTAGAAGATCTCGAGAGGCTTAGTGCGGTTCAAAGTGTGCGATATTAGTAGGACGAGCTGGTGACGCTGACGCACCTTGGGATGCGTTGAGTGCTCGAAATGTTGCATCTTAGCGTGTACTGAACATGGACATAGAGGTAATGGTGAGGGTGATGCTTATTATGCACACTCCTGCTGCAAAATCCACATATAGTGAAGGGTATCCTAGGGTGAAAAACAGCATGATTGCTAAAATGTAGGACTATTTCTGCATGTCGTCGCATACTGCCATGATATGAAAAGCCAGATCAGGGAGATGCGTTGACAACTACAGCGAATTACGCCAAGCGACTGTGCTTATACCATTGCGAATGCTCTATTATGAAGACCGGACAGCTTGCGAACCCATGGATGCGTAGCCTGTCTACTCGTAGGTACTGGCACGTGAAGTACACCAAGCGCTAGCAACCAATCGAAATGCACCAATCTCTCTGAGTATGAAACGAAACATAAAATCTGTGGAGGTGTTCAGTGGAGCCACGTATCGATGCGCGTCATCCCGAAGCGGCAGGGATGGTGAACGGCGTGCCTGCAGCCGCACGGGCCCTAAGATCCGCGCCATCTTTATTTCAAGCTCACTCCACCACGAAAACACCACACCTCCGATTGTAGCCATTGACGCCACAACATACTGCCCTCCACCCTTATTCCTTTTCACAGGCAGTTTCAGACTCCTTCTCGACGTCATGAGTACCTTTGGTGGGCCCGGCGGACAAGTGAAGGCTGGCAGACCGACACCGTACGTTGCAACCTAGCTGCCACTCTGATCTTCCCTAACCCAAGCTGCGATCCCGGTGCACTGGCAACGCACACCCTAGGGGGAAGTCGCTAATTGATGCTATTGGCAGGCCTGAGCGCGGCTCGTTCCCCCTCGATCATGACGGTCCGTACCCCATGTCCCCACGCCGCGGCATCCGATCCTACCTCTACCCCGAAGCGCTACATCCGAGCCACTGCATCCGCTGACTGAACATTCCAGGGGAGTGTAAGCACATCATGTCGAGGTATCTGAGCTGCATCAAATCCCACCGTGGGACCAATGACCCCCAATGCCGCGAACTGTCGAGACAATACCTGTCCTGCCGGATGGATCGGTACGTACTACTGATCCCTTTTATCGAATCATCCCGATTCTCCAGCCTCACACGCCGCGCCGCAACTACCTCTACCAATGGGCACAAGCCATAGCCCTTCTGAGTCGGAAGCAAGGGAGAGCAGTGGATCTTGTGCAACCGAGCTGTCAAAAAGACTTGACCAGGCTCTTGGGTCTCTTGGAATAGACTACGGATGGGTACTTGCTTCTCAGCAAGGGAGAAGCGCCATAGGACCCATTCCTCTGTTTCAGCCTGGATCTAAAACGGCTCCACCAACTACAGCTGTCGGAGCTGTCAGATGGGGAGCCCACATGCCTCATTTGTCGCGAGTCTGGCCGATATCGTTCACTGCTCCACCCTACTCCACACTTCTCAGCGCCCCCAGCAACGCCTCCATCCCCACATCCTTCTGTCACACTGCCTCGGCAGCATCCGAACGGGCTACGACTTCCTAAAATAGCTTTGCCTCGATGAACTCTGCTGACCGTATCCGCTACAACAGGAATCTCATGGCCCCTGACTCATTCAAGAACCTTGGTTTCGGCGACGACGCTGATACGCCGTCGCAAGCGCTCAATGCCGCGAATGCAACCCCACCACAAGAGCGACCACAATCACAGACCAACGATAAGCCTCGCGCCTCCTAGATAATGCCCTACACGCAGAGGAATGAAGGGTCCTGCGGGTCCCGCTTTGCGGCTCGGCAGTATCCGAATAGCCGAGTGCATCCCTGCTCTCGATCTGAACCACTTACGGTTGCTGCTCTGTGGAAGTCTCGCGGCAACGCCCCGAGGATAGACGACAGATTTGACAGGTTACATCACATCGCGCCTTGCAGTATCTGCATGTCTTATTCTCAGACAATCTAAGGGCTGAACACGGGATCGGATTCAATGAGACAGGGTTCCGGGAATGACAATGCGAAAGGAGTGAAAAAGAGATGCCTCGGAACATTTCGGGGGATAGCCGCTGATGTACTGCTTCGCCACAGCAGCAAGCACCACATGCAACATGTACCAACGTTCAGCCACCGAGGCTGCGACATACGAGGTACCAATAAACCTTTATTCGACTTCACTATTGACCTCCGAACAAGTATCCACACTGTGAACAGATCTCCTACACCTGCCTTCGCACACTACTGCTGCCGCAGGTCGCCATCCGCACCATCTAAGACATATATCATCCACACTCGCCAGAAGTGGGATCGATCGGCAAAACCACCGATCGCCGGACGCGGGGTGCAACGTCGCACTGCGGACGGGATGCCTGCACTAGCCTGCGCGCAGCCGAGCTCACTGACCACCGCCGTGCGTTGCCCCCGGCCGCTCAATCCTCTGTTTGCGCGCCCGCCCTCGACGCGGTGCGCGCGGCAAGATAGAGTTCTCACGATGCGGTGTGGGGTGACGTCGGTAGCAGAGGGACGTTTTCGTGCCGCAGCAGCGGATGTGGTCGTCGTGCAGTGGGGCAGGTGATTCGATTTGAGACTCTAGTTGCGATGGGTGGGCGCGATGCGGGATGCAGACCGATGATGGCGGAGGGGAGGTGGCCTAGACTGGCAAGCCGTGGATCGTAGCGTAGAGTGCTGCATTCCGCTATCGAAGCTGCATACTCGCGTATAATGGTACATGTTAACATATTGCGTTCTGTTAAGATTTGCCTGGGGGTTTAGCTCAAACGACGGCCTATGTTACGCTGCAGATGGCCCGCAGATGTCAGTACCCTGCCACTGAGAGGTCGTGCTTGCGTCGAAGCGGTTGAGAGCGTACAACGCCTGCAACGCCTGCTGCGCGGTCGTGCCCAGATCTTGACCGCTCCATTGGGCAACCGTTTGTCTCTGCTCAAGCGTGCAAGTGCCGCGCAAGACGGAGGCTGCTTCGTCTAGTCTGTGCAACTGGGCGCTCGCCGCGTTTCATAGCTAGATATCCATTCGGTTCATATTCCCGCAGCAAGACAGTGCAGCCAAGTCCTCTGCCACCGCAGACAACGCTAGTGCCGTAGACACCCAGCCTTTGCCTCCGGTAGACATGGTAGTCTAACGCACGCCCCATCCGCACATTGGTAGACGCTCACCTACACTCAATATGTATGATGTATGTATGTATAGTAGTAAGGTAGGTATGGTAGCTTGGAGGTCCCATGCGCAGCGCACCCACCCGACGTCCGGCGCTTCCCGGAACGTCTCTGGAAAGTGTTGCAGATGACCTCTTCCGCGAGGTGCACATATGCCACGGATGGCAGCGCAGGCGGGCATCTCCACGCGCCAGACGCCGAACGGAGACCGTGGTCCGGGTGCTGCAGCTGTCAGTTGTTTCTGTGAGCGCGGCATCTGACGCGGTTGTCATGGCGCTTCTGGGTGCAGCGTAAGGCTTGACGGCCGCTTATGAGATGGCGAGGGCAATGGGGAAAGAGGCTGGCGTGCGATGGCAAAGCTGTACGCGTAGGAGAGGGTAGACGTTGTTGCGTGTCGTTGTCGTCGGCACCGAAAGGTGAAGTCTAGCTTAGCACCATGTGCTTCTTCGCATGTCGAGTGAAGTACGCGCAGGCGTCGGAAGGCAAGTGCATGAATACGTTTAGCAAAGCCACTCGCAGCTCAAGGCGCTCTGCTGTCTCGGTGGTAGTCACTCGCGCATCGCCCACACCTCTGCCTCACCTCGTGTTGAAGACGTGCCTGCAGAGGAACAAAGTCGTCTGTCTTCTACGTAAACGCCCCTATGTTGTCCAAACAGGCAGTCACCTTCCCCCCACCTCTGTCCAAAGACGAGACACACCCACTGAGACAACCCAAACTTTACATCCTGCTGCCTTGCCCATCGCCTCGATGAAGACACCGTAATAGGCATCCGCGCCCCCCAACTGTCAAAAAGCCAGCAAGACGCAAATGACTCAACACAAGTGTAACACGAGGCGTTCGTCGCCGGGGATAAAGATGCCTCGTACATACGCGACAAGGCTGTGGTGGCGATGGTGCCGTTCGAGTGCGGACAGGACTGTCCTGGATACGCACCGTGCGTACACCCCTCGCGGAGGGGGAATACGTACGCTCCCACACCGGGACGAGGCTGTGCAGTTTGGGTGTATTGGCGGTATTGAGCGCGGGACCAGGCGGAAGCGGAAGGAAGGGGAAGCGGGATGGCAGGACTAGGGCCAGACAGGCCAGGTCAGGTCAGGTCAGGCATCCGCATCCTCATCGGACGTCCACCTTAGGCATCCATCACCGTGGTCTGTCAAGCAAGCACGCACGCAGGACAGCACTGTGGCAAAAGCATCTTGGGAAATAGTTAGTAGAGATGTATTAGGGGAATACCATACGATAAGGATGGAAAAAGAAGAACAGTAACAAAGAAGCCACAAACAAAGCAGATGAAAAGACCCATATCAGGATTGCCAGCAAGACATCATACCGCGATGTAATGCGTCGACTTCCCACCCATCCCATCCCATCCTGCCATGCCCATCCGCCAGCCATACCAGTGTATGTGGAAAAAGTGTAGATGGATCGATCCGTAAACGTAAAGAAAATGTGCAGATACAAAACCATAAATATGCCCAGATCAACCCCATCCATGCAGCGCGGAAAAGGAATACAAAGCCACCGTGAAGTCCGGAACAGTAACGAAATGAATGAGCAGACGATGTGTCTGTGTCTATAGCGGAGTGCTGCGCAACCTCGGTATAGACAACAAGATCATGACGGCAGGTAATATGAAGAAGCGGGATTCCGAGCCTAGCCAGGCATGGGAGCGGTACGGTTATGCACAGAGTACGCCAAGTACGCCAATGGGACTAGGAAATCGAGGATCATAGATGTGAAAAGGTGATGAACCAATGCCGTTGGAAGCAACGGATGCGTTCGTCTAGTGGCCGGCACAGGAAGACGGCGCGGTTGCTTCGAAATGCATGGTGAGGTGTCGGTGATATGGAAGCCACGTCTGAGCCGTATATGGCAGTCTGGGGCTACACTGAAAAAGTGCACATGTCGAATGCTGTAATGTGCTAGGGGTATCGCGGGGGTATCATCAATAGAAAAGCGGACAACGATGGAGAAAGATGCCGGACGGGACGAGTGCCAACTCCTCGGACTTAGTTGAGTTCCATGAAGTTTTCATCTTCCTCTTTCAAGCTCTGGTTGGTCCAGTATTGATGTGAAGTGTTGTTCGCATTGATGTTCGACCCGCTGCCGTCGGGGCTAAGGCTCTGCGGCGTGTGGTTGATTGGTTCGCCAGCGAGATTCGTGTGCTTGGGAACACGCAGTCCGGAACCCGGGCCACGGGAGTACTTGAAAGTGGAGAAGCCGTTCCTCTCGACAGCATCCACTAGCTCCGTGCGCATACGACGTACTTCTTCGGTCTGGTCGGGGTCCCAGTTCTCTCCCGGCGCGAGCTGTTGTAGGCGAGCTTGCATCTCATCGCGCTCCTGTGTCATCTTGTACAGCAGCCACATAAGATCTCGGGTCCAGCTAACAGCACCGTTGAGGATGTCACCCTTGTTGGGACCCTTGTCCTTCTCTTCGAGGGGTAGACCTTGCGTGATATTGCCAGCTGCTCTCCTTCCAGCACCACCAGCCAGCAACGAGGTTGCTTGAGGCGGTGACATGCCACTGGCGCCCAGCGTAGGTGAGAGTGGTCCGTTGTTGTTGATGTGCTTGCGAATCTTCTCATCCTCGAGGCGGTGTTGCGGTACGAGTCGGGAGAGGTCGTGGATACGCTCGTTGATGTTGTCACGGCGACGGCGCTCAACCAGGTTGTGAGATTCACGACGGCGGCGCTTTTTGGCGTCTTGAGTCTGACCAATATCGACCTTGGCGGGCAAAGAGGCATGCTTGGTAGAGTGCATCACCTCTGAGATCTGGTGATGCTGCAGGGTACCCGCATGAGGAGAGCTGGGCGAGTCCACCCAACTATTGGAATGGCCGCTTCCTGGAGTGCCATCCCACTGGCTTGACACACTAGGCTTGTGACCGTGCATGCGCGAAGCCATGATCGGCTGAGCGCCAAAGTTGCCGGAGTCTGGTGTGCCCAAGTGAAGATTGCTGATGGCCGGCGTCTTGGGTGACATGGGACTCCTGTTGTCGGACGGAAGGCGGCTCATGGAGATGCGTGGACGTGCTTGGCTACCCTGCATGCTGTTGGAGAAACCCATGGGGTGCCGGTTCTGGTATTGGTTGAAGTCGAACCCGTTGGGGTTGACAAAGGGGCTCTGAATAGGAGCATCATCAGGAGTATGGGGAAAGCTGATGGTTATGTTCTGATGACTGCCAATGACATGGCCGTTGTTCGCTTGGAAGAACTCATTCTGGTGAGAACGATCGTTCTGACCGAAGGTATCGAAGCCTTGGTGCTGTTCAAAGGTGCCGAGCGAATCTGCGAGCTCGTCATCTGCAATGCCCGCACCTCCGGCAATGTAGCCGTTGGAGCCACCGAAGTGGTTGTTCATATTCATGCTTCCGCTCAGGGTGAGATCGGATGGGTTGATACCATTCCCACTGTCGTGGGGGGCACTGAATTGCTGGTTTCCAAAGGAGTTCATACTGAAACCACTTTGAGAGATGAAGTTGTTGTGAGTGAAGTCGTCGTGCTCCTCTTTGATGTAGGGTGTTGGTGACCCGCTACCGGCCATGTTAAAGATGTCAGCGTCTAGTGTGTCGTCAGAGAATGGGTCCGGGCGAAAATCCAGCCGCGAGAGCGTCTTCTGAGGAGAGTAGGAAGAAGGAGGAGTGAAAAGGGCGTCCGCTTGAGGGACAGTCAGTATGCTTTCATAGAGCATGATGGCAACAGCAGAGGTGATTGACTGGAAATGAAATGAAAGATAGAAGAGGAAAGTAATATATGGAGATAGGTGAGAGAGACAGGGCGACAGGGGTGCACCCCAGGGTGTTCTCATGACAACCAAGGGGTGGGGATGTGACGGGGGCGTACTTACTGGGCTGTGGCATTACTGAAGGTTACAGTGGGTGCGGAATGCGATGTTAGAGGCCGAGTACCGGTAATGGTCCCGGGTCTCAATGACCTGAAACGCTCTTACTTTGTCCAAGCGAGTGACTGCGGAATGCAGTCAAGGTTTTGCAGGGAACTGGCAGCACGAGACTGCCTGTGACCCTATAAAGCCTGGGGGAGCGATTGCTAGATCGACCACACGATCAGAGAGGCAAAGCTCGGGGCACTCGCTTGCGTGCTAAATAGACACTCGAGACAAGAGGATGTTTGTTCTGCATGAGAAGCGTTAGTCGCGCACTTGGGGACGCAGAAGCAGCTGCAGGTCGCTTCTGGGGGGGGAGATGGCTCACCGGCCACGGCGAGCTAGGTTGTGATGCTCGCACAAGGTGGAGGAGGATGTTTCCTGGCTGCTCCCTGCGGTGTGGTGTGCGGCGCAGAGGCGTGTATGCGCGGGGGGAGGAGGATCGGGACAGGTAGACGCTCGTGGCTGTCGTCTCGGGCCGATCTGGAGTGATATGTTAGCGGCAAGCTCTCACAGGAACCAAGTCTGAGGGTGGGCTCTGGGGTTGCAGAGGTGTGGCGCACAGGCAGAGGCGAGCGTCGGAGGACGACAGCCGTCCGCACGGTGGGCGCAGTGGGGAGTGTGGTACGGGGCGCCGAAAGCAGAGAAACAGTCTGCAGGTCGGTCGCACAGCGCCAATTCTACCGCCTGGGACAATGTGCGGTCGCCAGGCCGCCGAGGGCAGGCTGGTGGAGGGAGGCAGGAGCGGCCGGGCGTTGACTCACCTGGCGGACGGGGCAGTGGCAAGCAGGAGCTGGACTCGGCGGGTGGAGCAGGCCTCGATGGACGGGGCAGGCGTTCGTGCGGAAGGGCAGCGCGCACAGAGGAGAGCAAACTCGCGGTCGTGGGGAGGCGGCGGGTGGCACACGTTTGTCTCTTTGAAGGGTGGTGGGCCCGGAGGACAAAGTGCAGGGCAGGGCAGGGCGGACGTCGTCGGCGGAGGAGGGAGGGCGCTCGTCTGAAGGCGCAATTGCAGGAAGAGGGGGTGTTGTAGCGGGCTCTGTGCTACCTGTTTCCGGAGGGTGGAATACTGCAAGTGGGTAGCGGAGGGCGACCTGGAGGTGGGGGATGCGTCGTCGGTATCCGCTCGCTCAGGTGCGCGCTAACGGCGGCGGGACAAGGCGCGCCTGGACAATGGCACGGCGGCGTTTGCAGGCGCGAGGCTCGCGGCTGCGTGAGAGACGAAGGGGTCGAGGCCGGTGAGAGGGGAGGTTGTGGCCCAGTCCGGGGGAGCAGGCGAGGGCACAGAAGGCGGTCTGAACTCCAGGCCAGCGGCGGGCGCGCTGACTAGGGTGTGCTGGGGTGGTGCCAAGCGGCGTCGGCGTCGGCGGCCCACGACTCAATCAGCGCAACGCAACGGCTTCAGCGCTGCTCGTCGCGGGGTTCGGCAAAGAAACACACACTGCTGTGCCTCCTGGCGGCGGCGGGCGATCTGGCTGGTGTATCGCGGTACGGCACCGGGGCGCGGATGACGTCTTCAGGGTGCAGCGCGAGCGTGTGTAGTGTGTGTTGGATACAGTGCCTTGGTACGCCGTGTGGAGCAGAGGGTCGACAGCTAACAACTCAAGCAGCATGTGTATGAGCATACGAAGTGATTATATGTATATGCAGAGGGAGAGCGGCATGGTTGGCCGGAGCGATGCGGGACGGCAGACTATTATACCCGCAGCGAGCGCGGCGCTCTCGCCCTCAGTGCTGAGCATGTACGAGTAATCATCTCACCAGAGCACCCACGCCCTGCCTGCTCTACCGTGTGGCTCATCGCTGGAATTCGATTACGGTGGACCCCTCCCATTCTCATGCCTGCGCGCGGGCTTGTTCCCGGCGGCCTCACAAGGTCATCCGCGGGCAGTAGTGGCCATGGTGAGGACGCGAAGAGGGAAGCGTGTCTCACTTCCAGAAGGCATGGTGACGCCCACGCCTTGCAAGCACCCGGCCTCTCGATCCGGCCGACACCGTTCGCGAGGCCATGCGTGCTGAGCATCCTCAGTAGTGTGCCTTGGCTCGTCAAGGTGGTTGCGGCTTCGGTGACAAGTTGATATCGCTCCCAGGCTTCCGGGCGCCGCTAGCGCGAGGACCCTCGCCCAGCATCACGCCGCAGCGCTGAGCACCAAGCGCATACACACACCCCCACAAGCTCGCTGCCACCCTCCATCCGCATCGCTGCCCTGCTATAGCATAGCGACTGCCACCCTTCCACCCCAGCCCTGGTCTCCCTCCCGCCGCACGCTCCCGTCCAATAGCCTCCGCCACGGGCTCCGCTTCCACCTCCCCAGCTCGACCTCTGCCTTCGCCAGTCTGCACACGGCACGCTCGTCACAAGCCTCGCGCACCGGTCGCTCTGTCTGAGACCTTTGTCTGACAGCTGCCATTGGACGGCCTATCCGCACAGCTGCAGACGACGCTGCGAAGATCATCTGCACATAATCCTCCTCCCGCGGTGCAGGTGTGGCTCTCTGTCTTCTGCCGCTCGACAACGGCCCTGCCATTGTCGTGCTCTACACGGCGAGTCAAGCCACACGAGCAGCCATTCGCCCTCAGGCCGACGACTCAGGCTGCCGAACAAGGAAAGCCCTCATCGGCTGGCTGCCTGCCTAGTGCGTATCAGAACCCGGATATCGTGCGTCGCCTGCTGCGGCTCCTCCAAAAGCTTCGCCGGGACTGCAGCCTCTCCACCACCTTTGTGTGTTCCAGAGTAAAACAGGCTTCTTTCCACGCCCGCCCTCCACAACTTGGCCTCGACCCGACTCAGGACTGCTTCACCACACAGCATGGCGTCTGCCTCGTTCCGCGACTCGATGAACTCTCTGGGATGGAGTAGAAGAGATGCCGATGTTCCCGTGAACACCGCGCCTCCCACCTTCATGGGCCGGCTTCAAAACATGAATCCCTTCGGGTCGGGGGGCTATGTCAGGCTGCCGACATCCAACGACGGGCCCGGGGCCCCTCTTCCCGCACCAACGAGGAGAGAGGAAGAAGAAGGGTTCTTTGCCCGTGAGTACACTCTCTTTCTGTATCTGTAAAGTGGCGAAAACATTCACCAACCCTTTCAATATCGCTGCCTGCGCCGGAAACCTTCCTGTTCGCACACATTACCCTTTGGGCATGCAAAAGTTCAGATGTCGACATCCTTGTATTTGGGCGCTTTTGAGCCTTGCTGGGTGGCCTCGTGACGGGCCCACAACACACTGCGTGAGGCTCTAGTCTCAAATGCACTTCCCAAAATCCCATAGCGAAGCTTGGGGGAAACATGGACGCAGCGCATCCCCATTTGTTTCATTCATCACTCATTCCTCAGGACCCTTGTTACGTCACCTGGCCTGACCGTGCAGCGATCGGCCGGCGTGACAGAAGGGAGTTCCTGCGTAAACTCTCCTGGGTGCAGCAGGCTTGCATATCCGCGGCCGTTGTCTTTGAACTCTGCTAACTGCGTCCCACAGTGAGTCGATGGGACCGCATGCTGATCTTTGGTGGGTACCCAGCTCCAAGGGTGCATCTTTACAATGACTGATTGCGCTAGGCGGACTGTTGCTTGCATCCTTGGCGTTGTTTGCTACCTGCATCGGACTCATGTTCACGCCCATCTTTATCGCTCGGCCAAGCAAATTTGCCATACTTGTAAGTCTAAACCGGTTTGCTTGCTTCCAAATCAATCCACGGATGGCCACTCCGAGAGTGGTGAAATCATGTGTGGTGTAGCACTGGCACATAGTGCGTTTTACCCTGGCAGCGCTGCGAACTATTGTGCACTCGGCCTCCAAGGGTGATGGCACTCCAGTGTCGGCTCGGGCTCCGCTCGCCGACTGCAGAAGTCTGCCTCTGGCGAATGGCGTCTGGTGTGTTGGGGGTGTGCCACTCATGACCCCTCTAGCCACTGGGCGATGTACAGTGGACCCTTTGCATCGATCATGCGGGTGCTAGCACCGGGGCGCTGCAGCAGGGCATAGCTAATTCCAAGTTCCCTCGACGTGCATGGACATGCATTGCACGAAGACGTCCAAGCTAACCAGTGTTCCCTGACTCAAGTGGTCGATGGGTAGTCTGCTCTTCCTCTGCGCTTGGGGCGTCTTGATGGGCCCGAAGACGTACAGTAAGATAGCCTCACGATGGCGTTGCACGCTGCTGACCAGGCCTAGTCCAGCATCTTGTATCTGGGCCCCGTCTGCCTTTTACGGCGGCTTACTTTGGCAGCATTGCCCTCACGCTCTACTTTAGTCTGGTGGTAGGTCACGGCAGTTCGCCCATCCCTGCGCCTGCCTCTGAACCCTGCGCGCATCTCGCTCCTGCCCTTCTCCCCCACGCTAGCTTATCGATATGGTCGTCTGGATGTTTGCTGACGTCTGTCCACCTGACCACAGCTTCAGATGTTCGTCCTCACCTTCATTGCAACCATCGCGCAGCTGGTGTGCCTCGCCTTCTACACGGTATCATACTTTCCCATGGGTTCCACCGGCCTGCGGTTTGCTGCGCGCTTTGGCGGAAACCGCGTCGCTCCCTGGATGAACGACTGAGCTCGAGCGGCCAAGTTCGTACGCCTTCTGTCGTGTTTGGGTGGCGGGGTATCTGGGGAGAGAGACGCTCGTGCGTCGCGTCAAGGTTCCGAAGCAAACACACCTTTCCGGGGTCCCAAACAGGTCACGTAGTAATCATCACTGTTAGACACACATCGCGGTTGCGCGCTGCACAGTCTCGTCCCCTGATTGATCCGTCTATCGGACGCTTTTGCAATCGTAACCTTCACCAGTTGACTTCACCGTACTCAGGCACTACCACTGCGCACCCTTGCGCAGCACCTCGACACGGTCCGTAACGACAGTACGCCTGTCAACATGTACTCAGCGCCAACAGTTGCAACGGATCTCCCGGCAGTCGTTGGTAGGGATGCAATACCATGTCTCTGCATCACGCTGGTGAGGAGGCGCCGAACCGGACGAGTCATATGGCTCGTCTTGCATTCAGCTTGGCTACCACCTCTGGGAGATCTCTGCCCTCTTCGCCGCGTGGCTGCTCGGACCAGTGCAGCCTCGGATCTGGGGCTAGACGACGACTGCGTATTTCCAATCACGTTTTCGGGCTTCGTTGCAAAGCAGCACACCGATCAGAGAACGGGCACCTTTGGGCCTCCGGACTATGCACGAGGGGGCGCTTCTGCCCAAGGGGGAGAGCATCTCTAGCGCTTTCGCCATGAATCAAAGCTTCCGAGTGCCCCCGCTATGGTATGGAACGCGTTTTCGACCGGCTGCACTGGCCGAGCGTGACGTCTAGTCCACACCCAGTCTAGCGATCACACCTTGACTGTTCCGACCAAGCGCCAGCTGGAGGTCTACGGGAGGGTGTGCGGTGAAGGCCCGTGACTTTCCGAATCAAGCGACGTTGTAGAAAGGTGGTGTTGTGCATGGGGCTAGAGGCCCTGGATCAACATATTGCATTGCATATCCGCGACGCGCGAGGGCTCGGACCACCTGCGAGTGCGGGGTCGCGCGCGCGCCACAACGTGCAACACGCGGCTGTCGCCACAGTTGCTTCATCGACAAGGCCCAGGACGTTGCGCTCGAGTGCTGATGGACTAGCTTGCCGAAGGGCGGTGACCGCAACATTCCAGGCCGGATGCCTGCTGCTCCACCAGGGTTCTAGAGCAGATGGGAGTAGGTGCGATTCGCGGGAAGCGCGCTCCGGCAACAATATGGGAACCTTCGGAAATGGAACGCAGACGTCACGACAGCGAGCGGCCCAGCGCTCAGCGCTCAGCTCGCTGCCCCAAGCGAGAGCATCTGCGACGCGAAAGCGAGAGCGGCCTCTCGTTGCGCGTCGCTATCGCTATCGCTATCGATCAATATAATGCAGCGCTTTAAATAGCAGCGCGCAATAAAGTCAAAGCGGGCGGCCTGGCGAGCCCAGGCAGCCAGGAAGCTCGAGACCGTGGAATGGGCTGCGGAAGTGGCCAGTACGCGATGGTGCTAGACGAGCGGGTGCAACACCATCTGACTTGCATGAAGATGGACTTTCAGGTTCGCGATGCGCGGCCATGCGCGATGGCCATGGTAGGACTTGCTTGGAGGTCGACGTCGCACGTAGGCGAAATCCGCGGCTGGACCGTGACACAGTGCGTGAGATGGTGTCTAGCAGGGCTGAAAGAAGGTTCTTGTGGCTTTCGCTGCTGCTTACTCCTGTTCGCATTTGTGAACACCCAGAGCAAGGGCGAGCCCGATCGGTGTGAGATGGATGGCTTAGTTCTCGAAACCGGCCGAGGTCGCCGGTCCGCTTGTATCACCTGAGACGATGAGGGACGCGCTGACACACTTCTTAGAAAGACATTCACCCCGCCGCGTCTCCACGTGTTGGAGACCAGCCCAGGCTCGGCCCGACGGTTCTGCCGGTTTTGCATCGAATGAACGTCGGCGCGACGAGCCCAGCTAACTCTTTACCCCTCATGCATGCGTCCATTCGCTCATTCTTTCAAGCAGACGCGTCTTGGGCATCATCGGCAGTTGGAGTATGAATCCACCTACGGCGGATACGCGGAACTAACGCGTTCGAATGCTCATACTTTCGAGTTCTCGCTGCTGCTAGTACTACGCAACATTCCAAGAGCCTCAAATGCCCCTCAATTAGCCCCACCTGAAGGAGCTCCATGATGTGGGGTCCGTGAACCCCAATTTCTTACTGCCATCTGCCTCCAATTGACAATATTTCTCTGTACACCTCTGTTAAAAATTGTGATACGTACTCTCCTGGACTTGACTCTCGTATACCTGGCCTGTCAGAGCCCTACACATATCGACCGTAGCTACCATGCCTCCTCTGGATAACCCGACGGAATACCAGAAGATCTTCCACTGGGCAGAGACTCAGAAAGATGGATCAGTGCCTTCCTTCCGAATAAGGAAGAATGACCCTTACGAAGTGAGCTTACACCGTCCAAGCCAGTAGCCACTTCTCACTCTGACACTGCGTTTGTAGTATCAAGCTGGCTTCAACAACATCTTCGAGAGCGAGGCCGTTCCGGGTAATTAGCCTCTGATATGGATGACTCTCGACACTGCTCTGACCACAGCCATCGGTGTAGGCACAATCCCTCAAGGCCAGAACTCGCCACGAAACGTGAGATTCGGGCTCTACGCCGAGCAGATGACCGCAACAGCATTCGTTGCCCCCAGACACTTGAACAAGAAAGCATGGTGTGTTTGACAGGCATAGTGTCTCCACAGGATGCTGACCTCCCCCAAGGCTCTACAGAGCACGGCCGGCTGTCGCCCACCAGGGCTTCGTAAGTAACTTCTATATTACCTTCCGTCAGCCTACGAGCGAAGGCAGGCGCGCGTGTACGGTCAGCAAGTGGGGCGTCCACTTCAAGCTTACCCTCCAACATCACGCTTCCTATTCCGGACACCGAGGCCTCCTACGCCACATACCATGCCACCGGATGTGCTCTAACCCTCACTCCGCCATGCCCAAAGTCGAACCCAAAAATAATCATCCTACACACTTCGGACACTTTCCCACCCCACTCTGTCTGACCATCCCAAAACGTCACAGCTGACGCGTGCACACAGACGGACCTCCCCGACAACAAAGATACCGAATCCTGCTTCTTGCCACTCAACCCACGCGTGCACGTTTCACCCACGCAGCTCGCGTGGCTGCCCTTCGACATCCCCACTGATGACGATGTGGACTTTGTGGCTGGGCTCAGGACCATTGCGGGCTCTGGAGACCCGACTTTGAGGGAGGGCTTGGCTGTGCATACTTTCCTGTGCAATAAGAGCATGGAGAAGAGGGCGACGGTCAATTCGGATGGGGATTATTTGATCGTGGCGCAGGAGGGGAATTTGGTGGGTGATTATCCTTTTCTTTTGGGTTAGCTATGTGTGGTAACTCATAAAGAGGTGGCCCAAAAAAGGCTTCAAGGAAACACGAGATGTGTGGTCAGATACGGGCGATTGCTAAGTACGCATCCTAGGACATCCAAACCGAGTTTGGCATGCTCTACGTGCAACCCGGCGAGATCTGCGTCATCCAACGCGGCCAGCGCTTCAAAGTCAACATCGAGGGCCCAACGCGCGGCTACATCCTCGAGATCTGGGGCTCAAACTTCCAGCTTCCCGAACTAGGTACCACACCTCCCCCCTCCCCCATCCTACCTCTAACCCAACCCCAAAGGCCCCCTCGGCGCCAACGGCCTCGCCAACGCCCGCGACTTCCTCCACCCCGTCGCCAAATACGAAATCGAGAAGGCCTCCTGGGAAATCATCTACAAGCTCGGCGGCAAGTTCTTCAAGAGCACGCAGACGCACTCCCCCTTTGATGTCGTTGCGTGGCACGGAAACTACGTGCCGTACAAGTACGACCTGACAAAGTTCGTAAACGTCGGCTCCATCTCCGTCGACCACATCGACCCCTCCATCTTCTGCGTGCTGACCGCGCCCTCCCGCGACCCCGCGGCGCCGCTTGCGGATTTCCTCATCTTTAGCCCGAGGTGGGATGTCGCGAGCCACACGGTGCGTTTCCCACCTTTTCTCCCCTTTTCCCCGTTCCTTCCAATCACCACAGATGCTAAACGACGCCAAATAGTACCGCCCCCCCTACTACCACCGCAACGCCGCCTCCGAGCTCATGGGCCTCATCTACGGCGAATACGCAGGCCGCTCAGACGAGTTCCAGCCCGGCGGCGTCAGCTTCGAATGCGGCTTCGTGCCGCACGGCGTCGCGTACGAGGAGTTCAAAGCGGCGTCTGCTGCACCCCCGCCCGAGATGCGCATATCTGAAGGCGCGGTTGCGTTCATGATGGAGAGTAGTCGTCCGTTTACCATCACGGAGTGGGCGTGGAGCAGTGGGAAGAAGCATGAGCATGAGCCCAAGATGTGGTATGTATACTATCTTTCCCTTGCATTTTTCCTAACCTTTTCTTTGGGATTGTGGCGTGAGGGAGGGAGGGAGGTGTGGTCGAGGAGCACCTGCTGACGGATGTAGGGATAACCTCGTTGATAACTTTTCGACGCATAAGGAGGAGGTGGAGAGGCTTCTTGCGGAGGGGGTGAAGAAGCTGGGGGTTAATAGGGGGTGATGATGGGCGGTTTTGAAGAAGGGAGGGGGACGTTTGTCAAGTGGAGATATGATATACCTACCAAGCAGCAATGACGAAATTGAAACGTTGGAATGCGAACACATATATGTCATGCGCGATGAAAGTGGCAGGAGACTTTTGCGTGGAACACATACCAGGTTTGCACACGATAGATCGACAATGAGAGTAGGCCGATGATAGCGCAGCACCGACCTTGACACGGAGTAGACTAAATGCCACAAGTCTTGAATACGTTGCTGTTCTAGAACTACAATGCCTCACTCATCCCTCAGAGCAGCTGTGTCAATTAACCCGATATGCTAACATAGCCTTCCATTCTATACATCCATATCCAACCCTCTCCCTCACCATTCCATCTTGCTAATACGTCCCAGGAAACACCCCCATCCTCCCCCCATCCGTAACCTGCACCGTCCCATTCGTATACGCGCCGCCCTTGCCCACAAGGAACAAAAGCAACGCAGAAACATCGTTCACGCCCCCCATCCTCCCCTGCGGCACCTCCCCCGTCCCAAACCGAACTCCGCGTCTTCGTCATCTCGCTCGGATACGGCCCCGGCGCAATCACATTACTCCGCACGCCCCACGGCGCGAGCAACGTCGACAGCATCTTCCCCAGATGCGCAGCGCCCGCCTTCGTCGCGTTGTACGCCAGCCCCGCGGTGCAGTGCCGCATGAACGACGCAACGGACGCGGTGGTGATGATCTGCGCCATCCGATCGTCGTCCCCATCTGCGCCTATCTTCTGCAATGCAGACACGTCCTGCGTCCGCGGCGCCCCCTCGCCTTCGACTTTCCCCCGCGCCCAGCCGCGCCGCGCGTTCGCTGCGTCGAGAAGAGGGAGGAAGGCGGCGGAGACGCCGATTACAGCCTGCGTGTTGATTTTAAACGCAGAGTCCCAGGAGGAGCCGGAGAAGTCCTGCAGCATGGCGTCTTTCAGCTGCTCGATCGACGATGCTTTATACAGCGCTGAGCCGTTGGTGGGGCCCAGGACGCCCGCGTTGTTGATGAGGACGTCGACGTAGCCGGTTTCCTGCGTGACTTTTGCGACGGCGGCTTCGACGGAGGGCTGGGAGGTTACGTCGCAGGGTATGGCGGCGAGGACGGAGGATGCATTGCTGGGGGCGGACGGGGATGCTTGTAGTGTGCTGATTGCGTCTTCGAGGACGTTTTGGCGGCGGCCGAGGAGGTATATTTTTGAGGCGCCGTTTTGGTAGAGCGCCGAAGCGTAGGCGAGGCCGAGGCCTGCATTTTGGTGTTAGATTGCGGGAGCGGAAGGCTGTGGAACCGTTATGGTGAAGGGGTGAAGCTCTATGCGGTGGGAAGGAGGGGCATGGCGGGGTAGGATGCGAAACGTACCGCTGCCTCCGCCGGTGATTACCACGACTAAGCCTTTGGCTGAGAAGAGGTCCGACGGGTTGAGGGGTGCTTGGACGTCCATCTTGTTGTTTGTGTGTGACGGAGTTTACGCGTTGACTGAGAGACTTTTGGTAAAATTCTATGTCGTCATACGCGGTCGGTACATTTAGCTCCGAGGGAAAGACTGTTTATGGTGTGCCGGTTGCACAATTGCGAAGACTGATGAGATCAAGTTATATGTAATCTGCGATGACTATCTTCACGTTCATCTTTCGCTTCTTCCATCTCGTGAACTTTCCACATCTTGGGGAGGCATCGATCTTGATTAGGCACGCGACTCCGCCCGCTCCGACACCGTCACGATTACTACTCGCACCGAGAATATCACAAATCCAACTTCAAGAGCCCGAATCAGATGTACTGACATATGCTCCAATTGTTTCGTTATTTCGTAATCCGACCCACATCTATTCGTACAATGCAA
This sequence comes from Paraconiothyrium sp. Pb-2020, assembly GCA_022419385.1. Classification (NCBI taxonomy): domain Eukaryota; kingdom Fungi; phylum Ascomycota; class Dothideomycetes; order Pleosporales; family Didymosphaeriaceae; genus Paraconiothyrium; species Paraconiothyrium sp. Pb-2020. The sequence continues at coordinate 4,541,939 of JAJUBI010000006.1, forward strand.
CGCGAGCTGCTTATTGCTTCTTGCTCTCAGCACCCTCCTTCTGCATACCCTCGCAGCCGACGAGGTTTCCCGCCTTCTCCTCCACACCCCCAAGTCCTTTGCTTGTGTCGCGGTCCTCGCTGGCCTTCTTCATCGCATCGACGGCGGCGGTCTTGTCTTCTTGGCCCGACGACTTCCAGGCGGGTAGGCCTGTTACTTGTCCGATCATCTCCTGTGGGGTGATGTTAGTAATGTGCTATGTGTAAATCATGAAGAAGGGATACGTGTTCAGAGGGATGAGGGGTAGTAGAAGGATAATAGACGCACCTCAGCAGCGCCCTTTACGTATTGCGCGTGTCCGCCAACGAGGCCGGGCTGGTTTTGCTGGTTGGAAGACATGATGTGATGTTTGAGTACCGAAAAGGCTCAGGGGGATTTTGAAATGTTTTGTACGTCGATTTGCTGTGGAGTCCGTTGATGAGTATGTGCGAAGGCGTTGTTGATTTTATGGAGTTGAGATGAAAGGTCATTGACGTCATCGCGTCTTGGACCTGCACCGTCATCACCTCGACACGCAACACGACACGCTTGTATACCAGAGAATCAATAATTTCCGCACAGTAAGTACATTTCGAGACATACATCGCCCGCGGATAGCTTTTCCTGCATTAACATACCAAATCAATCCCAAATCAAATCAATCCCAAATCAATCCTAAATCAATCCCAAATCAATCCCAAATCAATCCCAAATCCGACTAAAAAGCTTTATGACACGGCCGCGATGCCGAAAGCAAGTACAGGAGTATGCCTAAGTACCAATGCTGACATCTAAATTATCTCTAGGTCGACTATCTTGCACTCGCTCTGAATCAAGGAAAACTTTGCAATAAAATAGGTCTTGCAGATCTGGGAGTATCACAGTGCTGTAGTCTTTCTCTGGAGCTGCTCCAATCGTGATCTGGACGCTCTAGAAATCTCTTAGAAGGCTGCTCTCGTCTTCGATGGGTAGTGGGAACGGGTCTTTCGAGACACCTTCCGCGGTGTAGTTCTAGGTGTCTCGAACGGATTGACTGATCCGAAGAGGCATCATGCCCTCAGTCAACTTCTCCAATACCTTAAGGCGCTCCTTAGTGTAGCCACTATGAAAAGATGCAAGCGAGCTGTCTCCATTGACAGACTTAAGAAAGTAGTTCACTCACTGCAAAGGCTTTTCGCGGAGTCAACTATATTATCGTCAGATGGACACGCGACGCGGGAAAAAGAGCCTAAAGAATCAATTCCATGTCCGCACATCAAGCAAGCTTCTGTAAACCTATCGACAACCGGCCATCGGCTCGCCTTTCGCTAGTTTACACGAGTCGTCATTCTGGAAAATAGTACATAATTATTATCTCCTCGACGTACAAGAAGACATAAGGCTCGTAGGTCCCGCATCGATTAGAAGTTCTACTTAATCAGACCTATTAGGTGATGATAATATTATGATAGTACCCTCTAGTTTACCTTCAGCCTCACGTTGTCGTGATTGCCTTTGAATCAAGATAGCTTCCCAAACAATTGTTGTAGATTTTGTGGCTCCATACTTGTTCGATGAGCGCCTGTTTCCGAGTCAAGCCTTCTTCACCCACCGGATCCGGGCTTTAAAAGTCGTCCGACTGAGCATAGATGCCATCAAACTAGAGGCTCCCAAGTGAATGTGAACGTGTCAACTTCTTACTTGCGTGTGGACTTCTGCACCATATTTTATGACTGACGCAGTAGCTGCCCGCCACCGACAAGGATGATTGAATTAGGTAATCAGCCTATGACCGAAGTGAGAACGGAATAGGAATTCACCCCGCCTCCACTCTGTCGTTGCTAGCCACACGGACAGCCCGAATCACACCACAGCGATGTCCACTTCGGATGTCAGTCAACCTAAGCAGTCCGTACATGTCTGCGCGGCATGCGTTACCATTCGTAATGCATTCTCTCCTGCAAGATCTCTGTCAAAAGACTACAGGAGCGGCTGGCCAGTTGTCAGACTGGAACTTGGAGATTTGAAAGACCTCACCATTAATGACTCCGCGACTATCGCAACTGCAAGATCCAAGTCACGATGGGGTCGTGTTGAGATGCTCGAAGACATTCGCGCCCAAAGCGATAGATGTGTTCTAGACCGGGCCCTTGAGCGGCTTGCAGAATTGTGGATAATACAGGAAAATAAGATTCCTAGCGCGATTGTACAAGAAGACCCCGATGTGCGTTTCTATCAAGACATGTACCTGGATGAGAGCCTCGGCTCCGGTTATACTTGTCAGGTATACCCCGTGTCAAACGATCTCAACCAAATCGTGTCTTGGGAGAAGACTCGCATATTATTGGACATGGATTATGGTCAGTCTATAAGATGCAGAAGAGTACTGCTGCTGAGACATTTCGGTAGTGTCGGTACAGGTGCCTACATTGACCCTTTGGCCTAAAAGACCTGTTTGGCCTGATCCGACTCATCCTCGCTCTTTAGCTCGAATCAAGGAATGGATGGAAGATTGTCGCAAACGTCATCGTGATCGCGAATGCACGGGGCCCATATCTGATGTGCTGCCTGGCCGGCTATTGGAACTACGTGAAGCAGACGTACGCTTGATCGAAACGGCGGAGGTCATATTACCTGTCAGAGATGCATACATAGCGCTTTCTCACTGCTGGGGACGATCCCAATCCTCTCGCTTGTTGCGAGAGAATATCGCAGCCCATAAGAAAGGTATCGAACTTGGTTCGCTACCTCAGACTTTCAAAGATGCAGTGGCTCTTACGAGAAAACTCAGCGTCTTTTATCTCTGGATCGACTCCCTCTGCATCATTCAAGACGACGTAGATGACTGGAGAAAAGAAGCTGCGCTCATGGCTGATGTTTACAGCAATGCATATCTGACCATCTCCGCTGCTAGAGCCGGTGGCGACGATGAAGGATTTTTGCAGCTCCGGAAAACTTCCTGTGTCACCATCCATGTCGTCTTACCAGACCAGACAAAAACAGAGTTCTTCATTGGGCCGGAAATGCCAAAAGAAGAACGGCTCAAGGGAATGCAGGACCCCGTTGATACGCGAGCGTGGATTTTCCAGGAAGCTTTGCTTTCACAGCGGCTTCTGCGCTTTCATCGTGACGAGATGTCTTTCATGTGTCAGTCTCGCGGCTTGTTACATAACATGTGGTATAGTGGCTTATTGAAATTGGAATCAAGAAGTGAGCGCGAATTGCAGGAGAAACTGCCTATCCAAGAAGGTATCGGCCAAATCATCTCTCGACTAAATAACTCCGAAGGGAAAAAAAGCTGGCAGGACATGGTCAAGCTCTACCTGGATCGCCGATTGACCCTGGACAAAGATCGATTGCCTGCGTTGGCGGGGCTGGCAAAGCGTGTCGCAAAAGATACCAAAGTCAATGAGCACAGAGCGATCGGTGGGATGGGTGAGTATCTTGCAGGGATGTGGTCCGCCGAATTGGGCGCATCCCAATTTTGCGAAGCCCTACTTTGGCGTCCCATACGACCGATCGATAGCACAACGCGGTCTTCTTTCATACCATCATGGTCTTACCTTCATGCCAGTGGTCCGATTCAGGTTTATCCGGAGGAGTGGGAAGAGCCAGCCGGCATGATGTGGGGTGCACAATACAAAAGAGCAAACACGGAACCACTCGGACCTGATCCATTTGGCGAGCTTCGAAGCGGATATATCGTCGTACACGCGATGATAGCGGAATTGGAGAATGGACGCCTTGATAAGCCTTCGAGACCACAGTCTTGCCGTTTAGCAGCACACTTCCTTCTCGACAGTGACAACTGCTCACCCAAAACAGCGGTTGGCATGTTCGTACAGTGGGTCCAGGGGCAAGAGGACGAGGCGGAGAATATTTGGGGCTCGGGAGGTCGTGGGCTTTTGCTTCAAGAGATATCTGATGATGATTCGCCTCTGCGGGACATTGGTTCTTCAGAACAGATAGTAGAAGGAGACGTCGCACTTAACACTTACCGCCGAATCGGCCTATTTCAGACTTTACCTATGGAGTTCGTTGATTGGAAGAATGCTCTAAATGCAGTTGAAAATTGGGTCGATATAAGAATTATATAAAGTTTATCTCTTTTTATCAAGACCAGTGTAGTCTTGAGTAGCCTATGTAGACTCAAGAGATTAGTTTATTCATCTCCATGTATGATACCTGTAGATCATTGGTGAGTCAAGCATCAAGTGAGAACACAATACAACGACGCACGTTTGTATACTCACAGGTTTCAAACATTCGTGCATGAGTATACGTGGATAAGCTCATAGATAACATTTTGTGTACCCTAAATTATCTCTATCTCGGCTTCTTCATACCCATCTTGAAATAAAGAAAGTTCTCCATCTACCCATAATAGATCCTCAGGTGCCACCTCCTTAAGACTATGGTCTTGGTCCTGGATGTCGTCTAATGCCAAGCCAAGATGTTGGACTACAGTCGATGCATCGACGCTAAGTGAAGATGGCACCCTCACTGTGTTATCTCTATGACGATAGAAACCCAGGTGCTTCAAGATATCGGACTTGAACCAAGAGATGTCACCAGCCTTGCGCACAACCATGTTCTCGGAAAGATATCCGACCCTCCGGAAGAGCTTTTGGGAAGAACTGACTGACTCGCAAACGATACTACGGTCAATGATGCAGGTTTCATGTATAACGCTTTGCACTTCGCGTTTCAATAAAACGCAAACTAGATTCTTTCGCTGTCGTGGTTCTCTATCTGGACAGAACATCTGCTTAGGCTCGGTCCTTTGGTCTTCGTTCCATTCCTCCGATTGCATACGCATTGTTTGATCAGAGGCATCGCTTTCATTGCGCCCGTTATAGGCCTCCCAAGCAGCTGTGATGTATGGCTCGACTTCATTTCCTGAATTTCCGATCATAGGTACTAAATACCACCCCCCATACAAGCTTGGAACGATATGGCAGGCCCTTAAACAACCGTAAATGCGAATTAGAGTTGATCCTGGAGGACTCTTCGAGAGTTCGGTGATCTGAGCAAACGGTGTAGCGTGTGGGAATTTCGTAATTTTTGCAGTATAAAGAGTCGGTGTGTCGTCACCCCAATTGCAAATCTTACATTGATTGCTTGCCCATGACCAACTCGGTGCAAGATTTAAGGTATCAATATCGCGCGGCAATGGATTTCCTGGACCGGGTTGTTTCGACCAAAGAAGACCTTCCAGAAAATTTTCTAACCAAATACCATATGAGGCTTGGGATCGGACCTTGTCGTGTGCTAACTGGGCGATTCCAGCCAAAGCGCTCAATCTATCATCTGCACTGCTCAACTGGCTACCAGTGTAACGATCAATGATGCTGGACCAGATCCTCCAAAACCTTTCATCCCTGGTGCTTGATAGCGGAAGATCGTGCAGCTTTGAGAAGACTAACTTTGGGGGATAGTATGGGATGAGATTTGTAAGTTCTCGCTGTTCCTCAGCACAACGATGACAATGACGTCGTTCTCGACATTCCCAAATGATCTCGTTCGCTGTGAAATGTACTGTCCGCGGTGACAACACTTCTTCTTGATACACCCAGCCCCTCTCATTCAATTTGCTCTGCTTCAATGTTTGATCATGCCTATAACACTCAGACCCACAGGAAAACACAAAGGTATGGTCAATACCGGTGACAATGCAATCGTCTTTGCTGAGTGGGTGTCGTTCTCGAAAACAACCAGACTCACAGTCGGTTGAATCTGCGGCAGCGACCGTGATGATAGATCCTGCATAGATGGAGCCCATCTGGGCTATCTCATGTGCTAAGTCTTCGCCATCCTCTTGGATAATGCATAAAGAGTCAATCCACAGGTATCGCACCAATAAGCCCCTACACACTTTGACCGCTTCCCGAATTGTTCGTGGTAGTGATTCCAGAACAATCCGTGTACGAAACTCTTCATAATTAGACATCTTGAGTCTGGCATTGGCACTCTCGCCCCACCTGTAGCTCAAAGTAGCATAAGGTTGCTTCCCAACATCCTCAGCATGTACCAAGCGAATGTCCTGGTCACTGGGCATTGCGTTGAGATCTAGTAATCGGGTGGGCCGAATGTTGTCCAAGCTCTTGCGACAGGATTCATGAAAATTGAGACATTGCTGTAACCAACGGCTGATCATTTCGTAACCTTCGTCGCAACCAGTGGTGGTGCACCATTTATACCTTGCTTCTGGTGAATCTGATGGACAAGTATTATGGAAGTAACGGCTTTTCGGTTGTGAGGTGGAACGATCGCGATACATATCGACCCAAGAGATCTGTTTTGTGTTCCATCCTAGAAATGAGCTGTTTTCGGACATATCAAGCCGAAGATAGGGAGGACTACGGTCCCAAAATCTTGTAACGTGAACATACAACTGCCGTTGACCATCTGTCTCATCCTGATTGATCCGACTGCTTCTTGAAAATATCGCGCAGAGGTGGCATCCTTCGGCAGCTGATTTCTGTAAGCTGGCCAGGTTGTCATAATGTGCAAGTGGCTGCGCGAGAACGCCTAAGGTTTGAGGACCAGGAATCATCGGGAGCTTCCCGTTGTCGTTGTTGTTGTATGAAGTGACATCCCAAAGGATGTCTTCAGAGTATCTCGCGACGAGTTGGCGACACAATGCGCAAAGCCGATACGGCGTCACATGCGCATGGCCGTCAGGCTGTTCCATGATGGAAGTGGAAACCTCAGAATAAAACAGTAAGAGATATGCGCGTGGTGTAAGTGTGTGGTGTAGTTGTCGTAGGTGATGTAGGCAGCAAGGCTAGGTAATGCGGGGATGTTGTAAAACTGCTCAGCCTTGCTGCTTACCAAGTGCAGCTGCGCTCGCCAATGATATACAGCCGTGTGTGCAACATAGACATACGTCCATTTAATTGGTTTTCGGCTCGCGAGTTTACCGTGCTCCGATCAGAGGGCAGAACAGCCTTCCATTCGTTGTATGCAAGACTTTGGGAGCCAGAACCCACAGACGTGACTAAACTCCACCTTCCCCTGTAGTACGGGACCCATCAACACGCGCGTGGTACTTTGCAAAATCTCTTCTCCGCTCCTACAAAAGGTGTCGAAGGGGCCCTTTCGAACATGACTTCAATGCTTTGTCTCAGGTTCTGCATTCGAAAAGTTGAAGGGATATCCTGGTACTTTTTCGTTCTGCACGCAACACTATTGAACGAGCCCCCATGGTGAAACTAGGCCCTGTATTCTTCAAAAAGTTCTAGACTGCGACCAACCACAAAATAAACACTAAATAAAGATTTGTCCTACTCATCTAGCTACATGGAATTCTTTAACACACCCTGCAAAAGTCCTCCTTCTACACCTACCAGTGCATACGAATTGACTGTTCCATGTGATCTGGCCGACTCAGTTGGTCGGTGCGGATATATTCATGCTCTGTAGGCCTCGATCTGTGCTGAGGCTCAGCCATGCTATGATCCAGGAGAGTACGAATAAGAAGAGATTCAAGAATTGCGGTGTCACTACACGAGAGAGTAGGGACAAGATCTAAACCAGCAAGGTCTCTGTATGAAGGATGCGATGCACCATGTCACCAGTATTGAGCGACATTTCTGCTAACCATACTAAGTCTAAACATCGGGCATGAAGGGTAGGTCCAGTGACCCGGGGACAACGACTACACCTTAGCTGGTCTGTGAGTCCTGCAAAAACCTGTGTCGCGTGTGAGTATGGTGCGATGCTATTTCGTACTGCATTTACTTCGGACCGCAGGCTAATCGGACATGTTCTCGCTTCCATGTTTCCGCCATCCAGTATCTACAAGCATTCAGAACGCATAGACTCCTAGGTACGCACACGTGACTCGCATCATATGTTTACGCAAATGTTCTTATGCCAATAGCACGGCTTGCCGACCCATTTCTGGTGTTATTCCTAGTGGTTCCAGTCTATCATTAGGACGAAGCAGCTGTCAACAAACCTAGAACAGCCCCACCAAAGCCTAATCCTAGTGAGGCAAATCGCACGACAATACTAAATGCCCCACTTAGCAGAGCGACAAGATTATTGGCATCCACAACCTATACATTTATGCCTTCATATAAAGCATTACAAAAATAGGGGATATCTACAAAGAAGAGAAAGCGCATCGCATGTAATACCACCAGCGCCACCCGTCTATCTTTATGGCTTGCTGCAAACGATAAAACTCCATCCTCGATGCAGCATAGCATAGCATATCCAGAAAAAATTCTACTCGCTGTCGTCGCCGCCGATAAGCTTGGCGTAATCGTCTGCCGAAGCGAAAGTAGGAAGGTGCTTGAGCTTTCTCTTCTTGGCCTTCTTCGCGTCCTTCTCCTTAGCCTTGGTGGACTTGGAGGGCGCAGACTCTTCGACATCGGTGTCGTCGTCCATGTCGATGTCGACCGGGATGTCGTCATCGCTGTCGACGAACGCTTCCTCGTCGTCGAGGTCGAAACCATCCATGCCATCGTCGGATTCATCCGCGCCAGGTGCAGGGCCGTCAAACTCGTCGTCATCGCTTCCGAGGTTGAGTTCGACACCCTCGTCCATACCGATACCGCCCGCTTCATCGTCATCGCTCATCATGTCCTCCATGTTGATGTCGCTGAAGCCCTCATCTTCGTCCTCGTCACCTTCGATCTCCGGGCGACTGTTGACGAGCGCCTTCCAGATCTCCTCCTCTCCAGATTCGTCGTCATCGTCATCGCCCTTCTTCTTCTGCTTCTTCTTCTCCTTCTTGTTCGCTTGCTTGGCCATACCCGCCTTCTCGAAGTACGTGTGGAAGAAGACCTCGTCCTCGCGGACATCGTCGACCTTCTTGCGCCAGAACTGTTCCGAGTTGAGCGCGCCATGCGTCCTATCTCCGTCGCGGGTAGCGATGAGATAGTCAGCGGCTTTCGCAGTACCTGCCATAGGCTGCATGATAGAGGTTCCATGCGTAGCCGAGGCCTTGGTCTTTGCGTTCCTAAAGGAGAATTTGTCAAGGAAGTTCATGAGTGTGTAGATTGTCGGGTCGGGCTTCTCCTTGATCTGGTCTTGATTGACGAGCTTTGTGGCAAGTACATGGACCGAAGGGTGGTAGTGAGCTTGCAGGGGAAGAAGCTCCCAGAGACAGGACAGATCGGCATTTGCATGCGCAGGATCTCGCTTCCTCGCGTCGTAATGAGGAAGCTTAGTCTCGGATTGCTTCTTTGGTGCCGCAGCCTCGCCGTCCTCCGGTACATCGTCATAATGCTCCTCCCCGCTATCGTCAGCGTTATCCTCCGGCGCGGTCACCATAGACCTGATGCTCGGGAACTGGATGATCAACTCATTGATCAAGTATAGAACTCCGCAGATGAAGGGCGGCTCGTGTAGGTGAATAATCTGTAAGAGGCGCTTGATGAAGGCTTGCACGCGCTTGATGCTAAGATCAGATTTGAGAGCCCGATATAGAAGGTTGAGATACATGATGTGTTTCGACGTGTCAATAAGGCGAGGGTCAAGGAGAGATTCGTAAAGGGTGCGGTAGAAACGATCGGTAGAAAAGTGCTTCGTAGAAGAAATTTGTTGTATCAGACTCATGGCTTGGATGCTCGTGTTGAAATTGGCGGAATGCGTAATTTGGAAGATGGTGTCGATCTGTTCCCCGAACCTGAACACTATTAGTATTAATAGGAAATAGCAGGGTGGTGAACTCACTTCTCGTCATCGGTCTTGGCGAAAGGAAAGGCGCGGTTCACTCCGGTCAAAATAGCAGAAATCAGCTTCTCCCGGTTCTCATCCTCGACCTTGAAAGCCTGGGTCGCCGCCTTCTCGGCCTTCTTGCGAGCCGCCTTTCCGGGTTTGCCTCCTCCACCCTGAACGTGGCCGTGCTTGTTCACCTTTAGCTTTTCCACCGCCTCTTCTTTCTTGTCGTGCTCCTTCTGCTGTTTGAGAAGACCCACGAAGAGGCTGAAATAGATCTCTAGCAATTTGTTGGCCACATCCTGTTCGCGAACGCTCAGGACGGTTTGGTTCATCGTGATGACTCCGTAGTATTTGGCAGTGCCGCTTTGGTTCGGCCGGAACAACAGGTCGGACTCGATGGAACTAATGATGACGCTCTTCATCGCAGGGTGGGTGATCTGCAGCTGCAGGAGCAGATACGAAGCTCGCGATGCAACCTTCTTTTCCTTGTCCCCCAACTTGTTGATGAGCAACCGGAGCAAATTTTCTTCTTGTTCTGGCTTCTCTTTCAATAATTCCCAAACCATAGTGACTGCACGGTTGCGCGAAAATTCGACCTCATCGTTGGACCATCCTTCGATAATCTTGAGCATTTCGAAGTACTGCTTTTTCAGCCAGTCCTCGTATGCCCATGCAATGAGATGAATTTTCTGAACCTGCCCCGGCAGCCGGTCGCCGTACTTCCAGGTAGCTGACTTGCCCTGCAGCGCAGAAATCAGACCAGGCTGGCGCGCAAAAGCTTTCAGTTTTCGGTCCGGAGGCAGCACAACGCCCTGACCCATAAGATCCTTGAGCGCTGCGAGGGCCATCATGGCCGCGTTCCTACTCTTCTTGCGCGACAAGCCTAGCAGCTGCTCGAAAGCCTTGGTGGTATGCAGCGGCGACTCCTGCACCAGCAGCGTCAGAGCCGAGACCTTGTCCTCCATGGTACCGGACGTCATGACGGTCGACATGAACTTGTGCGACGAGTCTTTAGACAGGTGCGAGCTGCCATACTCGTCGCCCTCCGCGATGAGGAGCTCATCCGCATACTGGTGCAATTCGTCCAAGACGTGACGGGCGGGTACAGTCGGGTGCTCGACAATGGGCAATTGGGGCAGGGTGACGGCGTGCCATTCGGGCTGCGGCGTGAAGACCTGTCGCGTATCAGCATCCATCGACATTCGTATCCACGAGTCTCTTACCAAATTCTGGCGCGACTTTGCGTCGCCATTCTTGCGCGCGTCCTTCTTGTCGTGTTTCGCGCTCAACCGGCTCTTGTCCGGGGGCGGCCGCGCAGGGCCATCTTTCGTCTCGGCATGGGTCCGCTTCTTCCCCATCTGGCGTGGGCGGGCGATGTGAAGTAGTTGCAAGGCCAGTCAGAGATGTCTCCCTGACCCGTCATGCCCTTTGTGTGCGCGCCTTCTGGTCCACAATTTTCGGCCGCGACTGGCGCTGCGACGGGTGGGAACAACGATTCTCCGGTGCGCCGCGCTAACCCCAATCCGATGGCGGGACCGGTGGGGCTTGCATGCAGAATGAACAGGTCGTCGGAACGGGACTGAGTCAACGTCGACACGCCCTTTGGCTCTACATCTTGCCTGTGGCAGATAACAACAACAAGACCTTCTGCAACTCAACTCCCATCGGTCGCCCCATGTCAATTGATCTCTTTGACTGGCTCACTGGAACTATCTTAACCTCGTAGAAGGGAACACCCCTCGCCATGTCGACAAACAACGACGAGGAGCCCAAAACCTCGATAACACCACTGCTCAAGCGCCTCTGGCATGAGTCGGCCGCCACCAAGCCAGATGCAACTGAAATCGCAGCCGCCCTCTCTCTCATCTTCACCAATAGTTTGTCAGAGGTTCAGACTGGCGCACTCCTGACATGTCTGCATTTCACAGAACGAGATAGGCAAGCAGATGTCTTGACCAAATGCGCGCAATCAATGCGTGATTTTGCGACTACCATGGATATAGACGGCCTATCCAAATTGATCGCAGAAAGAGGCAAAAAGGAAGGCGACTACCATGGTGGGCTGTGCGACATTGTGGGCACTGGCGGCGACTCCCACAATACATTTAACATCTCAACCACCTCATCCATCCTAGCAAGCTCCCTGCTCATGATGGGGAAACACGGAAACAAAGCCAGCACATCTCGCTCTGGCTCTGCGGATCTACTCTCATGCGCGCAACCAAAGGCTCCTCAAATCGCCGCCGTCACTCCCTCCACCATCCACGAGGTCTACTCCCAGTCGAATTACGCCTTCCTCTTCGCACCCATCTTCCACCCTGGAGCTCGTCACGCTGCCTCTATCCGGAGACAGCTCGGCTGGAGAACCATCTTCAATCTACTGGGACCCCTTGCCAACCCGCTGCATCCCCTCATCGAATCACGCATGCTTGGGGTAGCGCGCAAGGAGATTGGACCGGATTTCGCGGAGTCATTGCGCCAGTCAGGATGCAAAAAGGGCATCGTCATCTGCGGAGACGAAGAGTTGGATGAAATATCTTGTGCCGGCCCCTCGCATTGCTGGCAACTAAAGGAGAACCCTGACACTAAGGAAGTGGATATTGATTACTTTACCGTTTCTCCGAGCGACTTTGGCCTTCCGACGCATGCACTGAGCGAAGTGTCACCGGGCCAGTCTCCCGAGGCAAACGCCGAGATCTTAATGCGCATATTGAAGGGTGAAGTTCCGGAAGACGACCCGATTCTTCACTTTGTGTACATCAATACAGCGGCTTTGTTCGTAGTCAGCGGTATCTGTGAAGCAGATACGAGCGACATGGGCCATGGCGACGATGGAAAAGTGATCACGGAGCGTGGACCCGGTGGCGGGCGCTGGAAGGAGGGCGTACGGAGAGCAAAGTGGGCCATCTCGAGCGGCGAAGCGTACAGACAGTGGCAGAATTTCGTTGAAGTCACCAATAAGGTGGCATAAGCGATGGGAATTGGCGAATCGAAACAAATCTCGACCGACTTATATTCGTCGTCTCTACCATCTCGTGATCCTTGCCTTTACGCTCCCAATTCGTCCCTGCGCCCCTCCTTATCTAATAGACCATCTGTTGTGAATCTGGCAATGCTCAAACTCTACGACTCGAATTCCCTAGCAAGCTTGCCAACGCCGATGCACTGGCACATTGGCTGACAAGAACACGCTGTGCCTACAGGGCAGGGTCCAGGCTGCAACTCTCAGCAATCTTTCGAGATTCCCTAAAAATATAGAATGAGAAGGAATACATACGCATTGAGCAGCGGCATAGCCAGCGAGGATGCTGGTGAGAACGGCGGCAACGAGGGTGAACTTCATCTTGGCACAAATGATTTATTTGAGAAAGTGATGAATTATCCGAATGAGCACACTTTCTATGATCAGATGTAGAAATATAAAGCCGATGAAGGCAGCATATTTATACCACGATCGCAATTCATCTGCAGACATGACTTCCGATTTCCCTCCGAACGATGACATGCTATCAATTACCATCAGATAAGATGATCTGATAAGGTGGAGACGCTAGGGTGCTCACGTTCCTTCGGCGCGTCGCGGTGTCATCGTTCGCTTCACCTCGAGCCTCTTGCGGCAGTGATCGTAGAAAGACGGACGATGAGATGACTCGCCAGAAGTCTTCCTCAAAGAGAGATTTGCGACGAGAAGGATGTTCACTAGGTGATGCTGTTGCTTGATAGTGCCTGAGGCAGACAAGCTCTTACCTCTTACCCAATTTATGCTTCGAGTATCCTTCCTCCTTCCCTCAAACATTAACACAGATGAGCATACTCAGACACACGCGCACGGTTTGGTCAATTTGGCAGTCTTTCTTATTTGTCATGGTTATTCCCACTGCATTCGTTCAGCTACTTATGACGCGCAAGCGCATCTCCAGGTAAGAGCAGCATCACTAGAACCTGTTCTCTTGTTTCCAAAAACTCGGTCCTCGTAAGGTCGTTGTTGCTTATGCTTTGACTTCGGCATCCCTCTCCTTCAATCCAATGTACGCCACATTGACAAAAGCTGAGTCTGTCGACTCAGACTCTTCCGCACGCTTCGCCTTTGCAGCAGCCTCGGCGGCTTCGCGCTCCTTCAAACCGATGTACGCAACATTCACGAAAGCCGAGTCAGTCGACTCTGATTCCTCAGCCCGCTTAGCTTTCTCGGCAGCTTCGGCGGCTTCGCGTTCCTTCAAACCAAAGTACGCAACATTCACAAAAGCTGAGTCGGTCGACTCAGATTCCTCAGCGCGCTTCGCCTTAGCAGCTGCCTCGGCTGCCTCACGTTCCTTCAAGCCGAAGTAGGCCACGTTGACGAAAGCTGAGTCGACATCTGCCTTCTCTTCTTCACGCTTCTTCAGGCCGTTGTACACAATGCCAACGAAGTCTGCGTCGACTGTCGCAGACTCATCCTCGGGCTTGGCCTCAGCCTCGCGCTCCTTCAGGCCGTAGTAAGCGACGTTGACGAATGCTGAATCTACGGACGTTTCCTCCTATGAAGTTTTAGCATATGCGTAAAGAAGGTAAGATGCAATCGTAGTGAGACTCACGGTGTCAGGCTTAGCCACTGGGGCAGCCAGAACGGAAGCCGCAAAGAGAGCTGAGAGGACGCTTAAGTATCTCATGTTGATGGACTGAAGATTTTCTTGGATTCGATAGCGATAGACGGGCTTATGGTGAGGAAGTGAAGGGCAGTACCGGCAGCCTGTCTCTACAAACTAGCTTGGAGCAACGCTACTTATATCCCTTCATCAGATTTCGTAGCACGATTGTGCCAGAATCGTACATTTGCACGTTCATCAATGGGACCATGCGCTCCCATTCGCTCCCAGTTACTCTCAGGTATAAACAACCGAAGTTTCCATTGCAGCATGCAGTCAATCAAGTCGTAACCCATCCGGCGGTTGCGGAAGCAGAGTCAGAGACAAGACAGGAAGGTAGCACCCATCCTTCTGTAAGTCATTGTCGCGCGATTACTGCCCCGGGTCAAACACAACGTTGATCAGAACTCTCCACTACACGTCATTCGACGAAGTGACAGTCATGTGCTCACTAATGCAATCCGAAGGATGGATTGCTTAGACTAGGTGGCACCTAGCGTACAGTGTAAGATGTTAGACACCCTTGCCTACTGCGTGCACGTACCGCCCGGTGAAGGATTTAAGAGGTAAATGGGTCGCCTGAATGCCGATCACGGCTTGACCCGGGGGCTTGTTTCAACGGCGTGTAACTAGCAACTCTCGCGCGATATTGTTGCGGGGCAGTTTAGCCGAGTAGCATCCTGGTTCTATTCTCACTGGATGTGCATCGCCTCTCAAACAGACTCTCTTCGTTATTTCTCAGGAAATAGTGAAGATGAAGCCTTCTTCAAACGGTGGCTATAGGCCTGTGGACCAGCAAGAGCAGGAAGGGAGATCTGGAGATTTTGAGAAGCCGAGGGAAACGTCATCCGAAGGATTCGACTACTCCAATCCCTCGCATCCAAGTCTCTCTGTCAATTCATTTTGGGCCGCATGGCTTCGCTGGATACCGTGGGTACTTGTAGGATGTTTGGTGGTGACGAACTGGTTTGCGTGGGCGCAAAAACCGTCCGCGGGTGTTCCAGAAGAAATTTTCTGTAAGTGTCTCCCAATGTTCATTCTTCCTGCTTGTGCTCACATTTAATACCAGCTCCAGCCGCGTCCGCGGTCAGATATAAGAATGTCGTCTTCCAGGCCGGCATCGATAGCGATACGAGCCCATACCAAGGACCACCTTCCAAGGAACTCGATCATGAGTGGGAAGAATTGCACAAATGTGAGGGTCAAATCGGTCCCTATGAAGTCCGCCACTAACCTCGTGATCGCTAGATGGAGTGAGCAGAATCCCGATGAGCGACGCAGCACAGCTTGTCAACAGAACCTCTCCGATAGCTGGAGACGAAGGGTACTACGTTGTGATACTGGAAGTCTTCCACGAACTTCACTGTCTGGTATGTTGCTCTCTTACCATCAATTGACTTGTCCGTGACTAATCGTGGTTTCAGCAACATATTCGCAGGCGGCTTTTCTGGGACGATGATACGAAGTCTCCAGATGAAGACGAGGCCCTGTCGATGAAACACTTGGACCACTGCATCGACTCCATCCGGCAGAGTCTCATGTGCTCGGCCGATATTACCCCACTTCCATATGTTTGGTGGCGGAAGTACGATCAGCTCATGCCGGCGTCCGCTACTACACACACATGTCGTGATTTTGAGGCGATCCGCGATTGGGCAAAAGCAAATCGAGCTGGAAAGGTCGAGAAGCATACTCAAGTACATGACCCGCTAGGGGAGCAAGTAGTATACGACGTATAGAACTAATCGAATCTCGTCTCTATCGTCTCTAGCCGTTAAAGAGCCTCTCTAGATCACTGCGCCGCAGCACTATCTGCATGACCGGGGTGTAGATCCTTAGCATTATTACTTAGTGCAGCTGTATGTCACCGATGCATGACGAAAGCGCCTACTAGACGATTTGCCCACTGGTGTACCTGTAGGTGCGACAATCTTAACAGACCTTCCTATCACGGACATGATCCGCACGCCGTATCGGGCAAGTGGGCAAATGCCCCGCCTACCGACCAACAACAATCCATGTCCAGGCTGGTACTGTTATACGCATCCGTACGAGTGAACATTGAGCCGGAAGGAGCGCCGCGATAGTATCACATATGTCATTGTTGCTGACCGCATGGCAGCTGTGGGGTTGTCATAAGCAATACCTCTTGAAGATTTCGCCCTGTTTCCGACCGTTACCTGTAACAGCACTCGCAGCAAGTGCCCCCTCGCTTTGCGTTCGGTCATTGGGAAACTCCGAAAGTGAGGTGGCGCCATCGATCCTGATTCGACTCACAATCCCAAGGACTCCTGTCGCTGTTCTATAACCAAATTTGCAGCAAGGACCGGTCGGCGTACTTCGTCGCCATTTACCCAATGGAGCCCTCGCAAGACTCAGCACGTACGACGCTCTGCGACGAAGAGAAGTTCAAAGACTTTTCCGACATCGACTCGGAAGATGCGCCATCATTGATACAGCGCCCCTTACGCTCCACCTTCTGGCGGACGACAATCATTGTTATTTCGGCTATAGTCGTATCGCTCGCACTAGTCTATGTCACGATATTCACCCAGAAGAAAGGCCTCAAGTTCGATCAATGCGGCACAACAGCCGATGAGGCGCGAGCACGTGGATGTGTGTTCGAAGTTACAGGGTTCACATGGCTTCCGAAAGAATGTCAAGATACAGAGACCGAAGATGAGTTCCTCCAGTATCTTGTAGACAACAAGCTGGATATCTACCGCGATATGCATTACAACAGCACTGTGTCCATCGAGGAAGTTCGCCTCGGAAACGGCCCAGGCTGTAAGTTGCTCTGTAAACCCTGCTAGAGATTGACTAATTCCCCCCAGTCTTCGTCCGCCAGCAATACCATGTAACGCACTGCCAATTTCTATTGAGGAAATTGCACCGCGCACAAACGAGCGGAAGGATGATAGATGGACAAATAATGCCGACACATCACACAGTGCACTGTGGCGAACAAACACTCAATGTTATTCAGAATCCGAAGTGGCGTGAAGAGGCGATTCAGCTCTCGTACACAAAGTTCCCATATTGTGGCAAGCCCGGAGGCTACAATGTTGGCTGGGACCCACAGCAGGGGGGACCGGCAGGGTGGACCCACGCATGAGATGGGAGTTAGCCTTTTCCATATATCCAAGAAATCAAAAAGCTTAACATGAAGAAATGTTGTGCAGAGTGAACCGATTCCTCATGCTTTCTGATAACCCAACGGCCAGCTTCGCCACACATCCCGCCAGTCTTCATGCTCCTCGAACGGCCAAAGGCGCCTGAACACAGCCCAAGCGCCGTCTTGAGGAACCTTGCTCCCATTTTCGTGATGTTCGGCATGGTTCCCTTCCCTCGTACGCCCATACGCATCCCTGGCCTCACGTTCTCCCTTGCGCAGCTCAATAACGCTCATGAACCCCGTCCCCTGCCTTTCAGATGTCCTTTCAAAGCGGTAACTTCGCGAGACATGGTCCACGATGATTTTAAGGTCACCCGGATAGGTGCCACCGAAGGAACCTCCGCCGTATGTCTTGACTTCCAGCACATCGAGAGTGCTTTCACTGCGCTTCGAAGATACAAGAGCGTAGATGGAGCGAGCGAGTGTTTCGTCGAAGGCGGAATTTACGATCGCGCGCTTGAGATGCCCATTGCGGTATCTTCGAGCAGTAATAACGCCCCCGTTGTCAGGCTCGGCTTTTTCAAAGTCATCCCAGTCGGGATCAACCTGTAGGTCCGAGGCGTTGCTGTTCCTACATTCTAGATCCAATTTCACGTACGTCAATTTTCGGAAGCTTCCTTTTGTAGACATGGTCGCATTAGCGTGATTCAGAACAAGGAGATATCAGGAAGACGAGAAAGCATACCTATTGCTTCATAGGACTCTATCTCCGTACGGTCGCCCATCGAGCGCTGAATGTTTAGCGAAAGCTCTGTGAGTCGTAGGCATGCGGATGCTAGTATCCTCAGATCGTTCGCAGATATGTGGTATGCTGAGCCTGGCATATGATCATAGAAGTGACGTAAAGAAAGCTTTTCCAACGTTCCTCCGTGTCTCGCTGCGACAGCACTTAAAAGCGGACCATTCAAATTCCCAGACAAACTCAAGGATGTCAATAGGTTGAGAGAGGAAAGGAACTCCTGGACTGTATGCTCCCAACCATGTCCATGACCAATCACTGGCATAGGCTCAAGACTAAGCGTCAGATCGGTGAGAGAGGAGAACGTGTTGTTCATCGAGACATAGTCGGGGATATTCCAACAGTTGATAGAGCATGAGAGCAATTTTACGCCCGATAGGTCCGCTGCTTCTTGCCATTTCGCTAGTTTGTCTGGTGTGAGTTGACCGTCCTGGCCAATCAAAGCCAAACTCTCAAGTCTCGACTTCGGCATGTCTGGCTCATCGATAGGTGGCATAAATCCCTTCCATAGCCCGACTGGTCTTCCTACGGAACGCAACAAAGCCGACGAGCCCCTCGGTCGAACGCATAGCATTCTCACATGTTTGATATTTGGTGCAAGAGCCATGGTACGCAAAGCCGCGGCTTCATTATGATTCTCTATGCCATTTGAGTCGAGGATCCTATGCTGGACGCTCAAGCTATGCAGATTTGATGACGTGGCTAGGGCGCGTTCATCCGGATCCGTAACTTCCTCGTGAAGGCTCTGGAACATGAAGTTCCGTAGATGCAACCGGCATTTTGGGTGGCTCTGTTCTAGCGCAGCTACTATGCCAGCAGGCAATCTTCCTCTGACCTGAACAACCACATCTGTGAGATGCTTGAAGTCGGGGAGAAGCCTGACTAGAGGCTCCCACAAGTCTTTTGCTGTTGTCCAGCGATCTTCGTTGCCCAAAAGATTTTCTGCAACGGGTAAGGTATTCATTGACTCGGTAAGAGAGAAGCTTGGTGGTATGCGCTTGATGCCAGTATGTATTTGCCCAGCATGATTCCCTATCCTGGTGATGTGGAGTATTCTATGAAGGTCGCTTAGCGGGCACGAGAACTCCGACGGCCAAACATACCTCCCATGTTCCAAGTACTTCTTCGCAAACTCATGGTTTCGTAATTTACTTACATCCTCCTTCAATATATTGCTGTCAATACGCTTCAGCAAGAGACCTCTATACATGAACGGTTCGGCGACGACCCTCCAGGCTCTCGAGACTCGCCATAGCGGTCGTATAAACTCGACATTATGGCGATACAGTTCGGCACATATGAGCCATTTGGCATCGTCGGGTAGCTCTGGTACAGAAGCCATCCTTCAATCTTGAGTACTTGGTGATGGTTTGTATGATGTCTGGCGTTAGGCAGATGCCAATGTAAACTGCAAATGCGTTATCGGTTGATTGGTGGATTGGCGAGGTCATCCTGGCTGAAACCAACGCTAAGTCTAAGTTGTGGGGGCTATCTCCGCATGACGCAGACGCGACTTTTGTCTTGCTCCATGATACTTACCCACTTTGTCATCCCCAACCAATGCAAGCTCTGCCTCCTTGCTTCGGTAATGTCGTTACTATTCTATCCTCTATTCACTGACGGTTATATCATGCCTTCTTATCCTGTCTTGTGCGATATCGCGCCTATGACCCGGGCGAAGAAGCCGCGACACGACACACAATCGCGACCATGACCGAACCCGGGAAGGAAAACTTGCACACCCTCGGTCGATACGAGCACAGAGCATCGCGACTCTTCAGATGAATCATCATATCCAATCCCTATAACATTGCATCTTCCGAACCAGCAAGCACCGCAGCCGAACTGTCCAGGATGTTCTTCACTTGTACCCAGCATGAACTAGGGAGCAACAGTGTCCTCTGCCATGCGTGCAATCACCAGCAACGGGAGGCCCTCCTTTTAAACCCCGCACAAAACATACTAGAAGCAGAGGGGATAGACAGATCCACAGACCAAGATATGGACATGTACGAGGATGAGCCCTGGAAGGGATCACTGGCAATGGAACGCCAGGCCTCCAAAGTCTGAGCGGCCCACCATATAGGGACCCTGTAGGGCACGTCATAGAAGGCGTGAATCAGGATATGTGCTAGGATATTGGGAAGCTCCTGTACAACTTCTTCGCCATCGCGGACGACGCGAGGCTCACGGGTTTTTCGTCGTTCGGATAGGAAGTTCGGTCACTAATTCATTAGCGCTGCGGACATCTCCCGATCGATGTTACTTGAGCGAGTCCCTTCTGCCAAATGAAAGCTTCCGGAAACTTCCGGAAATGTCGAGCAACCTGTATGTTTTGACCGTTCAACGCGCGTCTGTGTCGAATCTAGATCTTTGAAGGCCTGGCTGATGCACTCACACAAGCTCGGGGCTGTATGCAGGTTTCATCGGGTGATGGGGCTAATTTTTGCTGATTGTGCGCACGTTGCTGAGGTAGAGAACCTTAACTAGTCTACAAAAGCTGAGAGTGGTCGCATGTGTCTGGTCTACAGAATTTCAGATACATTCTCTTGATACTGAAGATGGTCGTTGACAACTGATCAAGTAGAGAGAGCAAAAATTACATTGCAGTAATTGTTTCACGCTTCTTCTTTCGCCGAATGTCGCCCTCCTACTGGTTCGAAAGTATGAAATAATAGTTACGTGTATTATATGAATCGATATAATGTATAGATGATGGGGAGCTGACTCGAACAAGTCTGGAAGAGACGTTGGCTGCGACTAACGTCCATGGCATCGTGGCGCGTGACACTGCAAAAGCCGCGGATGAAGGACGCTATGCTATGTATGGCAGCGCCCAGTAGAAGACTAACTCAAGAAGTTACAGAGTTCCAGACTCGCGTGAGGCTCAAGGTAGCGCGTCTAAGATGCAGTATGAAGACGCAACAGCCGCGTGTGGGGTACAATTGGGTGAGGACTCGAAGGCGTATGGCTTGAGACATAAGCCCCCAATAATTGTCCATGTTCAGACATGCCGATGGCGATCTCGCCTCGGATCATGTTAGCCTGGTAAGGAAGCCTTGAGATTGGTCCGACATCCTCGAGTTTAACCCCGCGCCAATGTTCCCCGCATGCCACACGGGATGCATCCTTGCATTCATGGGGGTATCCCCACATTTTAGTGCGCTGTCGCGTCGTGGCTGTCTAGAGCTTCAAAGACATTAATTGTGAGGAGCTCTTCATCGTTTGAATCCTCTCAACAATCCCGATCGTACGGATACAACATCGCTACCATGCCGTTGGGAATACTTGACGACAGTAAGCTCGAGCATGTTCCTGGGACAGCGCCCCTAAGCGAACTGGGTCGCTTGGACCTCGAGGTCGCTGGCATAGACCGTGGCCTACTCAAGCACGATAAGACCGGGAGGATCGTCCTTGTACCTCAACCATCCGACTCACCAAACGATCCGTACAACTGGCCAAGATGGAAGAAAGAGATGTTCACCCTAGTCATTGCCTATGGATGTGGTTGTGTAGGAGGTAAGCACTTCGTATACGCTAACATCATGCGTTCGTCCTAACGTTAGACAGCCATCGGACCACTTCTGACACCCGCCTTCGTACCGCTTGCTACTCAATTCGGCGTACCTCTCCAGAGATTTACGTTGGGCTGCAATGGATCCTGTATCGTCGCCATCGCTGTCGGCAGTCTCCTCTGCAACACGATCGCCGTGAAAGTCGGAAAACGGCCAGTGTATATCCTGACCACCCTCGGCCTGGCCGTTTCATCCTTTTGGGCTGCAGAAGCGAAGAGCTTCGGTTCGCTGGCAGGTGCAAGAGCTGTACAGGGCTTTTGCATGGCCCCTTTCGAGGCCTTGATCCCGGCATCGGTCTCGGATATCTGGCATGTTCACGAACGTGGTTTCAGGATGGCAATATTCAACCTTGGTGTGCTCGGCGGCATCAATCTTGCAGGCCCCATCGCCGGTTCGGTCATCGAGAAAGGCTCCTTCCGTATTGCCATGCATGCAATGGGCGGCGCAATGGTTCTTATGTTGCTCCTCGTTATTTTCTTCATGCCCGAGTCAGCTTTCGTACGGCATGACGCCATCAACATTGACACGAGCGATAAGACGTTGGATATAGACGAACCGGAGAAAGAGAAAGCAGTGCAAATCGAAAACCGCCCGACTGTGACCACCACATCGTCTGAACCGCGGACCTCATACGTACAAGAGCTCAAGCCATGGAGTGGTTACTTCGATCACGTATCGTTTTGGAGAACTCTCATCCGGCCATTCTTCCTCATTTTTTCGCCGATAGTAATGTGGGCGACGCTTTTGTTCACTATCTGCATCTCCTGGCTCGTCTTGATCTCCATCACGCTGTCGCAGATTTTCTCAGCACCGCCCTACAATTTCTCCGTTAGCTCAGTAGGTGCAACGAACGTATCTTCGTTTGTCGCGTCCGTGATCGCAACTTTAGTTGCTGGTTATGTGGTCGACGGCGTCGCTACGTGGATGTCGAAGCGCAACAACGGAGTCTTTGGTAAGTAGATCTACCCCTAGCTAAGCTATCTCTAGGCTCCTCGCTAACTGCTTAGAACCGGAATTCCGCCTACCGGTAATGATCACCTACCTTATCTTCACGGCGACTGGCTTCTTCGCCTGGGGCGAGTCCTTGTACAAGCAAGACCCATGGCCAATACCCGTCATCGTCTGCATGGGCCTGATCAACCTCGGCGTTCAACTAGGCACCACCTCCGTTGTAACATATGTCAGCGACTGCCATCGCGAGCAGTCCGCCGAGGCCTTTGCCATCATGAACTTCATCAAAAACATGTTTGCGTTCGGCCTCACCTTCTATGCCAACGATTGGATTGCCGTACAGGGCGTTAGAGATTGCTTCTTCGTCATCGGAGGCACAACGGTCGCTGTGACGGTCACGACTATTCCTATGTACATTTGGGGTAAGAGGGCGCGAAGTTGGGTGTTCAGATATCGAGTGCTTGATAGGGTCTTGAAGCGGAAGTGAAGAATGCACTGGCACGCTTCTGTAGCGCGGGTAAGAGATCCAGTTATGGAAATCTTTCCGACGGAAGTGACGATGATCTGCCTGTTAAGTCTGGTCATTAGATGGCGCTGTAACTGAATCGCGACTCCTGATTTTCTATAGTTCAGGAAGCCAACCGCTTTATTTTATTCTTCTGCACCACAACCCACAAAAACTACCATCGAGCAAGTCGAACCCTGTTTGGTGGTTGAGAGTGATCAAATCGGAAACGAACAGATGTTTCCACGAACCCAAATAACAATGCTAAAGAGCGATAGCCCTGCTAATCGATATTCCGCGTTCTCCTGCGCTACTGCAGTGTCCACGTGGACTCTCGTTCTGCAGCGAGTGCCCACGTGCGGTTCCTCGGCGCCCATTCTTTAATCGGACGAGGATGAACAATCTCAGCTGCAAGATATTTCCTGATGTAGTAGGAGCGCCGGTAGCTTCAGCTGATTTTGCGGGCCGTTAACTACGGTCGGCGAATTTCTTTCGGGCGCTTGAAGAACGCGTTTGAAAAGACCTCACGATTCATGAACCCTCTCAGTGGGCGACTTCTAGATTGTTGGAACATTGGATAGCTGCGCGCAAGTTTGCCCATCTGGGATTGGTAATGTGTTTCCACCAAGCCGCTAACGGCATTATTCGAAGACGGTTTGACAGATCGTACTTACCCGATCCACATCATCAGGTTCGTGTGGACTGGAGCGAAGCGCCGCAGGTGCGGAGGAAGTGCCTTCGAGCTCTTTTACATCGGTTACCTCATCAGCATTACGCCTTCCAGCACGGCGCAGGAATCTGGTACTGTTAAATAAACACTAGAGAGAAGAGTCTCCTCTATATGGGGAAAGAGCTCTCAGATTTGATGTAATTTCAACGTTTTCGATATTGTGGCCAGTGGCCACCATACCGTGATCTTACATTTTAATTATACTTGAAATGATTGGTTACCCCTCTCTGGTTGACAGATGTCCATCCCCATGACACCTCTACTAAAGCTAGTCAGCCAATAGACCTGAAGACCTTAGGTCAGCCGCGCTTTTCCTCTATTAATGACGCGCTCTTCTTCCCTAGGTATTGCTCGCATTATCTTTGGAAAGCACATTCTATCATCTAGGTTTTGTGGTAGAAGGCCGCGAATATTCGGTGTTCGCGAAGGTGGAGATTCACTAAAAACGAGCTCTCTGGTAGCGCGCCACACACGCAAGACCTAAGCAGCTAGTGAACCGATCTTGCCATGGAACCCCCAGAAAATTTCGGACTGGCCTAAATCCGAGATTGTGGTTCTTGGTAGGATGGAAAGACCTTCGATCGTTGCCCCTAGCCGGGGATTGAGTTTGGCTCTTGAGATCTACATCGCTAATCGTGCAAGGGCATCACGGCACCAACCCGGGTGCTCGGCTCATGGCGTCTCGATAGCATGCGCACAGTCAGGTCGATCGAGTGTGGTTGCGGTGACGTGGAACGGTGCTCTTCTGTAAGGCCTGCTCAAACCCAGCGTCCGGAGCAACTATAATAACAACAAGAGTCTGGCGACAGGAGCTCTACTGACGCGTTCCTGGGCATTGATAGTTAGGCATTATTCTCCTATGAGCGGGTGAGGCCCCCTTAGGTCCAGACCCAGTGCGGTTCACTTGTCTAACGCGGCGTGTGCCTTACAGTTCCTCGACACCAACGTAATAAGATGGAACTGGTCATTAGATCTGACGCCGAGTAGCTAGCTCCCGCAAAGGGCCGAGTCGGATCCTGGTACATCTGCAGCGTGGTCCAGACCTGTACCTGTGGTATCCAGCTTGAAGACCTTCGCATTAGAACGAACGTCCTCGCGCAATGGCATAGCGATCGGGACCAAGCACTCCTTTGAAGCCGTGTTTCGCGGTCCTTGCACCTTCTTCGATCACGATCACTACGTGCTCCACGCGACATGGCGGACTCGAATATCCAATTACTGAACGATCCCAGCTTCCTCGCTGAGGTATGGGTACGTATACACAAGTTTCCAGTGACCGAGCTATTTTGTCTTGCTTATGTAGCTGCAGACCTGGTACGGCATCGGTTTCACCATCATCACGTTGCGATACATTGCTCGAATTCGATCTGTTGGTTTCGGAGGATTCCAGGGAGATGATTATATCGCAATTATCGTATGTGGACTCCCTCAAATCGAGCAATATCCGACCACTGATTGCATATAGAGTCTGGCATTATATACTGCGGATGCAGTGCTTGTTGACTTTTGCTGTAAGCGTTGTGACCATGATGAACCTCGAACTCTCAATGCTAATGCAAGCAACTAGATCATAAAGGCACAAATGTCGACATTCCCGCAAATCTAATCGATACACTTACCGACGCGGAAGTCGATCGAGTACGAAATGGATCAAAGGCACAGCTAGCTGCCTGGTATACATATACTGGACTCATCTGTGGGCGCCACCGATCGCAACGAGTCAAAGCCACACACTGAAATTGTTTAGGGTGCATGAAGTTCATGTTATTGTTCTTCTATCGACGCATAACAATGGGAACCTTTCAGAATCGTCTGGTCCGTTGGTGCTTCTGGATGTGCGGCGTAACATACGTCGCAGTGTTTCTCACCGTAACATTCGGCTGCCATCCGTAAGTCCATTCGCATAAGCACATCGCCAAACATAGTCACGCACACCTGCTCATTACCCGCAGTACCTCAATGAATTGGCAAGTTCGGCCACTTCCACCCCGCACGTGTACCTTCAAACCTCAAAACTTCTACGTTGGCGCCATCCTCAACGTTATCACCGACGTCATAATCCTCGCCATTCCCATCCCAATGCTTTGGGGGTTGCAAATAAAGCTTAGCAAGAAGATTGCCATTGCTCTGTTCATCTGCTCTGGAACGTTCGTCATCGCAGCCGCTATCGTACGCGCTGCGCTCACCCTGGGCAACACGCCCTCTGGACTGAATATCAATCGTTGGGGAGTCCGTGAGACCATCGTTGGCATTATCACGGTGAACCTACCAATTCTCAGACCCATGTTTAGGCGCAACTTCTGGCGCGGGAAGACTTATGTCGCCGAATCATCATCGTACGGGCGCTCGCGCCCTACAAAGAGCGGATATGGGCCTGGAACGTTTGAGCTAAGGTCAGAGCCGGACTCCAAGCGTGGCGCTGGAGCATCGGATGTAGAGCTGGTGCCTGTGCCCAGGAGCAGTTCCAGGTCATCCCGGAGAAGTTCCTCAGTTGAGAAGGAATCTGGTGATAGAAGCATCCAAGTGGTAGTTCAGCAAAGCTACCACGTTAGTTCGTCACCGAGAAATGTGGATGAAGAGTTGGGTAGTTGGGACCGAGAAGATAAAGAGCGGGGCCGTGCATTTCAAACAAACATTTCGTCGGGCATGAGGCTTTAAGTAAGAAAGCTAAGCCCCAAAATTATGAGGATTCGAAAGGGAAGCCAATGCGTAGTCAAAGGATAATACCGAAGTCGTAAATAGCCCTTGGCCGTCCAAACATCACAGAAAGGCAGAATGTTGGTCCGAAGATACGCATTGGCTCTCGCTCTCCAGAGCCGTAGAGCGACTTTTATGAGCAAGAAAATAGTAAACTCGGCGATATGATTGCAAAGATATGTCCTGGCTGACCCGCACGCCATGTAGTCCCAACACCCGATACCGAGGGGTATGGAGTGCTAACAGTAGTTATCCCACCTTTATATTTGGCCACGCTAAAAATTTTGAGACCGATTCTTCAGCAATAGAGTTTTGGGATACCTGTTCTCTTGTTGGCCATTGTCCCTAACTCGTGGTTCTGGTCTCATCATGGGGCACTGGCCTCGTTGCTGAAGCTCCATCCAACAAGGAATACCACAGGGCAGCTTCCCAGCTGTGACCTCGGTATCACAGTGAAGTCAATATAAGGTGAAACGCATCTGGTGTTGATAACGATCCTTTTGTTACGAAACTATTCTAGTCTAATTCTTCAGGTTGTGCTAAAACGAGGATGTCTAAATCTAATCAAGCACTGGATTCTACCTCCCTGCAAATCAATTCGACCGCCTTTTCGGCAAAGGCGTAGACAGCTGTCAGAATGTTCCCTCGTGGTATGATTGGCAAGATACTGGCATCGCAAACCCTTACGTTCTTCGTTCCGTATACTCTCAGCCCTTCGTCAACCACACCCCCCAGATCTTCTCTCATCATTGAACAAGTGCTGGATGGATGATAGTTCGTTGCTGAATTGATCGGGAGTATATCCTTCGCATCTTCGAGCGATGAAATTGGCCGGGGGAAGGTTCGAGGTAATCGTTTCCCGTTTGGCTTCCTCAGAGCAGTGAAAGTGGGCTTTTGGAAGAGCCTTTCAATGAGAAGCAAGTGGCGAGCCAGTATCTCCGTATCAAGGGGATGAGACAGGTAGTTGAACTTTATCTCTGGCTGGTGCGATGGCTCAGAGGTTATGTGACAGCTTCCACGCGAGAAAGGATGAGCCAACATGGCAATCACAGTTACAAAGTTCGCATTGACAAAAGGCGGCGTGTCTTTGGGAAGAGACTCAGTGTCTCGATGGCGCTGCGAGCGAACCAGAAATGTGGTGGCGGTCGCTTCCCTGGGGCTTTCAATCGTCTTCTGAATGAATGAATACTGGGATCGTAAGCTCGGGTTGGTCTCTCCTTCCACCCAACGTTTGACGCTTTCTGTGAGCTGCTGCGTCTCTGATGGTGTTTCCAGCATCTGCAGTGGTGTAAAAGCAAAACTGTATGCTGGTCCTTCTGCTAACCGACCAGTGCGGCTTTGTTCGTACTCTAACGATGCAGCCTTCCGCATCTCGGGATTCCATAAGCCTTCGTCGCGTGTAGGAATATCATCTTGAGTCTCGCAGGACAAGCCACAATTGAGATGATCCTGCAGGTTCTCACCTACTCCCGGAAGCTCGTATAGCACTGGTACATTCGCAGCTGCAAGAACCTGTTTGGATCCTATACCCGACCGTTCCAAAATTGAGGGAGATCCAAACACGCCTGCGCAGAGAATTATCTCTCGAGCACTGATCAAATGCTCTTCACCCTGGTATGTGTAGCGAATCCCTCTTGCATTTAGCCTTCCCTCAGCGGTCGACGCTTCATCAAATTCAATCTTATTAACCTTTACTCCAGTCCTCAATGTTACGTTGCCTCGTTTTAATGCGGGCTCCAAAAATGCCGTACCTGCGTGGCTTCGCTCGCCTTTTGAAGAATCAATCGCATTGGTAATAGTCACTGCCCCCGCAGTGCTCTCAGAAAATCCTGTAGTACTTGTCGCGTGGCCAAGCTCCTCAAAAGCTTTGATCCACTGCAATTGGAGAGCGTCCATAGTAGGCGGATACGATGTTTGCACACGATCAAGAGAACCAACATCATCGTTCACTCCCGGTTTGGAGCTTCCAGTATACCAACGCCTGTAACAATCTTTCATGCCTTGGGAGCTCCAATCTCCTCTCCCCGAGTTTGATAAAAGGTCTTCCGCTATGCGGTCATGCCACTCGTAGTTCGGAAAAACCACGCTGTGACTATTGATCGCACTAGTACCACCGACCAATTTTCCTCTCGGATGCTTCACCCTCCTATCATTCAAGCCTGGCTCCGGCGCAGTAGAGTACTGCCAATCATACGTAGGATCCGATTGAAGGCTTGGCGATAGACCGGGTGTTTGAACTTTGGGATCATTGCGAAAATGTTCTCCAGCTTCCAGAACCAGGATTCGGTGGTCGGGCAGCTGCTGTGAGAGACGAGACGTGATCAAGCATGAGGCTGACCCAGCCCCGACCAGAATGAAGTCATAGTCCTCAGCGCCAGCGGAAAAATTGTTGCCTGGCATTGTTAGAGCACAGATGATGGACTTTGCGAGATCTTATTAAGCACATGTAAGAAGACTAATTCCACAGGCCTAATCGTTAACGTCATGACCGATGAGATAAGGAAGTAGGATGTTCTCGCCTATCCAGTCGGGTTAGGTAGCTACCAGGGTAAACCGATGTTTCCGGGCAGTGAACACTACAGAATTTTTGCGGGTTTCTTCGCCAACAGAGATGCCACCAAAGAAGGGAGACGGATAATAAGGCTAAGGACCATAGTCACAGGATAGTTGTTCTAGAAACAAGGCTACGCCAATGATGAGGGCTACCCTGATACACAAAGCTCGGTGGATTGCGTGCGCACTTCGATTTCGCTTAATCCTTGGTCCCATGCACCCATGTCGTTCGCATCCTGCGGCCCCTCAACCTCGCGATCGTATCTAACGCGCACTCATCAAACTCAACCTTGGGTTTCTCGTCATGAAAGAGACAGCCAATTTGCCGTATTGCGTCCTCCTCCGACACCAACAACCACCTATCGTACTTTTTGTAGGCGCAATTTGACACGGTCGGGATTCTTCATCCGTAACAACATCTGCGCATCGCAATCGTTAGCAACTTTCCACACCCGCGCTGTTGCCTCGGAATCCGTCTCTGAGGCTCGCTGCTTCACGACCGCTAGACGGTTTTCCCTCAACAAACCAACAAGAACTGCGACAAACTCAACCTGGCTGAACTTCACGCCGAGACAGTTCTGAGGCCCGTCCGACCATGGAAGGAATGTGTCGCGCGGAGGGACATACATCTCCTCGTGTGTGGGGCCATTGGAACTGGTGATGATCCAGCGACTTGGATTCCACACCAGAGAAGAAGGCCAGTATTTTGGGTGGGTCTGCGTAGCTAAGATGTTGGGCTGAACGCCAGTGTGTGGCGGAATCATGATCTTCCGATTGCCCACGCGCAGCGGTGTTGGATGATGGGTGGTCCACTTAGGTAGCGCCATGATAGGGGGATACAGGCGAAGTGTCTCAAACTATCAGATCAATGTTCGTCGGCCAACCATCCAAGTGCACATTATAGCATGTATGAAGCTCACCAAGACAGCTCGGCATCTAACCAAGCGCGGGAACAGGCCAACATAGGTCCAGTCTGAACTCGCCGTTTAAGGAATGATCCGGTCTAACTCCTCTGCAACCCATTGCTGGACAGCGGGAAAGGCTGCAAGAAACAGCATGCTAAATGCCAGCGTGTTCGCAGTTGTATCGTGTCCGGCGAAGTTGATAACGAAGATATTACCAAAGATCTCATCAACTGAGAGCCCGTGAGATATATTGCTCTCAGTATCATTGGTCCGCACATCCAAGGCCCGAATGAACGAAGTCATTAAGCTCCCTGCTCCCTTTTCGCCTCGGCTCATCGACTTGTTCTCTTCATCGAGCATTTTCATCATATGCGTCTTGAAGTCCGAAGCTGCGGTTCCGATTCTGCGCAGTGAAGCCGGCACCCCGGGATGCACGAGATACCGTGGCGGGATCAACATGAGGAGAATAACATTGTCAAGCACAATCTGCATGGCATCGCGATAAGAGAACATCCCGCCGTCTCGTTCTTCGACGCTCTCATCTGATGTTCGGAACGAGAAGGACCGACGGAAACCAATAGCCGCCAGTACATTCAAGGACAACGTACGTGTGTCTTTTACGGCACTCGCCACTTCGGATGATGAAGCCCACGCTTCCATCATCTGTTGTGTCTGCCGCAGGGATTCAGAACACACGTAACTCATCGCAGCCTCGTTGAAAGGTGCTGTAAGGATTTTGTGATGACGAGGCCAATTTGTAGCGTCGGCAGTCGAGATGCATGGCCCATACACCTCTAACAGTTCTACAAAGCATTGCGACTGTTCTCGTCTGAACCGCGAGCAGACACTTACTATACATCTTGCTCGGCCGAATAATATCTCCATGTCTAGAGAAGACGCTATGAATAGCCTTCGAGTCGGAGACATGGAGGTGGATATCGCGCGGGGTCACAAGAGCCCATACCGGCCCATGTTTAAGGTGGGCGTCAGCCTTGTCCCGAAAGTACCATCCTCGGCGCAAATGATAGAGAAAGGCCGGAAGTGGGATCGGAAGGAGATCGAGCAAGCGGAAGAGATGTGGCTCAAGGACCTGGAAGGGGACGTTAAGCGGGTCGACCGGCAGCCTGATGAGCGGTATGCCCATGGATGAGGCGCGGCGATAGTTCATGTGCAAGGCGAGGATGCTCCATGCTGTGTAGAATAGCACACCACCCACATGCACCTCGACAAACATATTGGGCTCCGGTGAGATGGGGTGTAAGGAAAGTTGGTTTCTTTGCGAGAGCCTGGAGGCTTTAGGGGCGTAGTTCCGAACGGGTGGGGGTTTTCCTGAAGCGAGAACGGGAATAGCGGCCGGTGAGAATGGTGGCACATTTATAAATTTCGGGAGGTAATGATAGGCGGGCAAAGACCGGTGTGGTGGTACAACAGGCGCGTGTAAAAATGCAATGGACAGGGGTGCAATTTTCGGTATTGCGCTGTCCTTGTTAGGTCAAAACTCATTGAATGATCCTTGTCACAGCGGCGCAGTTCTGGTTGTTGCCGTTGACACCAAGCGCGAGAACCCGCTTGTAGCTAGTGAGCGGCTACCTAATCTACATGTGTGTCATCATTACCCGGACCATTTAGCTATAATGGTAGCCATCTGCGCCTCGGGTGGTACCACCAGCTCTTTGAATGCAAATCTGGAATCAGCGGCTGCAAAAAGCGAAACCCAAGTTTCAGCATCCCGTTCCCGAGCGTTATTGACGCCTTCATAGAGATATCCATGAGCCTACAAAGATCATGTGTCAGCAGACGACAATGGCGTTTTGTGAATCGCACACGCTTACCGCAGACCTCGATCTGTCCGCGGCCCCAGCTGGCCTGGGTCAGGAATACATATGTCACTGACAACCGCTTTGCCGCCTTTGCGCAGACCGGGAATAAAAACCTGAAGGATTTTGATACAATACTTATCGATCCAGTCGTGCAGAATCTAGCGTAGAAGGTACACATCTGCACCTTCAACTGGATGAGGGGTTAGGAAGTCATGCCTCATTCATGTGATTCTGCACTTCAGCGTGAATGCGTTCTCCGCTAAGCGGAAAAGGATGTTCTTGCGTCTCCCACCTGACACAAGCGAATTGCAACCGATGTCAGTACTTACACGCCTACATACACGTTTGCAATGGCCAACTTCTTGCTTATGCAGCTAGCTACGCTTTAGTCAATTACTTCATCTCAGGGTAGGTCATATTATACAGAGTATAATGACCCTATCAGTCCGAACAATCTATAGTCTCACAGCACAGAAGCACCGGTTGTTGTGCATAAGTCTGATTCAGCCCTAGAGTATCGTTCTAACTTACCACATCACGTAGGCTTACCCACTGCGAATTCTACCACTACAAATACAATATAGGCCACCAGCATCATAACTCCTACCCACCGACAGACTTTTGCACCGAACCAGATCGTCGCAGTAAACACAACTGTTGAACCCCACAGCACTCCCAGCTCAAGAGCGCCAACATTGCCGTGCCGGAAGCTTCCCTTCGTGTCAAATAGGACAATTCCTGAGCAAAGGGTGAGCAGGAAGATATTGCTACCAGCTGTATTAGCCACGAGAACCCCGGCGTATCCTCGGTGCCCGCTCATCACCGCAATGAACTTTTCAGGTAGTGTTGTGGCGATTGCAAGAATTACCACCCCAAACAACACGTCCGAGCTCATAAACTCGTCAACTATGGTAGAGGCAGCATGAGAGAGTACATAGCCTGCAAGACAGATGGCGAGAAAACCGAGTAAGAGGTTGGATATATGATAATGTAGGGTTCGGTGCTTCTCGCGACTTCGAGACAGCGGTTGCCTCACAAAGTTGATGTCGTTGAAGGTCAGAGGCATCCGTTCGTTGAAGTCGATGGGGGGAGATTCAATGAGGTCATGGCTATCTGTTTCAATATGGTCGTCATGTCCGTCGCTGCTTTCATGGTCGCTAGTGCCATCGCTATTGCTGGTGTTATCGCTGTTGGAGCTTTCTGGAGCAGTCAATTTTCCTCTACTGATCGCCCATCCTACGGATGCAACATAGATAGCGAAGATTACGATCAACAAGGTGCCATGAATCAGCCATACGGACGTTGATGGGAGATATAGGAGCGGCGTCGTAAAGGTGGTTAGAGCGAGCAAAATGAGCGAGTACACTCGTGAGCTTTGATCAAAGCGGACGGGTTCATCCTTGTTGTGGAATAAGAGGCCTAAAGAAAATGCACCTAGGATGTTTGAGATGGCGGACCCGACGATATTACCGATGGCCAGAGATGCGCGATTGCGTGCAAGAGACGCGATAACGACGGCGAGCTGTGACAGATGGAGTCGGTGAGCAGATAGGTTACGGCCGTCAATTGGTAACGAACCTCTTCCCACTCTCCCCCTGCAGTAACAAGGCCAATTACGGTTTCAGATATGCCTGTGCGATGGGCGACAATCGTAGTGTGGTCAACAAACTTGTCGGCGCCAAATTCCAACAGGAAGAGAGCGGCAATGAAGACAGCGATGTTGTATGCGACGGCATCTGCATCGACCATGATCAATCCACAAATGGAGAAGAAGATATAGAGATGGAAATTATTGGCGCGGTGGAGAACACTTTGTTGAGAGTACTTCGTTGAAACGTCCGTGCTTCAAGCTTTGGTTTCAACGCGGGGTAGCTGGATTGCATCATCAGTCCCTCCTTTCAAAATGTAACTTACCAAACATCAATCGACCATCATCGTTTTCTTACTGGAGTGCCCATCATATAGTTATGGTGCAACAACCCTTCGCCGCAGTTCTTATAGAGCTATTGGCAATAATCATATGCAGAAGCGTATGTGGACTGAATACACTACGTACGTAACGAGAAAAACACAAAGTGGAGCTTTCAACATTTCCTATTGCTGAAAAAGCTTGTTATTATAGAAACCTAATTACATATTCACTGTTTCTTCATCTTCGACACCGAAAAGCACCCTCATTGGGTCTGAGTATTGCATGAATCCTATGCCCGGTTCGCAAAGACCGTACCCCAGCAGCCTTTGGGCTTGTGGCTTTAGGGATCTTGCTCTCTCGAGCGGCACCATCAGAAATTGATTCTCGGCAGGTCGCAACGTCGGTTTGCAGAGAAATATGCCAACGGTTTCTCTGTAATCGTCCCTAGCAGAGGAGCATCGTCAACATCGTGAAGCCATTGATTTCGAGAATTATAACAACATACTTGGTCACGTTCGCCCCGCCTCCGTGGTAGACGTTTCCAAGGAATATAAAGGCGTCTCCAGGCTCTAATTCCACTGGGATGATTTCTTCCTCCAAAGGCTGTCTAGTATGATCCCATAGATGCGACCCAGGGATGGCAACAGTTGCGCCGTTCTCTTTGGTCGTCTTCGTCAAGGCAGTTACACAGCCGATCATGACTGGGAGCTCCTTGTCGTGGGGATGGTAGTCACTTGTTGCTTTTGTCAATATGTCGTGGCTTTAGCGATGGAAATGGCATACTTATCGTCCCGATGTAAGACCTGTTGTCTGCCCCCAGGGTTGATACGAAAGCCCACCGTAGAGGACAAGATCGGTTTTCCGCTGACTGTCTTTTTCTTGTCGCCACGCCAAAAAGAAAATGTCGACGATACCAACACATTGGCTACATCGATGAAGAGCGGCGCGCATGCAAGCTCAACGCATGCATCCGAATACGCGAACAATCCGGATGCACGCTGAGTCGTGCTAGGAAAGAAGCCGTACTGATCGGGCCTGTCCTCATCGAAATGCGGTCCAAGATCACTTCGAATTCTTTCGGCATGAGAAGGGGTGATGAGTTTCTCAACGATCACGCCACCATCCCGCTTGATGATGTCAATCAGGTGCTGTGAAGTGGTCGAAGCACTTGTGGCATCAACACGAGTGATAGTAGGGTTTGCTGGGCTCTCAGTCGCCATGTTTGAGTATAGTACAAATTGGACTGTCATAAGTCGGTCAAAGCTGCATGGGTACTTACAGTTATATTCAGATCCTAGCCCAGAAACATGGTGCCTGCGGCCTCCAACGTTGGGCTCGCGATATGAGTCAATGATCTTGATTTGCGTGGAGCGCGACGAAGAGTATGGGTGTTTCTCTCCCGAGTTGCTCTATGCAGACTAGCGCACAACACAAGAAAGGTGCTACATAACCGAGTACATCCACATTGCTGATTGGTGGATACTGGGTTTATCGATAAGAGCCTGTCAATCTATGGTAAAGCCGCGATCTAGAAACAAGACTTCAAAAAGCCCCTCA
This sequence comes from Paraconiothyrium sp. Pb-2020, assembly GCA_022419385.1. Classification (NCBI taxonomy): domain Eukaryota; kingdom Fungi; phylum Ascomycota; class Dothideomycetes; order Pleosporales; family Didymosphaeriaceae; genus Paraconiothyrium; species Paraconiothyrium sp. Pb-2020. Next base: position 4,577,355 of record JAJUBI010000006.1, read on the forward strand.
GAAGGCCTGCACATCTAAATGCATCCGAGATAAGACCCTACACAACCTAAGGTAATTTAAGTAACCATGAATATAGGATGCCGCACCAAGACCATTTCGCGTTCGGTACCATAGGCTATCATGTAGGTCATGTTCCATGTTCACCGAGTCTCTCCTTAAAGTCGGACTGCCAGAACATGGGGCTTAGAAAAGGCTCCCAATACGGTGGAGGAGTCCGTAGGAAGTAAATTGAAAGACCGAAAATCTCCACTTTTACATGACAGCAAAACAGCACAAGGCTAATGGGTTTTGAGAGAAAAGCTCACCAAATGTCACGGGACAGAGCTTCCCTAGTGATTAAAGGGCATAACGCTGTTTGCATCCCCGAACTGATTGAGAACAACGGGATCGCGGTGTACCCAGACCTATCAGGCATACGTTCGGGGCGATTCATCGGGTAAAGGCCGAAGTGTGGCGCCAAGACTCCAGGTGCCGAGTCCCCACAGGGTCCCACGTTACGGCCGATCAATGTGCGTTTGCTTATAATCGTGCCAACTACCTCTACCTAATTGGTCGCTCACATATAAAGATATTGATGTGAGGACAACGCGACTGAAGAGTGAATGTCTTACCGAACCATCACGTCGGTGTAAACTACCCATCATGGCTCGCTTTCTGGCAACCGCAGTTGCAATTCTGCTCATCAGCTTTGCCACTTATAGTGCGTTCAAACTGAAGCGCTTCGTGCAATCTGCCAAGTCGACCGGTTTACCATATGTCATTGTTCCCTTTCTCGAGACGGAGGTTCTCTCACAATTGCTTACACCATTCCTTCGCAACTACTACCTCACATACCTCGAAAAGGGAGAAGGGTGGCCGAGATGGTGTCGCTTCATGATAAGAGATTGGACCTGGGAAGACAAGCGTCGCGCTTTTGAAGACTATGGGGATGTCTTCCTGGCGGTATCACCGCAAGGAATCATTTGTTATTGTGCCGATGCCGATATGGCATTCGACGTCATGAACAGGCGGTATGATTTTATCAAGCCGAGAGACAAGTACCGTAAGTGGCCCCCTGCTGCCCTTGGATCATTTCTGTAGACGAAAGCTAATTAGATATGTAGAGATGCTGGAGCCGTACGGCCCAAATGTAGTGACCGCGGAAGGCGGCACGTACCGCTTCCACGTGCGCATGGTAGCCCCGTCATTTGGTGACAACACCGGGGTCAACGACCTCGTTTGGCAGGAGACGTCGAGACAGACCGGGCTGCTCATGGACAGATGGACGAAAGTGACCCCCAAGGACTTAGATACCGATATTAATGCTTTGACCCTTGCGATCATTTCGCTAGCTGGGTTTGGGAAGAGGCTTGAGTCTGTCGAGGAGCAGGCGCAGGACATTCCTTCCGGGTATAAGATCAGCTTCTTGGCTGCACTTCGAAGTACTACGCAAAATATCCTGTTCCTCCTGCTATTCCCGAGTTGGCTTCTAAGTATGACGCCGTACGCAGAAGCCAGCCTCGCTAAGCGACAACTGGAAAAGTATCTCCGAACGCTGATCAAACGAGAGAGAGCTAAGGAGGTGGAGGAGAAAGCGGAGCTTCTTTCCCGGGCTAACCTACTACACACGGTCGTCAACGCGGTTGACCCCGAAGATGGGAACAATGAAATTACTGGGCTCGTCAAGAAGAGGAAGACGAGGTTCAGCGAGGATGAAGTCATGGGAAACTTGTTTATATATATGCTTGCAGGTCAGTGCCAATTATTGGAGTCCGTCTTGGTGGAATGAGCACAACGCTGACATGACCAAGGTTATGAGACAACAGCAAACAGCATACAATACGGGATGCTAGTGCTGGCCGCCCACCAAGACGTCCAAACCAAGTGTATCGAGGAGATCGATCGGGTGTACGAAGAGGCATCCCTCGCGGGCCGTACTGAGCTTAATTACGACGAAGACTTTGGCAAATTGGAATACACCTTTGGTTTCATGGTGAGCAAAAGTACTGATCCGTAGAATATCCCGCACACTAACAAAGGCAGTACGAAGTATTCAGGCTCTACCCAGGCGTCATTGTCATCACCAAAATGTGCACTTCCGAGCAAACAATGCACATCCACGATAAAAACACCAACAAGTCTCAAGCCCACGTCTTGCCCGCCGAGTGCCGCGTATACCTATCGTCTCCGGGTGTACAATACCACGAGAAATACTGGGAAAATGCCGACAAGTTCGATCCCGGGCGCTGGCTTACGGACAAGTTCTCGGGCCAGAGCGGTCAAGACAAGCAGGTCGTGGCGGCGGACCGGACGCGGCAGATGCGCGGCAGGCTACTGACATTCTCAGATGGTGCGCGCGCGTGTCTGGGCCGCAAGTTTGCGCAGGCCGAGTTCATGGCGTTCTTTGCTACAATCCTGCGGCGGTTCCGCGTCACATTCAAGGATGGCGCGGACATAGAAAAGTTGAGGTCAGATATTGTCAATAAGAGCGCGGGTAAAATCGTGAGCCTGACCCCGTTGTCGGGATTCCCCATAGAGCTGAGGCAGAGAGTGGTGGCTTGAAAATTTGGTACGGGGGAGACCATGGTGATGATGTATCATGTCTCACTTAGGCAACTTTTTAGAAATTCATGATCAACAACGAAGGATAGTTTGAGTACCGGAACAAGTCAACGTATTACGTATGTTCACAATTACGCTCTATGAATGAGATGAAGTCCAGCTGGCTTCACCTCGATGTCCGTCTAGAATCTAGAGTCTCTGTCGCTGTTTCATCGATTATGCAAATTTTATTTTCAGCGTTCACCCACGTGGCGCATAGAGAGTCTTGGACCAAACATCAATATCTCCTTCCAGTCAATACGGTATCCATCTACTACACCGTCAGCAGACTTCTCTTAGTCGCGCGAACCCGAACCGGTGCCTTCCACCACATGACGTAGTGTCTCGACTGAGCCTCCCAGTCCATCTGCTTATCCACCAACTCAAATTCATACGTGTACAGCAGCTTAGCGAGTACCAGCGACATCTGGAGATACGCGAAACTACCATTACATTAGAACAGTTGGGCACATAGCGTGGAAAGTCACTTCAAGTCGTGTACTAACCTCCGTCCGATGCAAGCCCGATATCCGAGAGAGAAGGGCTGACTGGCCTCCTTGATGTCTTTGCTATCCGGATCTGTCCACCGCTCGGGGTAGAATGTGTCTGGGTCGGAGAAATACTCAGCGCTATGCGACACGCTCCAGGTGCTTGTGTATACTTCAGTGTTCTTGGGCACCCAATGTCCGTCGATTTCTCGCCCTGGCGAGATACGCGGGAACCCGTGCGCGCCCGATGGATGGATGCGCAGCGCCTCGTTGATGACGGCCTGCAAGTATGGAAGTTGCAGTGCTGACGTCGAGTCAATTGCATCGTAGGTCGTGTATCGTCCGCGGATCTCGGCTTCAAGCTTCCTCAACACGCGTGGAGTCTTGAGCAAGTAGTACATGACTGCAGAGAGTGTGGTCGCCGTTGTTTCGCCCCCGGCAATTCTAGTGTTCCGAGTCGGGTTATTATGGATCTTAAAAGCAAAAACATGGATGGAATGCGTATCTCTTACATCAATGTCGATGAATGCGCCGCCATCTCCTCCAGCGGAACCTCACCGGATTTAACCTTCTCAACGACATTGGTGAGAAAATCTTGCCGGGTGGATGTGCTTTCAAGACGTTTTTCAACTTTAGCCCGAGTATAGGCCGTATGCCTTCCACGAACCGACATAATGAGCGACGGCAATATCCATTTTGACAGCGCGGAGAGTATTTCAAATCGGCGTAGGTTGTCCATGATGGTGATCTCACGAACATGCTGCAGCACGAGATCGATCCAGAAGTGATGTTTTTCTATATGAAAGTCTCATCAGCTATCCTCTTATTACTTTACGGAAAGCGAGCAAGTCGAACCTGATTGAATGCATCCAAAACTCTCTCCGAACGCCATTTCGCCCAAAAGGTCGAACGAGCTCATCTCGAACCACTCGACCATGTTGATTCCCTTCGTCGTCATTTGACTGATCGGCCCGATCTTGGACACGAAGCCGTCAATGCAACGCTGGATGATGTCCTCTTGCGCAGCGAGTGCCTTGGCCGAGAACGCTGCCAGCAAGTTCTTTTTCTTTCTCGCGTGCGCTTTTGGATTGCGCTCTGATCCGATGCATCCTGTTGCAAAGCCATTGCCAAAGATGTCGTAGAAGTCGCTCTTGATGCATTGTTCTGCCCCGGGAGCGGGATACCCGTATATATCACGGTAGGATTGCAGAGACGCGAAGCTCAGCTCGTTAGGAGATGCGCGGAAGACTGGACCTGGCACCCTGTCAGTGTTTTGACGATCATGGTTGCATAATCCACTGGAGGTGTAATTGGAGAACCCACCCCATTTGGCATGTTCCTTTCGAAACCTTTCATGCTGCCGCCCGCTAGTCGTCGACCACAAACGCCAGAACTAAGTTTTGTTAGTCATTCTTTGGAAGTCATATTACCCTGGAAAAGATGTTTTGCTTACCAGCGTACCACGAGCCAAGAATGGGCCCGGGAATTTCGCAAGTGGATGGAAATAAAGGTTGTAGACGACGCCGCCCATTTGGTATACAACAAACTTGAGCTCAAATTAGTTCAAGTTTGCTTTCTGGAAAATCATCTCTCACCGAAGCTACCAGAATCACTACCCATTGCGCTTTGAACAGGTCTGACAAGGTTGATCCCATTGTGTCATATGCTTGTGAATACGTCTCTCAAGATGGGGCGTTGATAAAATCAAGAGCTGCTAATCATCTGCTGTAGTATGTTCTGGGGTAAAGTTATGGAACGACGTGATTGGTCGGTCAGCCGTATGACGGCGACAGTAGCCGCAGCAAGCAGAGCAAGAGACGGACCAAAACGGGCCAGCCAGCATGGAGTTTCTTTCGAGAACTCCAGTAACTATGTTGGCTTTCGAAACTAATCGATGAACTATTGCGGTCGACCCATTCATCATGTCCGACCGGGTCGACCTCAACGGTGGGAGCCGGCCCTTCTCGCCCAACTAGGAAAATGTCCGGCTAATGACCGACTGCTCCATATCTGCCACTTCGGTCCTTACAATTTGAGGCAACGAACGAATGTAACCGGAATATACGGATGGGCAAGTTATCACGCCCATGTCCAAATTTGAAGTATACCCGCACATGTCTTAGCAGGAGGTGCCGCGCGCATAGATTTGTGTCTGGGTCATGAGCGATACTCATTGTCCCTGGCTCAGTCTATAGAAGTCAACCTTCTTTTATTAAGATTGCTAAGCTTACCCATTTTTCAGTCATAATCAGTACATGCTAAATATGACATTTATCTGCGTGGAACCTTATATTGAATCGCTTCCAATTATGTGACAAGAGTGTCTTTAGAGGTCATTCTTGGAAGCATCATATCACACAAATCTGGAAATCTCTCTTGGACATATAGGCCTTTCTACTAGTGCACTAATGTTCTAAACGTGTCCGCTAGTCATGTAATGAACAGTGTCCATACACCCACACAACTTGATCAATATAGGCCTGATAATCCATACATTCTGCATTCTCAACACCTCCCACTAGTCCTTAGGAGCCAGGTACCTCAAAGTCGTCGAACTCCACTTCTCATTTCCACTCATCTGGAACTCCAACCCCTTTAGATATGCCCGAATAGCAGGAGTGTCTTCTTCGGCGAGCAGCTGCTCCGTCTGAACCTCGTAGATCAGCTCCCACTCACGACAGAGGTGATACAAAACGTTCTTAGCCGCGCTGGTTGGGATGTCAGCCTCCCTGGCCATGATATCGACTGCGTTGCACAGCGCGGCGCCTTCCTTGTGCCCATGTTTGACGACCTCGGCTTCCTTCTCGAAACTCCAGATATCATTGATGATGGAAAGGTGCTTCGAGCAGATGTTGTCCGCTGGCCGTATCGAGTCTAGGGTCTCCTGCGAGACTTTGAGACCCATGGAGAAGCGCATAAGGGCGCCGAGAAGGCTACATAAGAGGCCATTAGTGATGCTTGCCAAGGGGTGAATGAGTGGCGAGTCGGGCAGTCTTACGCCTTGCCTACGTCCGCCTCGCGGTATTCAAGGTATGCTCCGAGACCCATCTTCTCGAGACGCTTTTTGTCAGTCTGCGCACGCATGAATGTGAAGACCGGTTCTTGGATGTCCTCCGCCATGGCGCGGTCGTGGGCACGCATGCTCTCCCACAACTCATATGTGATCCACTCAACGGGCTTTGTTCGGTCAGGGAGGACTTCGCCGCGAGTGATCGGCATTAGCTTTTCGTTGTAAGCTTTGCCATCCTCCAGGGACATGTACTCCAAAAGATCTGTTATTTGACATTTGGCTTCAGCAGTCTTTTATACGATTGAAGGGATCAGCGGGAGAACAGGCATGTTGGACTCACCGTCGATGAGGAAAAGAAGCGTGAGAAGTCGGCAGGCAAAGTGAATGCGGTTTTCGAGAGCCAAAGGAAAGTAGAAGCATGTCACAGTAGAGAAACCTGCCGCGACGAACTTCTTGCGGGCCTTCTGGTCAGGAAAGGGCCAGTGTGCGAGGAAATAGCCGTCGACTTCTTTTACGATCTGCTCGTGTAGCGGATGGATCATGGCTTCCCATCGAGGCTCCGGCACGCTAGGAATCTGCATGATAGTTGCCGGAGACATGATGTGCAGAAAAAAACTTGACAGAAGATGAGGATAATATAGAATCAGGATTGGGGTCAAGACTGTTCCGCTTTGTAGTGTTTTGCCGTGACTTGGGACGTCGACAACAGGCTTATATACTCGCATATCTATGCTTTGATAAGACGAGCCTGATACTATCGGCAGTACATGGGAGAAAAGCTAAAGGGGAAACACCCGATGATACGCTGGCACAAAAGCACAAAGACTTACCAACATCCAGTAGCACTTAGGGTTCTCCGCCCTCATTCTTTTTCTTTCACCTCTCCTTGCCAGGCTGATAACACCATTTTCCGAGTCACTATGAACTCCACCATTTGGAATGAAGGTTTTGTAGCGTCACGTGTTGCCCAGCTTGTAACACAGCAACCTGGATCAGCACGAACGTATACCTTCGGCGTAGTAACGATACTACCTCTACTTTGGACACTATGGGCCAGATGGAGTAAGTTGCAGCGACTGGCCCCTGGGATTCCCATAGTTGGTGGCAAAGCGCAGAGGATCAAGAACCGCAAAGCATTCATTCATGGTTCAAGAGACATACTAATCGCAGGTTATCGCCAATCTGGCGGAGATTTTTACTATGTACCTTCCCCATTGGGCGAGAGGTTGATGGTTCCGTCCTGGGTTTTGAACGAGCTCAAGACGTCGCCCGTCGACAAGGTCGACTTCGTCGGAACTTTCATAGAGATGTTTGAGGGGAAATACACCACCATGGGCAGCCGATCGACTCTGCACCCCCGCGTCGTTAAGGCGCAGCTCAATCAGCATCTGCCCGACGTCATGCCCGGCGTCCAAGACGAGATTCGGAACGCATTTCTAGACAGCTTTCCAGAATGCGACGACTGGACCGAGGTGCCTGTCGTCGACCGGATCACCCAGATCGTGGCACGCGTTTCGAGCCGCATGTTCGGCGGTACGACTCTTAGCGAGAACGCGGAATGGGTCCAGGCATCAATCGATTTCGCCATCGATGGGTTCGTAGGAGCCCAGAAGTTGAAGAAGATCCCCGAGATCTTCCGACCTGTAGCTGCACGATTCATGCCGGAGATCACCAAGATTGCCGGCCATTATCGCGCCGCAGAAAAAGCCTCCGTGGACATGATCGAGCAGCGAAGGCGAACGGGTGAAAACGCGTCCGATCTGCTCTTCTGGATGGACGAGCAGGCTGTCGGTCCGGAAAAGGATCCTAAGTTCCTGGCGTCGATCCTGCTCAAGGTCAGCTTTGCTGCTATCCACACGAGCGCTGCAGCTCCAAGCCAACTAATTTTTGACCTCTGCCAACACCCAGAGTACGTTGAGCCACTTCGGGAAGAGTACCGAAAAGTTCTAGATGGGGACGGGAGGATCAGCAAGCAGGGGTACCTTCAAATGCCAAAGCTTGATTCGATCATGAAGGAGAGCCAACGTTTCAATCCCTTGCTTCTGGGTGAGCTTACTGTGTCGAACCTCTCTAGTTCCGGATTACTGACACCTTGCAGTGACTTTTGAGCGCATAATCACGGAGAAGCTAACGCTATCAAACGGCTTTACGATCCCTGCGAACACGACCATCGGCGTACCTACACATGCAATTACCATGGATCCAAAACTCTATCCGAACCCGGAGAAGTTTGACGGCTTCCGTTTCGCCAGGCTTCGACAGGTAGACCCCAGCATGGAAGGGAAGGGCCAATACGTGGCATCAAATCCTAACAGCATGGCCTTTGGTTTCGGCCGTCATGCATGCCCTGGGTGAGTTACATTCCATTCTAGTGATGTGATGGATCGTATGTGACTGACTAAGGACTACCGCATTTGTAGCCGTTTCTTCGCCGCGCAGGAGATCAAGGCCATCATGGTGTTCCTGTTGGAGAACTACGACATGAAGTTCAAGGAGGGACAAACAAGGCCCCCTAGTTTGCTGTTTGAGACCCAGTACCTACCAGATCACTCGGCCACGGTGCTCTTCAAGCGGCGCCAGGTGTAAACGCCGCGCAGCCAATGAGTTTGCAACCGAGTCTGACATGCATGCCAAGACATATGTCGCTTGGTGGGTTCATCGATGAAAGGGACCGGGAGGGGACGACCAAGACGAGATATATGGGAGCGAGATCTAGATGTAGTGGGTACCTTGGTAGATACATTAGCCGACGGGTCGACGGGTGCGGCTCTTCAGACTGTCCTTTGACATAATCTTCTTCTGAATTAAGGCCGAATTACAAATGAAAGGCTTGTTCCGCTGTAAGGTGCCTGTTCCGGTGACAAATGATTATCCACCGACATACAAGACTTGAGATGCCTTGCTATCTAACCTTTAGACCATCCCACATCGACAGTGTTTCCACCCCTTTGTCATTGTGCAACGCTCTCTCATGCATGCAGGTCTGCAGACCGCCTATGGGGATGGAATAAATCTTGGCGGTTATGCACGTAGGACGTATCTGGAGTACGCGGCACCTCAACGACTTATCCTCCGGACCCTCGTCGAATTGCATCATCTCCCACCAAGCCGCGGCCTAATCACACATGCAAAGGAAGCTGAACGTCGATCTATCAGGCGTGAAGAGGACGCAGTCAGCATAGAAGATAGTATAGGGTAGTACATACAAACCAATGATAAGGAACCGAGCGATTGGTACTTTGACGGTTATCAGGATGGTCAGCATCCAGACAATAGGCCCTAATGGAAAGTTCGACCGAAGATTTTGAGGAAATAGTACCTAAAGAGACCACCAGCAAGAGTTTCTTTGGAAATTGCCACGAACGTAAAGGAGTAACAAACACAACAACAATTCATTCATCGTAGCTGATTCAAGATGTTCACAGCCTGGAAGTACGATCCCAAGGACGATGATGTTCTTCTTGCCGCCCAGGAAATTCCTTTTGACCCCGTTACGAGAAGGACAAGCGGCATAAAAGCATGCTCATCATGTCGAGCTAGAAAGTTAAGATGCAACGGAGAAAAAAGCGGTTGCCAGCGCTGTAAGAGCCAAGGTCTGGAATGCAATTACACCGATACCGTCAGGAGGAAACGGACTGGAAATTCAAGCGCCACAACCGCCTCCCCCAAGTCCATGGACCGCTCAGACACACGGAAGTCATCCACCAGTTCGACGACGACGTCCTCGACAGCAGCGTCAACATCACCGTCCCATTCGAACGTGGAACTACAGCATCCACTAGCAACACAACAAGAACAACAGAAAGCTCAATGTCAACAACACAACAACAACACAGCAACAGCAGCAATAAACACAGGACCACGATGATTTGAGCTGGTTTAGAAACTCAGACGCCAAGCATTGACTTCTTCGCTGACGTCGATATGCCGGAAGATCCCATCCTCCACCACGATGACATTACCTTTGTTGAGGATCTAGGTGCGAGAGACAACCCATCCGATATGGCGCTAGATCTGGCATCATCGACCATGCTCTTGCATCAGACCTTCTTGCCACCCATCCGGTCGCCCTCAAACCTGGCGGCGGACGAACCCGGATCAGCAGTAGGCGGTTTCCGATCGCACGCAACCTGCCAGTGCCTCTATCCCGTCCTCATGGTAATGGATAAGCTGAACGTACAGGATGACAGTGCGATCGAGAAATCAGTCAACGAATTGCTAGTTTTACACAAGGAAGCACTTTCCAATGGTACTAACATGCTCGGCTGTACCACGTGCATAGGACGGGTCGAGAACATGCTGGTTTTGGCTATGCTGATAGACAAGCTCGCTCGCCTATGCTATAGCATTGTACATGCTCCCATCAAGGGTCCCACCTCGTCGCTCAGTCTCGGGGATTACATGGTCGATTCGGCCGAGGAGTACGCGGTGTTGATAAGCAGCCTACTGGGTGTGCATTTACGTCGCCTCCAAACTATGGCTCAGAGATTGCATCAGGTCTCGTCACGTTTTCAGTCTGACACGCTGACACACCGCCTCACGGTATGTAGTGGATTCGTCACCAGAAGTCTAGATACCCTCCGTAATATGGGAAGGTAGATAGCGAAATAAGAAGCTGTCGATAAACCGACGTTGGACGCATGTAAGCAGAGACTCTATCAAACACGATGATGAGATGCATTGCCATGGCACGTTCCGTACCTAGTCGCTTGATGTTCATACGAGCTGGCCAATCACCCTTCGTGAATCTGACGAATTGATCGACCAGGTGGTGCGGCTGAGAACGCCTCTCCAGCGTTTACTAGGCTTGAAAACTTTCTGTGCGTCCGTCAGATTGACCGATCCTCAAATCCTGCAATCTTACATGTGCTACAATCTGACCACCATCGATGCGGCCCGGCGCGCGGCGCGCGGCGCGCATCAGCGGGCAGAGAGACGGAGGTGGGGCCCGTAAGCATGGGAGATGCGTGGGGGACTAGCCTTTCGTGCTTTCGATCGTGCGCTCACCGATAAGCCGCTCTTATCAGTGTTCTCACAAAGACATGGTCCACGGCCCAAGGGCTGAACTGTAGAAAGGTGGAGACGTCTTACCGTTGATACGCGAGTGATTGGTTAATGTTATTAACTTTGAGGTCTTATAAGCTATAGTAAAATTAGTTCGCAGCTACGAGTACTGCCTATATGTTTTCTTAGTGTAAGAGACTAATCCCTTATATTTCGATAGCAGCTGCGCAAGCAGGACGGGTGCATGTGGGTCAAGGTGTGGAAGATAGTTGGGTGAGGTGGGCGGTGCAGAGTTTGACTGCATCGTATCAAGCACCTGACCGCGTGCCATAGTTAACCCTAGTCATCACCACTCAACAGGAACTATCATATCACATCACAATTGCTCCTAGAAATGCTTCCTAACAGCGCGTGATCAAAAAGCCGAAACAAGGTGATACAATTTCCCATATGTGGAACTTGGGGCTCGGCATTTCTTTATGGAGATGATGTTATAGACAGCGGACCTCTTGCTATCGGCTTATCTTGCTCTACGACTGAGCATGGCTAACGCGTAACGTGTGTTTCGAAGTCCCGGAGTTAGGCCAGCAGGATGTGCCGCACTGTATTCAATCGGCAACATGCCTTTTTGAGTCGTGTCGACACCGGTCCTTGCCTATTTCATTTGTTTTATGAGGGCCGAGGTGTGCCCCGCCGATCGACTGCCGTAAGAAGTCTTCCGGATAATCGGCCATATGCCGAAAATGTGGAAACTCCTGATAGCCAGGCTGGGCTCTCGCCACAGTCCCTCCGACTTGAACCAGGGCGGCGGGAGGAAAACCGAGAAAAGTGGAAAGTGTGATCTTTGGGTTAGGGTTTGGAGGACACTGACGTGTCGATCGTTCCATAGAAAGTATATCACGTATATTCGTTTAATTTCATCAAACTGTGAGGGTAATAGAATCAAATTCCATCTGAAACCCTCAGGGTCTCGTACATTTCGAGTCATCGTGATGTCTCGCCTCACCATGGCAACATTCGTCGTTAGCCTACTTGCACTAAAGGTATTAGAATACCAGTTTAGGTCTTTCTGCCAGTTTTCATGATATGATCGCTACAGATCTGACGCAATAGTTTTCAGGTCATCGTCTCTTGGGTTTACGCCATCATCTACAATCTATACTTCCACCCGTTAAGGCGGTTCCCGGGACCTAAGTACGCTGCCATAAGTCACGTAAGTAGATGAAGAGATAACACGGACTGTCTTTCTGCTTCAAGTCGGTAACCGTTTTCTTCAGGTTGCTTATTCATGGTGGTTTCTCGGCGGGTCACAGCCGTACAAGGTGCTTGACTTGCATCGCAGATATGGTGCGTACTTCCTTTCACTACACATTGTGAACAAGACGTCTTACAAGATTAAACAGGACCTGTGGTACGCTTAGCCCCGAACGAGCTCTCATTCAACTCTGCGCAGTCATGGAAGGACATCTACGGATTCCGCCAGGGCCACAAGCCCTTCGTGAAGAGCGAATTTTACGACGGCGGTAGCTTCGCCGCCCGCGGTGTACACTCTATCGTGAGTGAGCGCGACCCATTGGTGCACGGCCAGATGCGCCGGCTTCTGGCCCACGCCTTCTCCAACACATCGCTTCTGGAGCAGGAGAAGCTTGTTGCCAAGACGGTCGACCGCCTCGTGCAGGTAGTCTGGGAGCAAGGGACGAAGTCTGGAGCTTCCATCAATATCGGAAAGGCATACGAGATGATGGCCTTTGATATCATCGGTGATCTAGCTTTCGGTGAAACCTTCCAAGCTTTGGGAAACGGTATGGGTCTTGTTACCCCTGGATGCATTCACCACTTAGGCGTTGGGACTGATCGATTGCAGAAAAGCCGCACCCGTGGATCGAGATCACGCTTGGCGCGCTGATGCAGGGTGCGCTGGCGGACACCTTGAAGCGCTTTCCAGGCCTGGCCAAAGTGGTCAAGTTGGTGCTGAGTAGTAAAATTGCCGAGCTTACGGCCGGAACCAAGAGAAATGAGGATATGGCGATTGAGTTGGTAAAACGGTAAGCAACCCTTTTGCCTCAGTTGAAAATGTCATGGAGAGAAAATACGCATTTCAGAGATGAGAAACAAAAGGCAATGGCTGCGAAACCGACCATAGTAGGACTAACGCCCGAAAAATAGGCGTATCAGCCGCGACACGAGCCGCCGGGACTTCATGACACGCATCCTAGTACATCGCGACCTCGAGAAAAGACAGACGTCAGACCTCGAACTAGCCGCGCACGCATCCGACTTCGTCCTGGCTGGCAGCGAGACGACTTCGACGGTGCTGGCATGCACGACATTCTACCTGCTCAAGAACGCGCACATCATGGCGCAATTGCAGCACGAGATTCGTAGCACCTTTACCGAGTACTCGGACATCTCAGACAACTCGACTCGGCCCCTGCGCTACCTTAATGCTGTGTGTCTCGAGGCTATGCGCATGTACGCGCCGCTGCCGTTCTCACTGCCGCGCATAGTGCCTGAGGGCGGTGACTCGGTCGATGGGCACTTCTTGCCGGAAGGGGTAAGCTGTCCCTAATTGATTAGCATGATGAAGCTGGATAGCTGACAGAAAGTGCGCAGACGGTAGTCTCGACGAGCCCTGTGGGAGCTAGTCTAGACCCAGCCAACTTCAGCGAGCCCTTTGCGTTCAGACCAGAACGGTGGATGACGGAGTCACCCAAAGACGTGCTTGAGGCGAGCCAGCCGTTCTCCTTGGGAGCCAGGGGATGTCTGGGCAAAAGGTAAGCAGCTCGACAATGTACTCTTGGGTAATGTACGCGCAACGAGGCTAACTCGATCACGGCAGTCTGGGTTGGATGGAAATGCGAACAACTTTGGCTAAGATTCTATGGACATTTGATATAGAACTTGCAGACCCGATTCCGGACTGGCATCGTGACTCGCGCATGTACACTTTATGGTCAAAACCGCAGCTACATGTACGAGTGAAACCGGTTCAGACACTGCCTTTTGTGTCGGAAGAGAAATAGAGACTCGAATGATGATTTTGTAATCTCGAAGAGATGAACAATTGCTATCAATGAACATAACTCAAGCCCAGTTACGTATATTCTAAGCGCGATAATTAATACAATATTATTCCTGTGTCGATATTGTCCAAACCCAATATAAACCTACAATTAAGTAGTGAATTTGGAAGAAGCGTGATCAACGGAGTGTTGTTGAATCGAGTAATGACCGACTAGCTCCATTTGATGCAAAGCATATATGTAGTCAATCTGCGGCCACATGTCTCACCTTAGAATCCATACCTGGTTTGAAAAAGAGAGCGTTGGGAAAATGGCTGATCTGAAAATTGAGGAAGCCTCTCTCCCGAGACTTGAGGGCAAAGTAGCCATTGTCACAGGTAAGAAAGCTACGATGAAATACTCGCGCCCAAGCTAGCTCTAAGATTGTGATGATAACCAACCAACAGGTGCTTCTTCGGGAATTGGGCTGGCCGCGGCTAGGATAATGATAAGCAAAGGCGCGGTGGTCCACAATCTCGACGTGCAAGATATCAGTGCCGACGAGGGTATGCAAGATGAGCCGAATTTTTACACCCACCGGTGCGACGTCTCGATCTGGGCCGGCCTGCGCGATGCCTTCAATGCCATTGGTCCGGTAGACTTCGTGTTCGCGAATGCGAGCGTGACTGAGAAGCCAGGCTTTTTCGAAGACTCTTACGACGTTTCCGGGCTATTGCAGGAACCCTCCCGCAAGCTCAATGACGTCAACTGGAACGGCGTATTATTCACCGTCAAGCTCGCCTGGCATAGCATGCGCCTGCACAAGAAACATGGCAGCATTGTCATTACGAGCAGCGCCACGGCCTACGCGCCTGAGCAGTCGCTGCCCGTCTACGCCGGGGGCAAGGCAGCCATCACGGGGATGATCCGCGCCCTGCGTTCCATCGTTATCTCGGACGGCATCACTATAAATGGCGTGGCACCCGCGGCTACTTTCACGGGCCAGCTGCCGCCGCACTTGGCTGCGCCCATTGTTGAGCGCGGCCTTCCCGTCAGCACACCGCATTTCGTCGGGCTAGCCCTCATATACGCGGCGACTGCGTTGCAGAACCGCCGCGTCGAGGCATACGGGCGCGAGGAAGCGAGATCGAAGTGGCGCAGCGAGCGCTGGAACGGACGCGTGATTCTGACGTTGGGCGAATCGTATACGGAGCTGGAGGAGCCACTGGCCGCCCTGCGGAGGTTTTGGTTCGGTAGTGAGAACTTGCGGTTGACGCGCCTGCAACAAGCTGCTACGGATTTTCGACAGCGCCTTGACTAGGTCCTCGCGGTCGGACAACTTGTTTGCGGAGGTCGAGTCGGCTTTTTCTACTTCTACAACTCCCGCGCTATACTCACATCGGGGCTAGCTAATCCGACCCGGGACGTGCCGCGGTCGCGAGCCATATCGCTTGCAGGTTACCTAATTAGGATAAATCCTCAGGTAGGAATACTCAGTGGGGCTAGCGGAAGCTGACGTTGAACGTAGGAGCGAGAAATGACAATCTACTGCCGACTGTTCTCATGCAATGTATTGAAGGAGGAAAAATCCCGTTGTTCTAAATATCGCTTCTTGTGGTCTATCGAGCGTCATCTACAAGCAACCGAGGTATATACGGCCAGGTCGAATATAGTACTAACATGGGGAATGAATCAATGATGCTCCTTGTAGATCCCAAGTGACCCATACAAGACCCTTTGACCCATGATCGAGTTCACGCTGCGCGGTCACAACCATCTATTCGCATACAAAAGTGGCATACTCCTGAAAATCTTGATCCTGCTGAAATCTCTCCATCTCATGATCCGGTAAGCTGATATACACTTCGGCATCGCCATTTCTCTTGCGCGGCCCCAAAAGACAGAACATGTCTGTAACTGCAGTCCACTGACCTCGTGGTACCCTCACGAAATCTGGTTTCCCTAGCACCGGCCCGAAGTCCACATCGTAGTACGGAATGTTTACCCAGCTGGACGTCGCCAGCGAGTTTGCCCCAAAAGGTTTGAATATGGATGCAAGCTTCCCGACATCCGGAAGCAGAGAGGCAAGTTCCCTGGCATCGGAAACAAGAGTCGGGTTCGACTTGATGGTATTCAGCTCACGGCGAATGGCGCTTGCAAGCGTTATGAGAGTTCTGGACCCTGCCCCAACAACTTGAGAGAGGGTTAATTCGGTTATGCAGTTGAGGATGGTGTTGTTGATGTGCGATGCCGGAAGCTTAGGCTCGAAGAGTGAACGGCTGTCGAATCCGACGTACACAATGGCTTTGGAGTCGTCCGCATTCTCGGGTGATCTTGATGCATGAGGATTGCGTGCACGCATCATGCTGCGCCATATCAGAGCTGTAATTGCATCGTTGGTTGAGACCCAACTGTCTTGCTCCAACGGCGTGGCATCTGCCTTTAAGCGCGCGCTGGCATGTTGAGAGAAGGAATAGACGACCGTACGCATAACCTTAGGGCTCGGACCGGCTGTCGGTATCAACAGAGGCATATTTGGGGCGTCTGGAAGTGCGTTTAAACTGCTCTGGCCATCCAGTCCGAGAAGTTTCCATAAGTCCGTTCGCGTCTGCAGCGCGTCGAGTGAAGAATCAGACGCCTGGAGAGCTGGGACAGTGCGACATATATCTGGATCGACTGTAGAAGTCTTGAGACCTGTTGCTATCTCCTTTGCGGACGCTCCCTGGATCTCGCGGCATAGTTGAGCCCAGGTCTGGATAATATTGGAAATTCCGTGACCATCCACAACAGCATGTGAGAAGCAAGTAGTCAACAGACAGCCCCCTGAGATCCAGTTAACTTGGACCTCGAAAGGCTTACTAGTAGACGCAACACCTGCGGCGTACGGTGCGAATAAGGCGGCGTTAAGCCAGCTCGGGGGCAGGCCGGCTTCGAGCACTTCGGCATAAGTATGCGTCCAGATGCTCGGGGATTCTGAAAGATCAAAACTAGATAGTTTCGTCTCACGTACTTTCTCAGGAGGAATTAGAGACACTTGGCCCGGACGCGAGGCTGAGTAGTGATTGCGGACTATGTCCCATCCGAGGTAGGGCCACCTCCGCAGTAGTTCTGTGTAGCCGTGTTGGAGGACGTGGAGAGCTAAGTCTCGCCGGTCGCTGTGACACGGGAAAGCGTAAATCTTTCCAAAGAAGAGTGGGGGTGTGATTTCGTCCAAGGGAGTGATTTGGTATGAGGTAGGTAAAATCATGGTGGAGAGCTTCAGTATTATCACCCTATATCTCACCGAAATCTAAAATGATGCGAACAAAACGATTAAGAAATGTCATTCTCTATTGCCTTTGGGTGGAGGCCCTCTACCTATCGGTACCTACGGCACTTGCTAGCCTCGGATGCATGCTCATTCCGCATCAAGTTGTAACCCGAACAGACCTTACCACCACACCCTAAGGACAGCTCGGCGATCGATTTGTTGGATATACCCGGGCATCCTACAGAGTGTACTTCGTATGATGTGCACAGTACACTGCAGCCGGCCGTTTAACGAGCCAATTACAGCTTACTTTTCAAAGCGGCAGAGCAGAGCTTATCTCCTTGTGTGCAAAACTTCTTCAGTAAAGGATATAACATAACTCCGGTTAGGTTAACTGCAGTCAGCTGCAGTCAGCTAATTGACTGAGCCAATCAGGAGTTACTCCTCAAGGGGCAGAGTAGAGCTTATCTTCCAGCCTATCCCAATTCAGCGGATTCGTCTCAGCGTAGCATGGGCCACAAACCTAGTACATGTACGTGCCAAGGACGCCCTGACAGCCATCTAGAGGGCCTGACGTGAACTGCTTAACGAGCGGGCGAGTCCGGTAGCGCAACCGCTGAGCTGACATGTACCATGCACATGCCAAGCAATTGCACTAATTTTGCATACATAAGATTACACAAAGTCACACAAAGGGAACTGCCTGCAAACAATAATGTCGCATTTGAGTTCGTGATGGTGGCTTACCAATTTCCGACCCAAGGAGTTGTTCATGAACGAATATACCTTCGAGCTTCCGGTATTCTTTAAACTCCCCCTGCCGCAGGCCCGACGCTATCACATCAATCTACCACACACATATTATAAACTCACACAATCCCTAACATCACCCATTGACTATCATTGCTCGTCTCACTCTTTTCTCCTGCCTACTCCTCATACTTTGTCATCATGTCTCGCTACGCACCCGCCCACGCCGAAACAAACGGTCCCGGCGACGCACGCCCAACTGCCCTCCAAATTGTCAAAGACGAGGACCTCGAGGGTGCTTTGAGCGACAAAGTCTTCCTCGTAACCGGTGCCTCGTCGGGTATTGGCATTGAGACAGGCCGGGCTCTCGCCGCCACAGGCGCTAAGGTGTTCTTAGCTGTCCGGAACCTCCAAAAGGGCGAGGAGGCATGCAAGTCATACTTGGAGCCTGGCCGCGTTGAGCTGATTGAGCTTGATGTCGCTAGCCACAAATCTGTCCGCGCTTGCGCTGCAGCTTTCCTAAAGAAATCGGAAAAGCTCAACGTCCTCGTTTGCAACGCTGGTGTCATGACCATCCCGACCCGTGAGGTGAGCGAGGATGGATTCGAGAAGCAACTCGCAGTGAATTACCTTGGTCACTTCCTGCTGTTCTGGCTCCTCAAAGACACCATGATCAAGTCATCGACGCCCGGGTTCCAGTCCAGACTAGTGAACGTTTCTAGCTCGGGACATCAATCGTCCGAGATCGTCTGGGACGACTTCAACTTGGAGAAGTCCTACGACCCCTCCGTATCATACGGCCAGTCGCAGCTCGCCCAGATCTACCACGCCAACTACGTGGATCGTCACTTCGGCCCTAAGGGCCTCCACGCTCTTAGTCTGATGCCGGGCGGTATCATCGACACCAACTTGGCACAGCATACGCCACCGGAGATGATCGAGGCTTTCAAGCAACACCCGGTCTTATCTAAGTGGGTGAAGAGTCGAGAGCAAGGCGCTGCGACCACCGTTCTCGCCGCCATAGGCAAGGACTGGGAGGGCAAGGGTGGGAAATACCTAGAGGACTGTACGGTAGCGAGCAAGGATGAAGCGACTTTCATGCCCACTCTCTCGGGTTGCAAGGACTACGCACACGATGAGGCTAAAGAGACGAAGCTTTGGGAGCTGACCTTGAAGACGCTACAAATTTCTTAGTCACTATTCCGCTCAATATCTTGCTACCTGCGCGTGAGCGGTGTTCTAGCAATGATTGTATGTATGAGTATTCGATATCTAGAACCGTTTCCCATAAAAAAGGTTTCACTAGAATAGTCGCAAAATAGCTGGCAATCATATCTTTGGGTGACATACCTATGGTAGCTAAGTAAGATATCAGTGATCCACGTGGAAATTGGGTTGACGATCCTGTTGAAGCTGGAGTGCCCCATCTCAATGACTACCCTGGCGGATCCGGCCTACTCCCCACTTCTATCTCGGACACCACTGGGGGATCCTGCTCCGCCCCTCGGCCCGATATAGGCGAGCTCTCGATCTCGTGCATCCTAATGATTTGGAACGAAAGATCGAGATCGATGCTCAATAGCTCACGTCTGTACCGTAGATATGCTGCCTGCCCGGACATCGTTTCCGAAATCAGGTAGAATGATCTTTCCAGCAATAGGGTTGTATACGGGGCGCCAGGGTCACCTGGCAGCCTCAGTGGGTATCAGAAGCCTTAAAATTCTAGATTTGCTTATCTTTCTAGACCTTTGTACTTCCTTTCATAGCATCAGTGCGCGATGCGTGCACGCTCATCATCCAAATGAAAAGAATGGACCCAGGGTAGTGATCATCACTCCCAGCACGTTCCTCGCTACACCGCACTTGCTCGTCACGGCGTTTACGCCTAGTGCCGGAAACGTGGGCGTCAGTCGGTCATATGATGAAAGATTTGATTTTTACATCACTCAGAGGCCGCTTTATGTGCAAATGGAAGTGTGCGAAATCTTCGCCAAGTAATCTCAAGGGACCACTACGCAGAGCAGTCAGGCGAGCGCATGTCAGGATCACGTTGCTACGTTAATAGCTGACTTACGCAGCTCCGAGAAGGCTGGTCACCAGCCCTTGGCTGAGTCTTGGGGTAATCGGTCGTGCTGTCGCCCCTATTCCACGTGGGCGGCCGCGCAGGGCCATCTTGCGTCTCGGTAGGGGTAAGCTCCAACAGAGCGGTACTGTCAGGGGCCGAATGCACAGAATCTCGCTCGGCATGCACCAATGTGAGATTCACATTTCCTACATTCTGTCGTAGACATTGGTACAACTCCATGTATTCGCTGTAACAACGGCTATACCCGTCTCCAATCTTTTGCGCACGCCTCGAGCCCCCCCTCTTCCGATTTTCAAGTACGTCCTTACCCAATGATAAGGAGGGCATGACTTATCCAACTTTTCAAAATTTCGAAGGGTCCGTGCCTACATGCTGACATCCCGCTGACCAGGATTCCTGATCAGCACTTCCACGTGGAAATTGTCAAGGACCTCGAAGTCACGACGAGGATTGTTCGGTCTCCTTTCGCTAATATTTGAGATGTTACGGTCAGATGTCATTGTTATCATCAGTCTGATGTGAACTGTGCACGGCAAGTATACTTATATTTAGATTACAGACACCAACCGCAGCTGGAATAACCCCCACGCTTGTATAAGCCACTCATCTTCCGCGTCGCAAGTCTTTACTTAAAGGAATTACCATGTTAAGAATCACAAAATAGGTCTATTGCCTGTCGGACATACCTCGTGTTCCTAGCGACTACACGGCTTCGTATCGGATACACAGCGGTGGCTTATTTGTGAGCTGCGAATTTGTGTGCAACTCTATGGCCGCCGCCTGAAACACTTCAGGGGAGCCTTGAATGGCCAAAGCGCCAGTCCTCATGTAATCCATGATGTCTCGAGACCAGACTCTTGCCTCTCACTGGTTAAACCATTTCTCATGGCTCTCGACCCCAACTCCTTCTGTACATTCTAGCCTGTTGTTCGTCATATCTGGGGGCTTGCTGAGTTGTTCAATCATGGTAAGCTCACTAGGGCATCGCGGACAGGCACATCTCAGCTGATACTGGTACCTAACGACGCCATTGCCACCACAAGAACTTTTCGAGAAGGATTCAGGTGGGATTTGAGGCGTCGTTATCTCGGACGTAACCGTCTCGCGGGATGAGGCCAGGCGACGATATAGTCAGCCTCGTTGATAGGACGGGCGAGGAATGCTCACCGTGGTTCCGTATGAGCCGGCGACGTTAAGTTATAAAGCTGGGACTCATCGTGGCTCATTCTACAATTTGAGTAGGTAGATCGAGGCCACCATATCCTCGTCTCCCTTTACTCATCATCCCTTTGCCAGTTCAGCTCCAAGATCTACCACGACTTTCCTAATCTCTCTTGAGTTACCTCTGTTCTTTGAAGCACCTTTCTTCTTTGGCTAGAACTGCTACTATTCGATATCATGGTTTCCCCATTGTTGGTCAGCAGTATTTACGTACTTGCTAGTTTGGCCCCATTCACTTCCGCTTTGGCGATAGAGAGAGCAAATGCCAATGATACATTGGGGCTAGCCGGAACTCCAAGACCAGACCCGGCGGTTGTTAAGACCTGCCAGGCCCTTAAGCAGAAATATGGCGGCAAAGTTGATCTGCAGGGAAATCAAAAATATGCAACGGTTGCAGCGGGTCAGTAGTATTCGCACCTATTTAACCATGACCCATACTAATGGATATGTCCAGAGAACTGGTCTATAGCCGCCCAGCTATCGCCTGGTTGCGTGTTTGAGCCGGAAAACAAGGGGGACGTCGCTGGCGGTTTAGCTATTGTTGTCAAGTACAAGACAAAATTTGCCGTCCGCGGGGGAGGTCACATGCCTGTCCCCGGTGCATCCAATATCGACGACGGTATTTTATTTTCCATGACCAAACTTAGGACTATGCAGCTTACCCAGGATTACACTGTTGCCCAGATCGGTCCAGGTCTGAGATGGCTCGAGGTATACAACTGGATTAACACCTTTGGTCTTGGTGTGGTTGGCGGCCGGTTCGCGCCGGTTGGCGTCTCCGGTTTGCTCCTTGGCGGTGGCATCAGCTTTTTCGGGTCTCGATTCGGTTGGGCCAGCAATAACATCGCAAATCTCGAGGTTGTCCTGGCAAACAGCACTATTGTGAACGTTAACGCCCACGAGAACCCGGATCTTTTCTGGGCCATGAAGGGTGGCTCGAATAACTTTGGCATTGTTACTCGATTCGATTTGAAGACGTTCCCTTTGGGTCAGATCTATGGAGGACAGTCGGTGTATGAAAGTCGACATCTTGCCGAAATCATGGATGCTGCAGAGAGCTACTCGATTATTGGCGGTGGTTCCGACGATATCGATTCGGCCATCACCCCATCCATCCAAATTATGCCAGCTACGGGCGTTATCAATCCTCTGGTAATTGGATACCGTGTTGGCTCGGACCCTAACCCTGCTGCGTTTGCCAACTATTCTCGAATCCCTACCCTCACGACGACGAACGCAGTTCACCAAACATTGGGGTCGGCGTTGGGTGTGACAATCGCTACCGGTGATCGGAACCAGAGGTGAGTCTACTCGTGTCATAGATTTTCCAATCGCGGGATGTGTGGATAACTAACATATTCTTTCTCCACACAGACAGCTCTTCATGGCCATTGGAACCAAAGCCGGTCCAGGCTCTGTTCGCCTGACCAACGAGACGTTCTGGGAGACCCAGAAAGATATGCCCGAGCTGGCAAATGTCCAGAATCTTACCCTTACGTTGAGTCCCCAATTACTTAGCAAGCACTTCCTCGAGGCCGCTCGAGCTTCCGGTGGAGATCCCATGGATTTTGAGCCGGGCAATCAAGGCATTCTTAGTAAGAATTTACCTAAATGCAGAGTCACTTTACACGTGCTAACCATTGTTTCCTCTCAGTGAACCTGATCGGATCGGCTTGGGACCATGGAGAGGACGACGACTTGGTCTACAAGTACAGCCGTCATTTCCTCGATACTCTCGTAGAGAAGAGCAAGGCCAAGGGGCTGTACTATCCGGTAGTATATATCAACGATGCGGCCGTCAGCGAGAAGCCTTTCAAAAAGTATGGGAAGAATGGCAGTTCCTTGAAGAAAATGAAGCATATTAGCGACCGCTATGGTACGTACAGCTATTACGCGCTCTACTGTTGATCATTCATCACGAAATGCGTGTCTTTGTTTCCAGCTAACGGTTTGACAGACCCCCAACATGTCTTTCAAAAGTTGCTGCCGGGTGGCTTCAAACTGGATTGATTTTCCACCGGCTGTTGAAAGGTGTTGTACAGTATTGGACTGTACTGCTATTTCATATCATACTTCTTTCTTTCAATTTAATGTGCAAGCTTTAGATAATACTGTGAGCAATCCATGGAAGGGCTGAGACCTTGATTTTGTTCCATATCTTGATTCATCAGTGATGTTTTGTCCATATCAAACTGCCGAACTCTCGCTCTTCTGTATGCTAGAGCTCTCCGTCCTCTTATGATTGAGTCTGCCTCAATTCGCAATCGTCAACGTTTAAATTGTGAATGCAACTGGTCTGTGCTGACTGATACAAGTCCCCTCAGCTGCTGACACTAGGCAGACGAAGCAAGAATGAATTGAAATGAGTTCATGGTACTACACGTCCAGATTATCCCTCTAACGATTCGTCTTCTCCTGGCCTGCTATCGCGTGACGTATCACAATACAAGTTTCAACTTCAGCATGTCATTCGTAACAATCTCATCTTTCCTCCTCTCAAGCTCGACCACATCCCATTTAGCACTCAGTAGCCTCCCACTCAACCACGCGACCTCCTGCCCTCGTGCTGTCAGCCACACAAAGAAGGCTCCGCAAAGCTCAGCACTATCCGTCAAGTACGGCTTGAACACTTCCGGGGATTTAGCGTTACTCTGTTCACTAGCCACAGCCCCCGGATGTGCGCAGAACACGCGCAATCTCTGTGCAGCATGGTACTCCTCATGCAGGAGCTCCGCCAACCTCAACTGCGCCGTCTTGCTGATGCAGTACTGCGCATTCGCAATCGGGCCGCGCACAAGTAGCGACGCCATACTACCCACGATGGCGAACATCCTGGCCCCGTTGTTTTTGGCTAGCAGCAACGGCACGAAGTGCTTGGCGACGAGAAAGGTACCAACATAGTTGACGGCCGTCGTGTTGAGGACCTGCTCCGTCGGCGTATCGACGATTTTCGCCACGAACTCTGTGACCCCGGAGTTAAGCGCCAGCACGTCGAGGCCGCCAGGACAGATTCCACGTGTCTGGACCGCGAGGCTTTCGATGTCGGATGGGATCGTCAGGTCGCATCGTATCACTAGTACTTGTATGTCTTTCGCCTTGCCGATCTGCTTGCACTGCTGCGCTACAGCTTCTAGACCGCTCCTCCGCCGGCCGACGAGGATGATGAGGGATGCGCCAGCTTTGGCGTAGTTGGTGGCTATACCAGCTCCGATGCCACGCGATGCACCGACGACGCAGACTGAGAAGCCGGTCGGTATAATGGCATTGCCGGGGTCAATGGCTGGATGCACGTCGGAGAATATAATTTTGGTGAAAGAAGGCGCTGCACCGGATCCCCAATCCAAATCGGACATTCTGCAGATTGAGTCAAATCCCTTGATTAGATTCAAAGGACTTTATATTCAAACGAAAGGCAAGATGTTAATAATATTCGTCAGCCACACGGATGTAACACTTGCTTGCATAAGCTACACACGGATCTTTCCCAAAAGGGACCTTTGCCGTCAATCCCGAATGGTACGCTTACGAAGTGACGCAACACCTGTCTGACGGCCCTCGGATGAATTGCTGGAGCAGAATAATGTTCGTGACGTCTGCGGCTGGTCTACCCTCCAAACGATTCCAAATATCGTCCAACTTGCTCGAACCACGTCTACTGCCTCGCACGTAAATCTTGAAATGGCTGTGTGACGAGATATACCCACACAGGACGATTCTTTAGCATCTCTTTGCCCTAAAGGAAGACAATTGGGCGGGTCGGGACGTTCAGTATAATTACCAACCTGTTCAATACTTTATACAGTCACCTACTGTTATACCAAGAAAACCCTACGTTCTAATTTCGGGACAGATATATATTTCCACATACCTTTTACCTTCCCATGAGTTGTGAAAGTGTTACCCCCATTGCTCTCAGGCTCGTCTGGTGACATCGTTGCAACGCGCTCGACTATCCACGAAACACTCATGCTTCGTAACTCTGGCCTGGGTATTGACTCCAACATCATGTGATAAGGTTGAAATATAAGACAAGTCCCAGATTCATCGCCATCCACGTCAAATATGCTGCTCCTCCTCGCCATTTCCTGATACACTTCACCTCTTGGATCCAGGTGTTGAACTTGCAAAGCGAAAGACGACGCAAGATCGCCTTGCTTGATAAGGGCACTGAATATATCGGTGCGAATTCCAGCCTCCTCCATATCCCTCTGCTCTTCGTGCTTCTCCTCGTCAATTGAGGTGCTGGCGAAAGTTCCGAGATTGCTGCTTACCATCCAACTTGTGAATAGCTGTGACTGATGCGATGCAGCGGGTTCTCTCTTGGACGGCACTTCGACTGGATCTCTAGCCAATTCTAGTGGAGCAGTAGACGGTGCCGCTTCTTTGACGATACTACCTACCCAGAACCCACCTTTGTTCATTATGCGGTCGATAATCCAGCATTGATGAAATCTACCATCAACACTGTTGTCAAGAGAGAACATGCCCTTCCTATTTTCGACACTTATGCCCGGAGGAAATTTTCTCACCGACTCAATCCCTTCCTCAAAACCTGTGTGGCCAGAAGTCCGCCATTTGTGATTCAGGGTGGAGTTTATCACTGAATCAGCAGTTTGAATCTCATCTTGCGCAACGAGCGTTTGTATGATCTCGAAAAGGAGATGGGTGGTGGCTGTTCTCACTGTGGAAGCTGGGGTCCTGTCCAAATTCCGTTGGAGAGAAAACCACGAGTCGGAGTATTTGCGCTGGAGATGGACCAAATTGATGAATCGATCTACGCTCCAGAGCATCCCCAGCAATGACAGCCCGGAACTGGATACACCTAGCATGTAACCAGCCCCGACAAACGCACGATTTCCGTAAGGATTCCAAGATACAGAATAGACATGTTCCAATTGTGCCTGAACATTACGACTCCAGGAAAATTCGGCGTTGTCCTTTTTCTCAGTGACGACAAGAGCATCTACGATACTCTAAGGTCAGCGAAGGCTAATTGAGAACGTCAAGTCACTCACCATGATCTTGTCCCGGCGGCCATCGGTAAAGCTCCGGAGTGATCAAAGAGAAATCACCGTTAGTAAGGCTCAATGCAATCATACAGACGCCGAGGCTATCTTGCGTCTTTCCCAGTTGCACGGTGTTTAGCCTCACAATATACCCACACATGTTGGCAACAATGGCTAGTTTATCCGTTACAGAATATAACTCACGCAGTCGTAGGAATGTCAGGGCCACTGCTGCGTTGCATACACGTTGTGCCCTCGATTTGTTGAGCGAAACGAGCATGTCATGTTGCGGTTTATCGGGATGGAACAGCGCGAGTCTCTTGAGCGTCTTCTCTAGCCGCGTGTGATCGTCTCGTAGCATCATTTCGTCCGGTCGGCTGCTTTTGCTTCTTCTCTTATTTTGCTTCTTCTTCTTCTTGTGCTGTCGCTCACCCAACTTGAGTGTCTTATTCTGCTGCTCGAGCAACATGAGCTGCATCTGAGTAGTGGAAATTCCTGCCGGTGTTTGATTGCCAAGGAAAAGTTTTCCTTCTCCGGGCAGGCCGACATGATTGACTGGAGGGCCTTGGGCAAGATTTGCAGAGGGAGAAGCTTCACCATGTTCTCTGCTCCTAGACCCGATCGACCTTTTCTGAGCAGTTTCCCGCTCAATTACGTGCGCAAGTCGTTTGTGTAGGATGATACTAACTCGCGTTTGACAGGCTTTGATGCAGTCAACAATGGCGTCGAGTCGGATGGCCACCTCAGAGAGTGACATCTCGTGACAGATTAGTGTCCATCCTGTGACCTTGACCTCATTGAGACGTGGAAATAGCATGGTCATACTACCGCTCGAAACGAAAGCTTCCTGTAATTACCAGTTTTCAGCATCAGCATTGATTTCGCATGATTGAGTAACGTACTTGCAGTACCCAAGCTCGAGTGTTCCACTTGTCGTTGACGATGATAGAGATTGCGTCGCTAAGGTCGTTCAAGTCCAGTGTTCGACATCCATGAAATGCTCGACGTCCGCGCAACTTTCTGAGCAAATGGCCGTGGCTGGCTTCATATATAAGTAGCAGCGCGTTGAGATGTTTCTGGTGGAGATGGGATTGTATTAACGCGATCGAAGTGTGAGCTTCAAGGTATACCAAATCCATTGCTTGGATAGCCAACTCTTTCTCCGATGGTTTGTCCTGTTCGATACATTCCTGATGTCCCATTAGGCTGTCATCCTAATCTCAACTACAATTGTCTGCCTACCTGATCAATCCAAATCATACGAAATCCATTTTGTCTCGCAAAGTCCACAACGCGATCAATGGTCGACTTGCTGGCACGGATATCGCGTATGCTGCCGTCTTCCTCAGCGACCTGATAAGGTGTCCGTGAAAGGCTAGCGTCCCCCGCAGACTGTGCTGCCCAGCAATACGAGATAGCAACAAAATGTCGGCAATGTTTCCAAGCATTTGGATCAACCCGACGAATCTTGAAGGTGCTAATCGCCCCTTGATTAGGAAACAGAGGGATATGTTGGCAATAACTGCAGGTGCGCTCGCACACATGTACACAAGGATTGGAGTACTTCCTTAAGGATCTTTCTCGATCTCCTTGGTCCGCGAGGACCGATAGATGTGATGCGCACATGTGACCTGAAGGGACAGGGACCTGCAGCTCACACCTTTGACATTGGCCCGTGATACCACGGGCTTCGGATGGTATTTCTGCTCCATAGACATCGGGTTCTCTGCCAATCTCTAGTGCAGTTTTATCGGGGTCAAAGCCAGAGTCGTCAAAGGTTAGAAAACGGAGGTTGTGGCTCCAGCGCACTGCGTGAGCGCGTACCACTTGATGTTTCAAAATCTCGTCGATCTCACAAGCAAGTCCAGTATGAGATGCTTTGGTGCTACCGTCTAGGTGTTTCGTATCGTCAATCATGGTATGTCCTGAGCAATTGCGTGGGAAAATTTTCGGCGAAAGGATGGGTATTGGATCATAGTAGGAACTTAATACATCTCGGCATTTCGCAGGGGTGAATGATGTCCTACATCAGGAGTAGCGGGTCTCTGTTGGTACAACGTGGCGTCTTAGCTCAGAAACCGGTGAGGACTTGAAGTCCGTAATTGTGCTGTCAGTGTGAAGAGGTCAAAAATCACGCATCTGATCATAGTATGCATAAAAAGTGGGGTATTCGGGGATAGGCGTTCCAGGTTTTCTTAAGATCAATTTAAAAGATCGCCACCATTAGAGGTCGTAGACCTATAAGAATCATCGGGTTGTACACAACGTTACACAGCGACCGGTGAGTTGACCGGCACAGTCAGACTCATTCCATATCACGAAGAACGTGCATGCGAGATAAAGGCTGACCTCGGCAAGACACGTTACCACTTCCACATTGCACGGCGCAATGGTGCTGCTCACGTGCAACTAGATGCGACAATTGATAATCCCTATTACACGTATATATAATTTGCCATCAAGCCGCATCATCTGTGTCGACATAATCTGCTCGTTTGCATGAAACGCTATGCCAATCGATGGCATCTCCCTCCATGGACTATTCAAGCGGCACTCGTCCGATGCCTCCGACTTCAGTGCCGACCACAATAAAGTACTCTGAAGATGACAATGAGTCAACAGAATCGGAATCAACCGAGCCTTCTGTTCAACCTGGGATGCTATTGGAGAGCAAAGATCTTTACAGATCTGATCCCCACGCAGAGTGGACTGTCTGGGCCCCCGAAGATGTTGGACTTGATTCCAAGGGAACAGACGCATCGGCCAAATTTGCGTTGATTGTAAAGCGGGACAAGATTCAAGAAGATGACGGATCATCAGGACTCAGCCTCCATTCCATCAAAGTGCAGAGCCCACTCATCAAGACTTCCTTGGGCCCTGTCTTTGAGAATTACCCAGGAATAAAGACAAGTTTGAAAAATCTCAAGTTTTCAGCTCCTTTCCGAGAGTTCTTCTATAGGTGGAAGAAATTCTGCCAAGCGTCAAAACTTTCACAGCATGAGGAAACTCAAGGCGCACACTTCAAGCTCCTGTTCGATATTCTGTCCGCTGAGATCAAACCTCAAATTGAACAAGTAGGAGATCTCCTGCTCAACAATGTCATCAGCTTCAATTACCTTTGGGCCATCTTCGAGCCCGGAACGGAAATATATTCCTTCGTTGATGGGCAACATCGTCTATTCTGCCTGACAAATTCATACTATGTACAAATTTCCCAGGAGACGAAGCTTTTTCAACTAGCTTGTAAATTTGTTGATCTAGATGGCGTGAATTTCGGGTCCAACTCCACGACCCTTACCATTGGCGAATTCGCAGATGTCACGAGGATTGTGGATTTGACTGCACTTCCTGCGTACATGAAACCTAATATCGACCTTATCCGCGCTCAGCTCACTGAACGAGGGAAGAAGTTCGAGAGCTTGAATGGATGCCATTACAAAGCATATGCAGGGGTCTATAATTTGGCAAACGTTTCCTGGGGCCGCTCACGAAGAACCACGGTGCGTCTAACCTCTCGCAGCGTGATCTCAATTGGCTGATCGAGACTATAGCTCCAATACGGACGCATCATAGTGGATGATGCCATGTACGGCCGTTATAACGAAGGCGATGAGAAGTCTCTACAAGCACTGGACAAGTGGAATTCTGGCCGCCTAGAATCTTCTATCGGATCTATCTTCGATCTAAATGACAGTTACTTCGATAAAACAGATGCACCACCTGCGTATCAGGCCATGAGATACGCCATGCAGCAAGCGAGACGCCGGGCAGACAGAGCGCGCTCTCAAGCCAACAGTAATTCCGTCAGCGGGGAGAAAATCTGTTCAGGCTAACCTCACGAAGGTACCTCGACTACTACGCTAAGTGAAGAGCATTATGCATTCTGTACCTCGATGGTTCGCGGCTTTTGCCTAACATCAAAAGAGTGGGGTAAGCAACGAAGTCCGGAATGCGATATACGTACATGATCTGATGGAGACCGATAGTATCACTCTATGTCGATAATGTTGCCGATATCTCGTGGAACAAAGAGGCCTTCGAGCGCCTAGTGCTCCCTCACGACTACAAACGACTGATCAGAGGCTTCGTCCATGTGCAGTTAAGTTCAATGGATGGTTTTGACGACGTAATGAAAGGAAAGGGTCAGTATGATCCTGCGTCTCGGCCTCTGTGGAGTGAGGGCTGACAGGGAATAGGGCAAGGTATCATTATGCTTCTCAGTGGAGAACCTGGAACAGGCAAGACCCTTACAGCGGAATCAGGTAAGTTGCAACTACTTCAAATAATACACCTTGTATTGACGGTCATCGCAGTTGCAGAGGATATGCGCAGCCCACTGTACTCAATAGGCGCAGGCGAGCTAGGCGAGTCAGCCGACGAAGTGGAGGGCAGTTTGCGCCGCGTGCTCGAAATATCCACCAAATGGGGAGCGGTCCTACTCCTAGATGAGTGCGACGTCTTCCTTGAGCAGCGTTCCAGCAAGTCCATCCAGCGCAATAAGCTTGTGTCCGTCTTCTTGCGCCTGTTAGAATATTACCAAGGTGTCATGTTCCTGACCACTAATCGTAGGGACGCATTTGACCCAGCATTCGAATCCCGCATTCATCTTACTATTCAATTTCCGAAGCTTGACTTCGATTCGAGACTGCATGTTTGGAGAACATTTGTGCGACCGAAAAGCACAGAGTCGAAGTATGCGAGCAACGTTCGGGACGAAGATTTGCAGCAGCTCGCAAACAAGGATCTGAATGGGCGACAAATCAAAAACATAGTCAAAACAGCCAGACTCTTAGCCACGAGCGAGAAACTGTCACTTGAGATGGATCACATCGAGGCTGTCATGAGGGTGAAGTAGAATTGTGGAAGTGGCCACACAGCTTAGTATCGCGCGACAAGTAGCTAAAGGTCAGTGCTCTCGCTACCGCTGCGCCGCTCATTTTGGTCCTGGATTTTACAAATACGAACCAATCTCGTGCCAGTATACTTAGAAATGGCTCCACGCTTTCCGGCGACGCTTCACCCGGCGACGATTCCAAGCCTCTTTGCCATTCTGCTGCTACTCCGAAAGACTTCAGTAACTAACGGCCATTGGCCATGTCGGGTTCACATTTTCTACCTATGAGTATGGGCTGATGTCGTGCCGGCCATTTTGTTTGCTTGTCTACGTTCAATGCTTTCCGTGCTCCTTAGGGTCAATAGTCGTACGGTCCCACGCTCCTCCGGCGACCGTTCCACTGCTGAGTCCACTTGGGCTGAGCTGTTGTCCTATAGTTTGCAAAGCACGAGCAACCAAACTCTGAGTCGGATCTACCAAGTTTGCCCAATTTACTTGGAGTGGTCTTGGGAGCTTTCCGTTTCTCCGGATCAGGAAGAGTACGCGAAAATGTTCGCTTCAAGTACGGCACGAGTGACTCAGACGTGTAGCTATGATCGCCGATCAAGTCAGCGTAACATCGGTAGAAGCCTGCGGTTCCTCAATGATACGCCATCGTGTCGAGGGCCGAGCCGCCTCAAAGACCTTCCCTTGCGCCTAGGGGATGCGGCGTCCTCCAGCCGAAATTTGCGGTGTTGACGTGGTTCCCGTACGGATTCAACGGCTGGTTGCCACTATCTTGCACATAAAGACTGCCAGTCTCAAGAACAGCAACAGACGCACAGGCTACCCGCCGGGACGCAAGGGAACGTCCTGCAGTGCTGCCGACCACTGCTGGTAGTTAGCGTGGAGCTCCTGTGTTGCACGGCCGTCATTGACGATGGGCAGATGCCAACGCTTCGACCAGATATGAGAGTAAGTCACTTATGAACATGGTCATACATCGCATTGACTGCCGTGTCATTACGTGTTTGTGGTCGAGCAGCGGTTCCTACAGCTAATCCGTAAAGCGTGATGGCCACTGTTGCGGTGGATGGAACCATCCTCGCTACGAGCCATAGGGCGAAGAAGACAACATTGGAATCTTGCGCAGGTCTGGTGCATACTCTGGGTGGGATGTTTTAAGTAGACAGGCACGTTGGAGGAAGGATGCGGGTCTATTGCGCATGCGCGTTCGTAATATCGCTTCAGACCCTGGTCGTATCACTGCGAATACCGCATCGCATATCTCGACTTTCAGCCCTTCGCGCTGGGTCATGAATAATCAGTCGGTCGCAAAGTGAGCTGGCAATCGCAGTGTACAAAGTAGGCATTTAGTGTGGCGCTTTCGTGAAGTAGAATATGCCTATATGATATGCGTGCTGTAAGATAGCACAGATCTACGTACCCTACACGACCTCTGTGGTCGCAGCTCTTTCCACAGTGTACACGCGAAAGAAGAATGTCTTTCGAACATCATGATTCAGTAAAGATTAGAGAGTATGAATGTGTGGAAAATGTGTTCAAGAGAACACAACCTCGGTCGGAGTAAACGGTACATCGTCCCACAGTACTAACCCTGACCCTAATACGTTTCGCTAGTTTCGTACACGAGACTGTATCCGACCTTCTGTTGCAATAAGTAATTCATACTCTATGAGGGTCGACCTTATATATATCCAGCTCTATGCCGATCGTCTCCGACTCATCGATGCATACTTGAGATGTCGTCACCTTCGTACCCGTGCTGTTATCGCCCTTGGAGCTAATCTCGTCGATCTTGATGAAGTCTCCCGGGCTACAAGGGCTACTGCTCAATCGAGCCTTCTTACTTCCTGTGCATGCACGAGAAGAAAAAGCATTGCTACCAATGGTTGTGCGATTGCTCATGACGTCGTTGTGCTTGACAAAGCGAACCAGGCGGTTGAGGACGGAGAATTCCAGCTTCAGCTTTATACTGTATACAGCCGTCTTGTACGTCGTTTGGATCTCATAGTGGCCGGAGAATTGGACAGCAAGAAGGGTGATATCGAAGACCAGGACCATGACGTTGACGAAGATAAGGTGCGTAAAGAGTTTCTTCAGAGACCTTCGACTGCTGTCGCCGCCGGTTTCAAGCAGACGTACTGTGCCATAGATGTACATGACAGAGATAATGGCTTCTTGGATAGAAATAACGACGATCTGGACTTTGTCGTATATCATGAAACCGGGTAAGAAGCGAGCGGATTGCTTGGAGTCTGTGCCCAATGCTAGGGTAATCAGGGGCAAGCCGAGAACGACCCCATTAACCACGATCATGTACAAGACCCAGCGCATCGTTTTTCTGTCCTGGACGACCAGATGTAGCCGAGAATACAGCACGACTGATTGACCTATCACCATACACACCCAGCCAACGCCGACTATTGAGCTTGACAGCAGGTCCAGGCTGGTGACCTGGAAGAACTTGAGGATGAATCCAATAGCGTGGGGAACGATTCCACAATTGGCAATAACGCAGCTCCAGAAGTATAGTCCCCTCCATTGTTTGAAGACGGAGAAGATGAGGAAAGTTATCTCGATCACATTGTACAGCGCAATGGTTAGGAAGGCCCCCATGGTCATCAGAATTGGCAGGCCAACGTTCACGCCGCCAACAATGCCCACATCCTCCTCTTTGACCATGGCCGGTTTCCGGGACCGTGTCGAGCTGTAAGACAAGGTGCGGGGCTGCGTGGATGCTTCGGAACGTAAGATGATATGCAGCGCAAACAAAACATTGGAGGGGTTTCGCACCAGAAAATGCGGGAGCAAGCAATGCCGCGTCCAACACGATGATATTGTTCGCGATGCCCCTGTGGGTGGCATGACTGAGGCGCACCCAAGATTCAAGATTCGTCTGCGATTTGTGACACTGACCGATCAGCGAATGTGGTGGCATGCACAAAAGCAAATCCTCGATGCCTATATTGCCTACGGCAGCCGTTTCGTCGCAGAGGCTCTGGAAGGTTTGTATGAGCCTCGGAACCAAGTCTGCGAAATATGATCCTTCGCGCTCCTGGATGACGGGTTGAGTTCCCCGGGTTCCCACCAGTCAATCATATACAGACTTGCAAGGCCGTGCGCGTGATGGGCGTCGCTTAGCTGCAGGTGTTGCGCCAGGCTCCAGGGTTGCGGTGGGGCCTATGTCTGCGCTAGCACGGAAGAGTGTGCATCGCCATGCTCTTTTGCTCGGGGGTTGCCGAGATCAGATGCCGCAGCCAGCAGGTTTCTCTTTCCACATTCGCATCAATGGACGATTTCGATTGGCGCATAGACACATTGTTGAAGGCCCGTGCAAATAAGGTTTTGGATTACGCGTAATGCATACTTTGTGAACCACAAAGATATGAGAAGTGAGGGAATAACAAGAATTTCGAAGCGATCGAGGGTGACAAGAGAGATAATAGGTCATCCACAGTCAGGGGATCTCCACACACGTAAGGTTCTGTCTTAGCGGACTCGTGGGAGATCTACCTTTGGCCTGTGGACCTTTTCCAGTCACATGAGCTGTTCACAGATTGTGATTTAGCTCGGAAGCGGACGCTTAGCACGTGACTAAAGAAAGTCGAGAGGCCGAAAGTAGCAATTGAGTATTTTAGGTTGGACAGCCACGTTGGGCCAGAGAGGAGGCATAGTCCGGTTAGGTTTGACTCAAGCTAGTTGAGTGACAACGATGAGATACTGGATTATAAAGCTATTTCAACTCTCTAGGTATCTCGACATGCGCTAGAAGTTGCTCACGCATCCAACCCCGCAGCTGTTCGCTCAGCTCGCGGTTATGGCTAACTTTAGAACCAGCTGGCACACCGACAGGACCGTAGTATTCTCCATGTTTCGCGTCGGGGCTTACCGCCGCCCAGAGCTGCGAGTGAGCACCTTTAGCGACAGGAGTCGCTGTCAATTTAACAGCAACATTTAGGAATTTGGTCAAATAGAATCCTGTCGAAGCGTGGTGAAGATTGGTTGCAACCATGCCTGGATGGAGACAACGAACTGCACGTCTGATATTCTCTTGGACAGCGCTGAAGTATAATGTATGTCAGCGATTTGCGATATGGTGTAGTGTGCAGTCGTGTGACGTTGGGACATAGTCGTCTTGAGTTCGTCAAATCGATAGATGTCGGTAGGTGCTGTATTTTCAGAGGCCGAGGCGAGATTCACAACGCGTGTGGTTGGGTTGAGCTTGCTGGTCCTCTGCAAGATCGGCAGCAGCAGTAAGGTGAATAAGGCAGGACCCATGACATTGGTTCCAAATTGTATCTCGTAGCCATCCTCAGTCAAGCCTTCTGGGGTCATCATGATGCCTGCATTATTGATGAGCAGGTCCAGACGAGTCTCGGCGCGACTGAAGGTCTCCGCAGCAGCTTTAATACTAGCGAAGGAGGACAAATCGAGGCTCAGAAACTTGATAGGTAGTATCGTGGCCGAGGTTTCTTGGAGCCCCGCGATAGCTGCCCGGGCCTTATATTCTGATCTTGCCGCCAGGCAGATACGAGATGGAATGTGCTTTGCCAACTGCCGAATGGTCTTGAGACCGAGGCCAGCGTTGCCTCCGGTAACAATAATGACTTGCCCGGTGAGGTCTGGGATGTCTGCATCGGGCTGGAAATTGACAGACGGAATACCGGCAAGGATTGTATGTTATGGTAGGCAGAGAATGTGCGTGAAATGTATCTATTGTTCTCCGAGGCGTCCATTATTTATATTTGAGCCGCGACATCCAAAGCACTTTCTGCGCATTCGCCGAGTGAGCAAGAAAAGAGGGTCGGGGCCAATGTTATGGCACGCTAATGGGACCGATTATCGCCACTAATGCGACAGGGGTGTCAACACTTTTACTAGAAATGGTGTCGTGCGGACCCGTTACTAGCGATAAATATCGAGCGCGCCAACTAGTCCAGCTCCAAAGCGCTTTCAACATGTTACATTCCTCAGAACTATGGTCCCGCAAAGACGACTGGACGGACTTAACGGATGCCACCGAAAGGAGGAAATGCCAAAGTCGGCTTGCCCAGAGAGCACGTCGTCAGTGACCCTGAATCCCCGCAATACATCAGTTGACATGCTATAGGTAAAAGGAAGCACCAAGAGGGCATGACGCTGGATATGGCGCTCGACACAAGTATCATACTGAATGAACCTGCTGAAACTTCCGTTAGTCAACGCAGCACAGCACCGGTACCGCCCTCTTCCACGTCAGCGAACGCCATTGTCCTGAGTCTCGCACTGACACTCCTTGTCGAGCGCAAACCTTCACCTGAGATTCGCGAGAGAATACTAGCGTTCCTGAGGAAAGTCTGCACGAATTGGATGATGAGCCTTCCGGACCCTGCAGATCTGCCAACGCTTACTCGTTTGAATGCTCTTGATGCTCTGATACGAAATGCTTTGATGCTACGTATACCGTTCGAGCTCCTGGAGAGTGACGACCTTAATTCATCGTTCCTCATTTACGGCCCTCGGCAAATCACAAGCCGGAGCTTCCCGCTGTGTCTGGGGCCAACGCCTATGCAGAAAAGAATACCTCATCATTCATGGCTTGACTTATTCCCTATACCGAGAATGCGGGACAATATACTATGGGGAATATGTACTGGGCAACTGGATGAAGATCAACTATGTATGGCGTTATGCTGTGATTTGTTGAATGTTGCTACTGATTCTACTGCTGATCTCATCATCTGGGGCGAACCGTGGGATATGAGAGGGTGGGAATTAGTGTCAAGTTTTTTCGAAAGTGGAGGGTACTTCTTTACGGATGCCCAGAAGTATTGCAGGCAACAAATTACTGGAGAGCTTCACGAGGAGAGCATCAGCTATCCTAGGCCGAATTGTTCATCATGAGATAAATGTTGAAGGAGCTTAGACACAATTATTGGGCCATATCAGTAAGTGTGAGATTCGCTGCTCGCAGATGCATTATATGTTCAGGAAGATATAACTTATGAATTGGCATTGATGCGGACCTTGATAGTAGCTATTTGCATGATCTCGCCGCAGATCAAAGGCCATCCTTGGTCGACTTCGAAATCGCGCCTGGTTTCGGCGACTTAGCCGACTGCTTTGACCATTCCAAGGTCGACGAAACCTGCCTAGAGGCCTTTGGAGCCGAGTGGTCTGGGAAATGCGTCCGGAAAGATTCCTCCGGCGGCGTAATTCATTTGATTGGTGTTTCCGAGCACGCAGGTGGCGGAAGAGAGCCTCACGAAGAAGTCTAGTGTGGCGCCAAATCTTGTATGGAGATCCTGTGTGCCCACGATGTTGGGTCATGTTATGGCAGTGTACCATTGTTTGTAGTTCATGTGTTCGAGAACCGAGTCCTGTAAAGTATGAAGTCCTCACTTCGATGACTTATCTTGAGTACCACCGCGGCTTGAATGACATCTTTGACAGGAGGAAGTACTGTGAGTAATAAGTCATCACCTAGGGCAGACTGGCACAATCGCAAATGTCGCAGCTCTTAATGAGAGTGTTGCAGCCCGCATTGTTCAGCTGTCGGATAAATTTTCGCGCATTGGTCTGATACGGCACTGCGCGATGGAAAGGTTCTTTGCACTAGTTTGAATGGAATGTTGAGCGATTGACCTTCTAATGTCACCTTGACTGCCAACAAGTAAGTAAGATGCGGCGGGTAGGAGACCATCGTCTTTCTTCTGCGAAACCACCTATAATAGAATGAACAATAATGATGGGCCGGTCGTGTGAGAATGTGCGCCGTCCTACCTTAATAAGATCATCTGGGTTGGGTTTCATGATGATCTTCGTCAAGTGCTTTCGTGCCTGCATCTGTCTGAACATGTGTTCGCGCGTTGAATGTTAGGTTTTTTGGAGGGGGCGAAGACGTCTGTGAGCACGGTGGCGAAGATCATGGTGTAGGGGAGCACAGTGTACACAAAGCGGGTTTT
This sequence comes from Paraconiothyrium sp. Pb-2020, assembly GCA_022419385.1. Classification (NCBI taxonomy): domain Eukaryota; kingdom Fungi; phylum Ascomycota; class Dothideomycetes; order Pleosporales; family Didymosphaeriaceae; genus Paraconiothyrium; species Paraconiothyrium sp. Pb-2020. The sequence continues at coordinate 4,615,533 of JAJUBI010000006.1, forward strand.
GAAGTGCTTACCACGTTACAATGACGATCGTGAATGTCTGAATCGAACCCTTTGCTGTCTTGACCTGTGTTCGTATATTGATCAATTATTCGACAACAAGTGGGGGTTCGCACGCCACTGCAGTCGCGACTCGAACCGCACAATCGCAAATCACGATACTGGGCTTTCACCTAACTAAGTGAAACCCTAACATCCTTCAATTTGTACTGTGTGCTAGAACAGTGTCCAAAAGCCAGCATACCCGAGACTGACTGCTGCCCAATCGAAATTGACAAAACACGACCCTTTCTAAGCTGGAGTCTTACCACTGTCCTTGGTTCCTTTCCCACCTTTCGTGCTAGTCCCACCCTCTGACCAAACCTCCTTGACTTCAGCCTTATCCTTCTCTTTAAGAGCTCTGAGATACCTTTAGTAGCGTTCATTGTTCGAAACCGCTGGGCCACATGAGCCGGGGCGTGGTTGGGGTCATGTTGATGGCAAGGTAAAGAGGGTGGTTCTCCTCTTGCCAACGAGACGAAGACAGAGGACTAGGCGCAAGGCGATGCTTGAGATGCCCAAAGGCAACTGCTAAGACATTGTCGTTGCGATGTAGAAGGCACGTTATCATAGACGAAGATGTTTAGCGCTACGTAATTTTCAAGTCCTGTCATTATAACGTCTGATATTCTCTATAAGTGAGACGTCCATACCGCGTCTGCCCCACGCTACGTGGGTCGCGCCTGCCCCACCACCCCAACGTCGCGTCATCCCGCTAGGGAAAAGGTCCCACCCACTATAACAACGCCCACAGCCCAGAACTCGATATTCGCTCCAAACCATCCACAACGCCCAATCCGCCGGAATAGAGGCGTTCATCCGCTTAGGCGACCCGGAGCACCTGTCAAACCACATCTGCACACTCTGCGCAAAGTTCTACAACCTGGGATGGGTCGCGGGTACCGGTGGAGGCACGAGCATACAGCATAGCGATCAGATCTTTATGGCGCTGAGTGGGGTGCAGAAGGAGTTCATGAGATCGACAGACATGCTTTTCATGGCTTTGCGAGCAAAGAATACCTATGACGGCCATAGGTAGGTCAAGAAGGCGAACGCTATTTGGCAGCGTGGCCGCCCGGAAGGCACCCTTACTCTAACCAGTGTGAGCCAATGGGAGAGACACGAGTGATAGTCTGATAGTACGAGACTGCAAGGTCTATCATACCCGCGATGCCCTTATCGCGTTATCTACACCGCCGTCCTTATGTACTACACCCCTCACTGCGCAGCAGCATAATTCAGGGGATCCCGCCATTCCACAGCATGCGACTGCATCTAGCCAGCAGATTGTAGTACATTCACTGACGCGTACTAACTGGACGTTGGCATGTACGAGATCATGGAATGAGACTTTGGCAGTCCAATCTCGAGGGGGGCTTTAGGAATGTTTCTGGCCTTTAGGAATCTTTGCCTTCATTGCGCCCCTGATGCGGCCTCGTATGTCCTTGCAACTGCACCCATACAGCCACTTGCAAAGTCTGTCGTCTGTCTTCTCCGACAATAGTATTTTATCTTAAGGAAAGCCACATGAAACGCGATGTACTACTTTCTGAGCCGCCAGCGTGAAGCTTGTGATCCCAGACCCTAAGTCCGTATATTCGAAAGGCCCGGGAGGCAAACTTGTAAGCACAGTGCGACGAAGTCTGCGATAGTAAGGTATCATCAGCAATCCTCAAAAAGTCACACATCTGATCACTGCATTCCTGTAGGACCCCCATGTGGCGTGCTATTGGGGAGATTAGATGCAACCCCCACGATGATGGTTCAAAGGCAGCGTCCTGTTCGCATCCACAGTCTAGTCTCGGGGAATATATATATCGGCTACTTGAACATTTCCAAAACCTTGCCTGCTATAAGTTTAAATACATCTACGTTACACGTTTTGTTCCTTAGCTGTTTTAGAACCGTTTGAGTCACTTTAACAGTTTTTTTCAACATGGCATCTCACAATAACCAACACATTTCCACCGATGCAATACGCTACGTCATTCACCATGTTGTTCTTCCACCACAGATTCCTCAAAAAGATGACGGCAACCCCTCCCACGAGCGTTGCCTTCTTGACAATATCCAGCGCGCTCTCCAGGTTTTGCAGGACGGTATAGATGACGTCGAGGCAAAGGCTGTTGTCGCATCAGGAATCACTTCGATCAAGAACCTGCGTGAAAGCCGGGATGACCATGGTAACGTGAGCGAATATCAACTCCGAAGGGTCTTTCGGAATCTGGCGTTTGCTGATACGGACAACTCGGTACCATTGGAGATAAAAGCACAAAATGCCGGCCTTCTGGTCAGTCGGTGTGGTCCAGACATCACTTTCGAGTCCTTCGAACTATCGCCTGTCAATAAAGCCGCTATGAGTACAATAGGGAGACTCGTTCGTACATTTCCTGGTCGCGCCTCGAAGCTCCCTGTTACGGTCATGCAAGTCGACGCTCTTCGACACTCACTTGCCCACACCATCGCCAAAATGACGACACAAGCTGCTCGAGGCACTCAACCTCGCGTGAAGAAGGACGGGCAACGGGTCGAAGAGGAGCGAGACACCACTCATCCCATGATGGTGACAGACTGGCTCATGAACTATATTGCATCCCTGGGCGGAACGACCAGCCCTCACCGGATAAGCAAGAACACCCGCGAGGAGATACTGTGGAACAATTGCAAGTATCCATGGCGGCGCTCACCTCTGTGGCTCCTTGTCCGCGTCACGTTGCAGCTCTTGTTTACGCGACAAGGGGACACCTCGCAGTCCTTCAATGGCATCTACAAGGCATTCATTGTTCAAGTACTGTCGCACATATTAGATCAGGTATGGAGGCTTTCTTCGATCTAGTTGTATCTCCAAAATCCTTGAATGTTGGTCTATTACGTGTAGCGGATCCTGAACTTGGTGCTCCGAATGCTATACAGCGCTAACATTTGACACTATCAGACACGAGATCACTGGATGCATGTGGGCAGTGAGACAATTTACACTGTTTATACAAAGCTGGAGCCCCGCTTACGTAAAATGGAAGGGTTGGGACAATTACAGTGCCTCGAGTCTCGATGGAAGGCAGGAATCGAGAAGAGCGTGGTCAAAGCCCACGGTCTAATCAGCAAACATTGGACGGCTCTTTCTAAAAGCTCTGCAGCGAATATTGATATGATCTCCCTTCGAAGCATAGAAGTTGCTCACGATCTTGACCTGGATCTGCCGGCACTCGATACTTTTCTCACTGGGGTCAAAGCGAGACGGCCAGATACGGCTGTGGTTGAATTCAAACCACACATAGAATACCCTGCCTTTCCATCAGGCGACTTGCCCAAGATATCGAGTGTCGAGGGAGTATATAAGACCATTTATCTCGTAGCATTCGAGACTTGGGTCGAACATCACCTTCCCTCCTGGATATCGACAAGCCTTGCCGATGGAAACACCTGCAGAAACCTTCGAGATTTGATCGAGAGCTATCACTACCATGCCAGCTCCGCGTATACAGGGTTGCCTATCAGCCTATCCCTCATGTACTTGACGATACTGGAACTCTGGATTGCTTGCGACAAGTCTGCTTGCCATAACTACTCGTTACTCAGAATTTATCGACCTGATGTGCCTTTGGATGAATTTCAATGCCTTGTTCTACCATTCAAACGCCAAATGGAACGTTTATGCGAAGTAGAGCGCTACTTACAGTCACGAGAAGATGCAGCAACGGACACCAATCCGTCCGTGTTTCGCAATTTCGGAGACATCACATCATTCGGCGTGCGATACTTTGATCGTTCTCTCGATCTACAGAGCCGTCTGACAAGAATCGAACAAGATGCTACTGAAAAGCATCGCAGGAAGCGTGAAGAGCTGGCTAGCCTCAAGATCCGGTACAGGGACCTCATGGACCAATACAACAGCAGGAGCTGTGAGACCCATGAAGTATTGGTCAATGACTATCATGGGTATACCGAATCCCGTCATAAGCCCAATTGCGCTCGATGTGCCCTCAAAGACAGAGCTAGCGCATTGCACATCGATATATACGAGTGGCCGCTCTCTCCCACGAAATCCGTTGCCAAAGCCACCGTATTTGAGCTTGCATTACCGGAGGCTTACGGCAATTGGCGAGACGCTACATTCTATGTGATCGTCTCGGTCCTCGGCTTTCGCAACAAGCGCCCTGTGACACCAGAGTACGAGTACACGCTTAACATGCATCACGGCCTGTCGCACATGCTATCCCCACGATACCACGGACGACGCGTCGTACCACTATCGTCCATTAAACCACACACAGGCACTCATCGCAAGCAAAAGAAAGCTATTCCGAATGTGCACTGGAGCGAAGTTTGCCTACCCAATGCATTAAGTTACGCCTACTTCGACAAAACTCTGCGTATTTACACAGCCGCAGGCGAGCTTACAGAAGACCTCGCCCAAAAATGCATGCATAGAATGACCAATGCCAATTCGAAGGGTCTTGAGCGCTTCATATACCGACCTCCATCTAATCCAGACGGTCCACCGCCTAATGAAGTGATCGCTAGCTTGTCGGACTGTCCGACAAATTTCTCCATGGATGAATACAAGGCTTTTGGCATGCTTTCTCTCGGTCGCGAAATCATCTACTACAACTTGTTGACACAGTTAGCAACACCCACCATCGACTTTTCTAAAGTCGAGACCCATACGCATCTGCTTCAGATCATGTGGCAGGTGGGGGTTCCGCATAAAGATGGTGAATTTCGACGTGTCAGTCACCAGATTCTTGCCAAGACATCCTTCGGCAACAGAATGCTTGAGCAACTCGAGATTGCGTTGGACCGGGTAGAAGAAAACTGGGAGTCGTGGAGAGCTTGCGCCACTTTTGTCACCCTGGCCCGACGTATCCTTAGTTTGACGCAGTCACCACAGATCCAGACCCGCAGTCTAATGCTGCTCAACAAAGCGCGCCTAGTCACTCTGAACTGGCTCCGTCGGTTAAAAACCAGAGCGACTTGTTCCACTAATGATGAGCAAAGAACTGAGCTGCATGCTCGAGCTACCGAAATTGCTCTCCTCTGTTCCAGTACGTTCGACGTAGACGAAGACTTTGTGGATCACGTTCTAAGTCAGCAAACTGCAATTTCTATGCTTTTGCAATGCTCTATTATTGTGCAAGAGAATCATACATTGATGCAGGCAGAGAGTCAGGACACCGATAAGGCGATGTTGCAATCTTGGAAGGCAATGCTATATCGAATATTCACGAAACTTCGTGATCACTTGCTTAAGGACAACACAGAGCTCAACGACGCAGTGCTTACGAATTGGGCGGCATTCCAACCAATGTCTTCACCAAGCTGGGAAATCCTGAGCCCAACATACGAACACTGGCTCCATACCAAATCCGGCTCACTCACCGTTCATTTCAACCTGCTGACTGGAGAGCTTCTCGTCAAAGGTCTTCCATTAGCTCGATTGCCATCAGAGTATATGACTCATCCCATGTACGTGCCCCTTTTCCAGAAGGCTACACTCGAGGTCGTTCCTTCCGACGAACCCGGCATGAGCTTTTCTGCTAGGTCGACGTACCGCAACTTTCAGCTTCACTTCGGTATGGATGGCCAGGATATGTGCCTCCTAGCTACCCAGCCTGGAATCAAGTAAGTGTGATGTCCTTACTGCTCCGAGTCAGGAATGGAATGCTAATGTGCTGCAGATTGGACCTTCTACCTGCAAGAATATTCGGTGGCCACTTGCCCGTCAAGTTCGTGGAAGATTATGTCCATTGGTACGATCATGATCAGGATGTGATTATCTTTCGGCCTCGTGACGATCCATGGTCATCCAAGAAGGCAGACTGGAAGCTGATACGGGAAAGGGCACTTTGGCGCCTGGTCAATAGCTCGAATGTATTGATCAGCATGTCCAGTCATACCGCGCGCCTGCTGTCTGGAATTTTCAGTTCTCTGGAAGATAGCCAGCACATACACACGATCTTAGACATGGTAACGCGGTCAGTGATCGTCAAACTGCCTAGATTGCAACTAGACTTCTTTATTAACCCAAAAGATGTCCGAATACAGTCCCGTCAGTATCGCGGAATGGTCGTGGACCCAGACCAGACCACAGATGTCTTAGTAGGCCTCCACAGCAAGATGGTTTTGAGGTCCATGAGCTCGTCGCAAGATCGTATCGTCCTTATTCCATCACCTCGAGCCTACAATGTCTCGGCTGTGACATATACACGTGTGCCCGGTCACCATCACATGTCTGTGCGTATCAATCGGGATCAAGTCCACGGGGTGTACACGTATTCACTGGATACTACCTTGGGACGTGTCTTGGATGGTGGAGATATGCAGAGGAAATTATTTCTTGCTTTCTTACACGTTATCACTTCGCATTGTCTACCAGACCCTCTGACTGGATATACCGGGACGGAGTCGGCTCTTCAGATCTTGAAGTCGGCTGCAGTACGATCGTTCCAGTTCCTGACCACAGACAATGCTGAATTACTGGGACATATAGCAGCACTGTCGCCGCGGAGGGCATTTTACCCGACTCACCTTCAGGATATGCAGCAGATTGTATGGGATACTGCGTTACCCGTGCTTTCACAGCACCCTCATCTTCGTACCTATTGCAGAGAAATCATTCACCAAACCGAGAAGATGCGATTATTCTATCCGAATAGTATACCTGATATCTCCCACTGGAGGCCTTCGAGCGCCCATCTTGAGGCACGGGATCTGATCCGTTCAGCCACCTATAGAGTGTACAACTTCGGCGGGGAGCTTTTCACGGCAGGAAAAGACGTTTCATACGAGGCGAGAGACGCTCAGTCGCTTTCTGAAAGGGGTCGGCGGGCCTATATTGCTGCTACACTGATGATGCGCGATGTACCGGCTCTCCATTCCAAGACTCCGAATCTCAAGGATCATTTGCTTCAGACGCATTTTAGAGCTGCTAGTATTCAGGGAGACAGTGGCGCGAACAACACAAAGCTCGAGTATGACACAGGATGGTTATCTGATCCTTCTACTGTACTCACTGAAAACTGGTGCAATCTTCATCGGTTGTTAACGAACTGTTCCGGAATTTATGATAAGTACGGTCTTGCGGCGTGGCTTTCTACGATGGCTTTCGCGGAATCAGCGGACATGGAAGCCATTCAAGCGCTTGCAGCATTCTACAGAATACGAACGCTGACTGCCATCATTCCTCCTTCAGCATCTGTCTTCGAACTGTCTCAAGGCCATGAATGGGATGGTGCTACTATACGCAATATCATTCAGGAATGCTCAAGGGGGTTCGAACACTCCAGCGAGGCCAAACTTCCAAAGCAGCGCCTTGAAACCAACAAACAGCACCAAACACGTTTGAAAGGACTGTTTCGGGACCATAAAGAAGATAGTATCCAAGCTCTTCGCTCAGCTCTGCAGCGACAGTGGCCATGCGTAACTCCTTCTTGTCCTGTGCTGGCGGGTGTAAACAACTACATCGATACGTCAACTGCGATGTCCCGTATCGCTGGAAAGTTCAAAACATGGTATCAGAACGGAGAGTTACTGGAATACCTTCGCCAGGTGTCAGTAGTGATCGCACAACAGGAGGTCGTTGGCGTAACACCACCGCACTACTTCGCTATCGCACCCTTCAGTCGGCTCACTATGGACGACAGGGACAAAACCTTCAAAGTGTCAGGTATCTTCGCAACAAACTCGTCTAACGTGTCTAAGCAGAGTTCGCTTTGCAAGCCACTTGAGCCACGATTTCCAATCGAGGAACAATATACCTCGGAAGAAAACGGTGAAATGGAGTTTCGTCTTGATGAACTTTGCCGACGTCTTCAAAACTGTGCAAAGTCAAAATGTGAGCAAGACTATGTTGATGTTTTGCGCGCGAGTTGTACATCCCTCGGCGAAAATACACGCAAGACTTTCAAGAAGTCTAGCGCATGGTGCGATGCACACGTTCAGGACCTTCTTCGGAAGCATCTCGATACTTGCGAAAAACAGTTTGAAAAGCTGAATAAGGGGCTTTTACATGCTGCTATTCACAACGGCTCACTCAGCGATCTCCTGGGATCAAACACACAATATTCACCGCGATTCTCGCCGACATTTTGGCTAAGCCAACTACACCGTGATAATTTTGCGGTATTATCAGAATCATGGAAAACAGCCATCATCCAGTATGGACTGGCTATCACTCACCTTCACCGAGCCAAGAGGCTAATTGCACTCTCTGGTCAGCCTGCAGATCTCATCGAGGAAATCGGCCACGTTGGTCACAGCAATTGGTGTCCAACGGACTTCCCCGAAACTCTCCTGTTAGAAGCCGAAAGTGGAATTCTACTTCGCAAAGAACAAGAATTCATTGCGTCGCACATGCGAAACCCAATTGGGTGGGGCAACATTGTTCTTCAGCTCTTGATGGGCGGTGGAAAAAGTAGCACGATCGTACCGGCGGTGGCGGCCTTTCTAACCGACAAGGAGAAGTAAGTTCACGCATTTGCCGCTGTATTTCTCTTTTCACTAGCTGATTCCTCAACGAAAGTCTAGTCAGGATTATAGTGGCAAAACCGCAAAGCAAACAGATGCTGCAGATGCTGATAGCAAAGCTGGGCTATCTGCTTAACCGGCGGGTCTATCACATGCCTTTTTCTCGAGCTCTACGACCCGACGCATCGCAAGCTGCGCTTATTCGTGAGATATATGAAGAGTGTATCGCGAACCGTGGTGTGCTGCTGGTCCAGCCTGAACACATCTTGTCCTTCAAGCTTATGGCTGTGGAGTCCGCTTTAGCTGGAGCAGCATGTGCCAAAGACCTTCTGGATACTCAAAAGTTTTTCGAAAACGTGTCCCGAGACATTGTCGATGAGTCGGACGAGAATTTTTCGGTTAAATTTGAGCTGATCTACACTATGGGATCCCAGCGACCTATGGAGCTCGCTCCTGAGCGATGGCACCTCATCCAAGTCATCGTCGGATTGATACCACGTTTCGCTGCTCAAGTCAAACAAACACTTCCTGAGGCCATCGAAATTCAAGGTGATGGTGATGGCAAATTTCCGAGAGTTAGGATCCATCGAAATGATGCAGCTGATATGCTCCTTATGCTCCTCGCAAAACATATTGTTGAATATGGAATCTTCGGGCTACCGACCAGCTCACAACCGCCGGAAGTCCAAGCTTCACTGTTACGCTATATTTCCGAAAGCACACTAGAACAGCGGGACATGGAAATAGTGGAAACCAGCAGATTCTGGACTACGACTACAGAGTCTCCCTTGTTACTTGTGCGAGGCCTCATCGCTGGTGGCATTATACGTTTTGCGCTAAGCACAAAGCGTTGGCGCGTCAATTTTGGCCTTGATGCAGATCGACTACCTAAAACGCCACTTGCAGTTCCTTTCAGGAGCAAAGACAATCCCTCTCCACGTTCAGAGTTCTCACATCCGGATGTGGTCATCTTACTCACACTACTCTCCTACTACTATGGTGGACTAACCAACGAGCAGTTGTTTGACAGCTTCACTCACCTACAGGACTCAGATCAAGCTATCGTACAGTATGATGAATGGGTCAGTACCGCTTCATCAGTTCTCCCACCGGCATTTCAACACCTGTCTGGTATCGCGATCAAAGATCGACATCAATGTATGACCGAGATCTTCCCACATTTACGCTATTCCAAAAAGGCCATAGACTACTATTTATCATCCATGGTATTCCCCAAGGCAATGAAGGAGTTCCCGCAGAAGCTCAGCGCCTCAGGTTGGGATATTGGCGCTATCAAACGAAGACCCTTGACCGGGTTTAGTGGGACCAATGATACCCTGCATCTCTTACCACTACCGGTACGGCATCTTCATCTACCTAGTCAGAGCCACACTAATGCTCTGGTTTTGCAATACCTGCTGCGAGACGAGAATTCGGTTGAAATTTTGCCACAGCGTCGGGCTGGAACTGACGCCGAATATGTTCTCTCTTCAATTGTCAAGATGCAGCCCGAGGTGAGGGTTCTCCTTGACTGCGGTGCCTCCATACTTGAGCAGAGTAATCGGCAAGTGGCGGAAACATGGTTAAGGATGCGCAACGAGGTCGTTGAAGCTGTCGTGTACTTTGATGACGAGACCCTCTCAGTCCTGGATCGTGCGGGGCATGTCGAATCTTTGCAGACTTCACCATTTGCCAAACAGCTCGATGTCTGTTTAGTATATCTTGATGAGGCGCATACACGAGGAACAGATCTGAAGCTTCCTCGGAGCTACAGAGCCGGGGTAACTCTAGGACCAGCTTTGACCAAAGATAAGTTAACACAAGGTATTAACTCCTGATGAGACAAGAATTGGCTACAATAGCTGACCTCTTGAAAGGTTGCATGCGAATGAGGAAGCTGGGTTTTGGTCAATCAGTTGTCTTCGTTTTACCTGTAGAGATATCGATCAAAATCCGCGAAAGAACCTGCAAAACCTCCAATGCTGTCATTAGAGTTGCAGATGTCTTGCTCTGGGCAATCAAGGAGACATGGAAAGACCTCAAGAGGAGTATGCCGCTATGGGCTATTCAGGGTGAGAGATTTGAGCGGACGAAAAATCTGCTCTGTGGTAGCGCAAGTCCCACGGAGCACCTGCGGACGTTTCTAGAAGATGAAGCTCAGTCTTTGAAGATTCGATACAAGCCACAATCCCCGGAAGGTTCTCACACGGAAACGCTCCGAGGATGGGATATGAGCAATGATAATATTGCCACGATTGTCAAGCGCTGTCAGGATTTCGACGCCATTGGCTTCGGGGTTGCTACGTTAAGTGAAGAGCAGGAGCGAGAGTTAGCTCCCGAGATTGAAGAAGAGAGGCAGATCGAACGACCTCCGCGATTGGATCCAGAGTCGCACCGAATACACCCTGACCTCCTGCGACTGGTACGTACAGGTGAGATCACGCCGTACACAGAAGCTATCATACCAGCGTTTCGGGCTCTTGCTTCAACGAGTGCTGCCGAAGTATTCAATATTGCAGACCTCCCATCAGATCTACTGGTCACCTCAGATTTCATGCGGACGGTTAAACATCCCACCAGTTCGTTGGTAGGTTCGTTTATATCCGACTCATATCAAAGACCGACTCAATTCGTTTTATCGGTGCCCAATCTCTTCCGGCCGCGAAGCACTCGGAAGCTGATCGTCATTAGTCCCTATGAAGCAAATAAGCTACTTGGGGTTATTATCAAAGAGGAAAGGGTAACTTTGCATCTTTTCTCTCCAAGATATAACGCCACTTATGCGCCTCTGGACAATCTCGAACTGTATAACGTCGGCTGCGACTTTACCGCTGGTCAGGTTTCTCGCAGCGTGACCTTACAACTCAATCTCTTCGCAGGTAGTCTGTACCTGCGCTCTTTCGACGAGTACAACGAGATCTGCGACTTCTTAGGCCTTTTGCGATCGAAACCGAGCGACGGTCAAGAAGTCTTTGCCGATGGCTTCATCAACCCACCAACAGGCAGATGGGGTTTACAGAGCTCTCCTGTTCCATTCCTACGCATTCTTTTAATGAAGATCAGACGCGAAGGCGAGGGGGTTGAGAAAACACATATGGGCAAGATCTTAAACGGTATAAGGCTGGAGAGAGGTGATATAGAGGACATCCTGTAAATAACTTTCGCAGAAATGAACTATTCCTAAGCTATTATATGTCTCTGCCATAACCCTGTTATCTAATTATAGTACACCTCGCCTACTACAGCCCTATACTAGTAGTAACAGCCACTATATCTCCCTTATTACTCAGCTACTTTATTAGGTATACCTAGTCTACATACTATCCAAGCAGTATTACTAGTATAAATAATCCCTAGAATAGGTAATCTATTTATATACTAAATACTAAATAGGCCACTTAAAATCTAATATACGTTATTAAAAAGCTATAATTTAATATTTATTTACTACTAGTCTGTTAGGCTTATATAGCAGCGAGTAATACTTAGGTTATAATAAGGTTAATTTCTATCTAAGTTCTCTCTACCCCTAATAGGCTTTCTACTTTACCTTACTAGCGCTGCACTATAGCAGTATATATAAGGTACTATCTATGTAGTTTTTACTTTTACTCTTATATAGTTTTTTATTAGATTAATACCTTATAATAAAATTAGTACTCTTATATATAAATTAAGAAAGAGGTATATTTACTAAGTATAGTATTAGATATAATTTAGTTAATTTCTATTTTATATAAAAATAAATTATAGAATTTATAATAGAGTCTTTTTAATACTATAGTAAGTTATAGCCTAGTTAGAATTCTGTTACAATTACGACAGATCGAGACCTAGTAAAAGAAAATAATTATATATAGAATATTAGCAACACCTTTATTACTAACTAGAGGACAGACGCTAGTTAGCGGGGCTAATTAGCTAATATATTATATAATATAGCTCCTACTAAGAGGGTAGGATTCTAGGAGTAAGCCAGCTTAGTAGAATTACTTAAAATACTCCTACTAAGAGAATATAATTCCCTAGAGTATAGTAAAGTAAGGGATTATAAGGATAATAAAAAATAGTATATAATTAAGATAGTTTTCTAAGTATTTCGTATTCTTTATAGTTAACTTCTATAGTTAAAATTAAAGTATATCTTCTATATAAGATCTATTAGTCTTCTTATATAATTATTACCTTACTTTTATAGTAGGTTAGAATATTCTTACACCCTTATTACTATCTACTCTTATCTACTAAATACCTACAAGGCTAGCCTAGGTTAGGTATATAGAACCCCCTTATAATACTTTAACTACCTAATATTTAAGATATTATAGCAACACCCTTAAGCTTAACTAGGTTAAGGGCCCTAATAAAAGCACAGCTTCTAGGCTAGTAACTAATTTAGTAGCACTACTAGCTACTTAGGCAGCAGAAATATAGAAACTTTAAATATAGTAAAGGTATTAACTATACCTTCTATCCTAATAGTTATACTAGCTAAAATATAGTTTAAGTACTAGAGCTATATAATAAAGAGAAGGTAGACCTTAAAACCTTTCTTACTAATATAGACCTATACTACTAATATAATTCTAATATATTTAGTAATAACTATACTAAGATACTAGCTGCTAAATTATATATAAAGGGTAAAGCCTTAATAGATAAGACCCTTAATAGATAACTTTCTAGTATATAAGACTAGACCTAATAAATAGAAAGAAGAAACTACTAAGGTTTTTAGGTTTAAAAGAATTTAAGAAATAAATTAAAGTTATATTTAGTAATATAGATAAGAAATAATAAGTAGAAAATTAATTTAGCGCCTTAAATAGAAAAGCTTAGCTAGTAAATAATAGCTAAATTTTATAAGTTATAAGCCTAAATTATATAGGATAATGCTCCGCTATAAGTAGCCTTCTATAATAGGCTAAAGAAGACTGTAAAGAATAAGTTAATACTATAGAAAGGCTAAAAGTCTTAAAGACTTAATTAAGCTATTAGTTAAAGTAGACTAACCTATAAAATGCTACTAGAGAAGAAAGAACTAGAGAAGCTAGTTATAGAATAAAAGGTAAACTTAAAAAAGACCTAATAAGAAGATAGGTAAGATAAGAATAGAGATATTATTATAGAGAATAAAGCTTAAGAAAAGAAAGAGTAAACCTATAATAAAGAAATAAAATAAAATCTAATAATAACTTTTAGAAAAAAGCCTATTTAATATAGTAAATAAGGGCACTTTAAGAAAGAGTGCCTAAAGAAGATAGTCTAAGAAAAAGAGCCTAGATTATTAGAGTAGTAATAGTAATACTACGCCCTAAAATACCTAAATTAGAAAATTTAGAATAATAATATAATACTAAATACTAAGGTAGAATCTTTATAAATAGAGCTTACAGACCCCTATAAAGGGGTAGATAAGAATAGCTATTTAGAGGTATTAGGTAGAATAGTAGTATACAGAGTAACTAAAAGAAAATACTAGGTCTATAGGGAACCTATACACTAAGCCTAGAATTATTATAAAAAATCTAAATTATTAGACTAGATATATATTAGATATATAAATAGGTAGTAGCCTAATAAGAAAAATATATAACCTAACTTAGTAGCTTAGAATTAAGATAATTATATAAAACTAAGTTTAGTAATACTATATAATAGATTATACACTACTAAGACTAAAAAATGTAGTATAGAAGAACTCTAGAAATAGGGAATACTTCTAACTAAGTAAAAATAAGTACTAAAGTAGAGAATGCACGTTTATTAGTTTAATATATAAAAAAGAACTATAGGCCCTTATCTTAGAAAATATACTATATAAACAGTTATTCTATTTATTAGGTAAAAGTATCTAACAGGAAACTGGCTATAGGCCTAGAATAATATAATAAAACCCTATAGTATAAGTGTATAGACACATACCCTATAAGAAAAAATATAACTATATAGAAACCTAGAAATAGATAGATTATAGATAACTAGAATATCTAGAATACTTAGTAAGAAGAATCTATAGTAGTAGACTACTTAGATTAAACTATAAGTTTATATTATACTAGGAGTGTATAATAATAGGTTGTAAAGACTATAAAGAAGAAGATAAGAAATCTAAATATATCTAATACTTACTATAGAAAGGTATTAGAGAAGGGCTATAGTAGAATACCCTTATAGCACCTTAGAAGTAAGGTTAAAAAATAGATACCTATAAAGAAAGGGATACTATATAACCCCTTTAGAATAATATTAAATAATCTAGAATAGACTATTCTTTTATAAATAATACTACTGTAAAGGCACCTATAATAAAATATAAAAGTAATTAAAAAACTAGAATACTACTAAATAGAGAGCTAAACTAGTAAGAGTGTTCTAAAGACTTATAGAGTAGAAGCTAATAGCACTATAAACTATAAATAATAAAGTAAGTTATAATTAGAGAATTTTAAATAGAAGCTTTAATAGACCCTAGTATAATAGAATATCTAATATTGCTAAAGGTAGTAGAAAAATATAATCTACTATATAGGGATAAGAAGGTACCTATACAGCTAGAAATAGCTAATAATATAATATTCTAAAGCTATAGTAAAGGCTAGTTATACCTAAAAATAATACTATTACCTATTAGAATTAAGGGATTTAAGAGCTAATATAGCTTTACTATTTATTAAACTTCTAAAGGGTAGCTAGTCCTAAAAGGGTTAAGGTTAGTTCTTAGGCAAAATAACTAAGAAGGGAAGGGAAAGTTCTATTAATATAGAAGTATTTTATAAAGTATAATAAGTTAATAAGGGAGCCTAAGTAAATCTAAACAATAGATTAATAAATAGGTTAAATATAAGTATAAAAGCCTTATACTTAAGTTTTTATATACTTAGTCTAGGTAATAGTTAACTATTACTTATTAACTATTACTTGTTAACTATTAGTTATATAGTTAATAGTTAACTATTGCTTATTAACTATTAGTTACGTAACTTTCTTTAGCGCCTAGTAGCATAGTTAAAATATATACCCCACTCTAGGTAAGCTAATAGTAAGTATTATTATAGTATTACCCCCTTTAGTCCCAGTCCAGCTCATACACCCAGTTCGACATAGAGAAAATTAACACAAATTTGTTAAGTTGGGGTGGGCACCTATGGCTAATAGGTAGAGTAACTAAAAGTTAGTATAGAAGCTTAGCTAATAGATATAATAATCTAAAAGTTGGTGCGTGAGCTTAGCTAATAGATATACTAATCTAAAAGTTAGTACGTAAGCTTAGCTAATAAATGTACTAATCTAAAAGTTAATGTATAAGCTTAGCTAATAGGTGTACTAATCTAAAAGTTAATATATAAGCTTAGCTAATAGGTATACTAATCTAAAAGTCGGTGCATAAGCTTAGCTAATATATATACTAATCTAAAAGTTAGTATATAAGCTTAGCTAATAGATGCACTAATCTAAAAGTTAGTGTGTAAGCTTAGCTAATAAATATACTAATCTAAAAGTTAGTGTATAAGCTTAGCTAATAGATGTACTAATCTAAAAGTTAGTATATAAGCTTAGCTAATAGGTGCACTAATCTAAATTTTAGTATATAGCTTTATTACTTATTATATTAATAATTATTATAACACTAACCTTATAATGCTACTAAAAAAGCCACTACTAGGCTATATAGAAGAGGAGAAAAAAGAAGTAAAGCGCAAATATAATTAACTTATCTATTAAAAATAGAAATAGCAGAATGTAGAAGAAGCTCTATAGTGCTAGGCACTAGGCCCCTATTAATATACTTAGTTCTATAACTAGCCAATACTACCTCTATTACTAGGTTAGTAATAGAAATACTAATAATAATAAACTTATGTGCCTAGTCTACAATCCTATATACTCTAGCCTACTAAGGCCTTAGTTTATAGGGCATCTTACCCTCTACTATATATATAAATTACCCTAATCTATATACTGCCTACTATCTAAGCACCTATACTACCTACTCCCTAAGTATATATACTACTTACTACCTAAATACCTATACTACCTGCTACCTAAGCATACATACCCTAAGTGTCTATACTATAAGTAACTATACTATATACTACTGTTATTGCACCTATATAACCTGCTATTCTAGGTTATACACTTCTACTAGATACAACACATTTTAGAGACCCTAAACTAAGTAGTAGCCTAGATACTAGGGCACTAACTACCTAACTAAAGAGGCCTTAAATACTAGAGCCATCTGAACTAATATATTCTATATAACTATATACACTAGAGGATCTAATCTAATTAGCCTTATATTATATAACTCTAGTAGCTTATAATAACCTAACTATACCTACTTTATCCTACAGAGATAAGATATTACTACTTAAAGTATAGTTTAAAGAATAGCTAAACTATAATAGTGACCCTAAAATACTTCCTACACAGCTACCTACTACTAATATCTCTAATTATTTACTATAAATAGAAAGTAATAGTAATAGAAGGTATACTATCTTATATAGCAGCTAAGGTATATACTAATTAAAATACTCTTTATATAATCTAACCCCCTAATACACCCTAATATAATAATATAGTATACCTAAATTGTTAAGTTAGGGTATACTACCTTATACCTAAGCACTCGCCCTATTTATACAGTAGATAGGCTAATAATCTACTAATAGACTTCTAAAATAATTAATAGTCCTCTACCCTACTAACTAAGACTAAACAATGCAGCAACCTTCTTATATAATATATATTAGTTATATGTAACTGTTTAGCCCTAAAATATAAAGGTGGCCTTACTATTATCTAGATAACAGAATACCTATCTAGAGTAGAAATAACCTTTGTAAATATAGTAGTATCTTTAGTACCTTAACCCTTAATACTATCTAATACCTTACTGTTATATCCTAAGAAATAGAGGAATATTTTTTAACACTAGAGTCTATCTCTTACTAGAACTAACTAAGAAACAGACACTCCCCTAATATTAAACCTAGATAAGTCTGAGACGGAATACCTTATCTAATTAAGTTTTTACACTATTAAATAAGTGTTTAATATTAATAGTATTGTATTCTCTCCTAGTAGCCTTAGTATATTCTAAGATAATATTAAACTCTTATTTCTACCTGCCTTTATAGAAAGCTTTAATAGGAACTAAGGTATATTATTTCTACTAGTTATTCTCTATAAATACTGTAATATCTTATTCTATACTACTAACTTATTCTAATATTATGTTTTCTAGCCTTACTTTTCTAACTCCTATATAGTGTATGGGAAGCGCACTACAGCACAATTATAATATATAAAAGACTATATTTTAGAAGCTTAAATAGATAATGTTATATTCTTAGCCCTTAAAGCTACTAGCTATGGCTTCTAGCCTATATATAACCTAACACACTTTGCACATATTATAGCAAACTTATATATTAAGTAAGAAAGTAGAATACATTTCTTTAGCCACAGCTGTATTAATACCCAGAGACTAGTAAGTGCTACTACACTTACTTTATTATAAAATAAGATTATTAAGCTTACCTATACTATTTATATTAAGAATATAGACTTACTAGATAATATTTTTTAAGATACTACTCTTATTATTATAAGATATAACCTAAAAAACACTTATCTTAGAAGCTATAAGTCTATACTTAAATGTTAAAATGCGTTGGAATAATATGTTAAGACCTATTAGAATACAAAATATATTAATCTAGATAGGTTCTACCTTAACCTTGCAATACAAACTAGATCCCTTACTAAAGGTATAACTACGCTTAGAAAGAGTTAATATAATTAATACTAGATAGATAACTTCTGTATAGTAAACTATATATTAGTAACCCCTATATACTATTTCTTTACTAGGACTAATGCAGAAACTGCTTCTATTAAACTCTAAGAGAATAATATAATTTAGTCTTTAGGTATTATACTTGCCAAAGTGTAAAACACTAATAAAGAGCCGCTATATCTACTAATTTGTAGATATAGAGTATTCTTAGACTAGAAATTAGAACTGCTAGCATATATAAATAAAATATTACAACTATAGGAGGCTACTTATATATTTAAGTAACTCTATAACTAAGTCTATATTATAAAGAAGTATATACACTAGGCACTAGCTAATAATAGTACCTTTCTTAACTGCTAAGAGTTCTGTCTAGTCTTACCTACATTTAGACAACTTGCTGATATTTATACTACTAATGGCTACACACATACTATACTAGGTAGTAACTAAATATACTAACTATACTAGTTACTATATACACAGAATATAAATAACTTTTATATATAAGAATATAATAGATAGCTTACTGCTCTAGAAGCTGTTATAGTAAATATAGTAACTAAAAACCCTAATATATAGGAATAAGACCTAAATAGTCTTATAGCTACTACTATAGTATATACCCTAAGTCTTATATTACAATATTACAGCCTTAAAGAGAGGGATATATAAGCACTTACTATAGGTAAAAGATAGCTATAACTAAGGATATATAATAAATAAGGCTAGACCTAGAGAACCTACTTAAAATATTAAGGTCTTAAATATGCTAAATCTATATCTATATATAGTATAATCTGATCCCACACCGCCTTTGCTATTAGAACGACACAATACTAACCTTTTAAATTTAAAAATATCTATACTTAGATGTATACTATTATGTTCTTTAAAAATTAAAGAATAACACCCTAATCTTATATGTCTATATATAAGAGGGTTAAATTCTATAATACTTAGGTACCTTAATAGAAGAAGCGTTGCAAGAATATCTATTCTTTTTATTAAGAAGGTAGTCTTAAATTTTCTTATATATAACACTACTCTATATCTAGGCATACAACTAATTCGTGTAAACTTCTATTAGTAAATAATAGTTAGAGCACATGGGTAGATCCTATATTAATATATAATAATTCTACTAATAAGCTAAGATAAGTAACCCTAGTAGAAAGGGTATAGAGGTTCTATTATACTAGACTATTTATACCTACCTTTCTAACCTTAGAGTAAAACCCAATAAGATTTACTATACTGGAGCAAATAGTAAGGTATATAATAAAATCTTCTTTACTATATAGGTAATATATATATAGTAAGGGCGTATTATACCTCTATTTACACCTAGTAGTAATAACCTGCCATAGCTCTGCAATGCACTATAAATAAAGAGACTAGAGGTATACTGTAAGATTCTATATACTTTACTATAAGGTAAAGATGCATTATATATATGCCTACTACTTAAATAATATCTATTATATAATATTCCCAAGTATATATAGGCTATTCTACACTATACTAAAATAAATATAATAGAGACTGTACTACTAAGTAAGGCTTATATAATAAGAATATATGTAAAATGCAGCTAGTAAACTACTTTATAGTAAACTAAGTAGATGTTTTTTTACTTAGGTAATAGTAAGAATTAATAAATCTATATAAAAGTAGTTTAAAAATCTCTACCCTATTAAGAGAGTAAGTAAGTTAGGTACTTTAAAACTGCATAGTATTTACAACTTAAGATAATATAGATATTACTTTAAGTAAAGATTTACTAGAGGATGCCTTATTAATAAGCTATTACCCTAATATACTAGAACCTCTATACTAATTTATAGCTTCCTTAAAGACTGTATAACAGCAGCAGACGGCGTAGAATAGAATAAAGATAATACAGATTAGCCACCTAAACCTTATTAGGATAGGAGAGACTTAGAATTAAAAAGTAATATATTAGAAGAATTAAGCCTTTTTATTTTAGAGTAAGTATACTAAGGTAGTATACCTATAGATAGACTTATATATATAATACTCTTTACTTCTATACCCTAGTATAGTAAATAATTGTCTATTCTAGTTATATAGAGGAAGAGTAGCAAAAACTTATTAGAAAGATTATTAGATATAGTAAATAAGTAGTAAATATTTTAAAAAATTATAATACAACTATACTACACTAAATAAGTGTATACTATATAGAAAACAGCGACCTAACTATCTTATAATCTAATCTAAGTAGAAATATTAAAAGAATTTAGTAATAAAGGCCATTTTAGGCAGATTGTACACAATTAGAGAATATTAGAAAAATATTAATCTAAATACTAAGGAAAACAAACGCGCTAAATTAAAATAATAAACTATATTATAATATACGCGTTGGCAGTATATAGTTATACAAACTATAATATTATTATAACTACATTAGAGAGGCTGTTAAGCACAGAAAAAGTGCTAGGCATAGATACTAGTTACTAATACTAATAAATATAAGAGGAGACAGTTTTATATTAGTACTACTTCCCCTAATATTACTAATATCTTTGCAGATATATGCCTAGTATTAGAATAGTATTTAGCACTAGTTTTAAAGATAAAAATAAAGATAATAATAATACCTAACCTACTAGGTATAAACCTAGACACCCTTACAATAGTAATAATCTAATATTATATACACTAGGCGTGTACCACCTAATAGAATAAGTAGCAAAGCTATAGAATATACTAGATAAACTAGCCTAACTAGTCTCTTAGAGCCTTAATGCTAGGGAAATAATACTGTACTAAACCTACTACTCTATATAGTAACTTCGAATTTGAAAACTACAACAGACTAAGACTAGATTAAAGAAGGCCTATATATAAATAAAAGAACTATATACCCTAATTATAATACTAGTAGTAAGGTACACAAAGTAAATACTCTAAAAGTCTAGCTAATAAGTTAGGGTTACTATATAATCCACCAGAAGACATAGAAGCTAAAACAGACTAGATTATCTACACTAATATAGAGGGCAAAGAAGTAGTAAAAGTATAATATATAAAAGCTAGAGAAGTATAGATAGATATAGAACTACCTAGTTATATATAGACTATATAGGGTAGTTAGTTCTTAAAAAGTAATAAGGCAATAATATAACTAGATAGAAGAGTTTCTAAGTATAAGAATACTATAAAGTTATTAAAGAGGCGTAGATATATATATTATACCCCTACTACTATAAGACAGAGTGCATCCTATTTATAGTAGAAAAATACTACCTACTTAAAATATACTATATTAAAATAGAACCGGCATGGCAAAGAATAATTTAAGATAACCTTAAAAATAACTAAGTATTTACTTAAAACTAGCGTGCTCTCTAGACCTTAGACAGAAGATATATAATATTACCTATAATAAATATCTATAAGTATATCTCTAAGTTACCTAGTAAAGATTTAATCTTAATATTAGTAGAAGAGTAACTAGACTAGTGCCTATAATATTTACCTATCTATTATACTTATTAAAGGTAAGACTTATTATAGAAAAGAATATAAAGCAGTAGATAAAACTATAAGACTTAAATTTATAAAGGGTTAGAGTTAGATAATAGAGTAATAAGCAGAATAAATACATTAGTTATACCTATAACTCTTATATAATATAACCCTAACTAGCAGGTAAAGAACCCTAACTTAATAATAGATTATAAATAGTATTAGAACTATATAATATCTGCCACTATAGTATATATACCCTAACTTAATAAAGGCACTAGTAGGGTAGCCTAAGCTTAGATAGGCTATAGAGCTCTAACTAGGTAACTAATCTCTCTTACCTAATTAACTACCTTAAATTTAGGTCCCCCCTACTAACTCTACTACTATAACTACTATTATAAAGCGCTTTTCTTATGCCTATTAGTAAGTATAATCTAAAGCAGCGCCAGGTGTAATTTTATTTAATTCTTAAATTACTGCGCCTATAACGCTGTTTCTATTATTAGTGCTCTAAAAGTAAGAGAAAGGCACTAACTTAATTAGGTACAGCCTAATATAGTTAGAAACTAAATTTTATAAAGTTCCTATTTATTAAGTTGGGGGGCCTACTATATACTACTAATATCCTTAGCTGTATATCCTATATTTTCTATTTATTAACTTAGGGTGGCTCTCTAGGTCTTCTATTTTAGATACCTTTTCTTTTCTATTGTAAGAATGTTATAGTAAGTGCTGTTAAAGAGTGTTTAGAGATAACTTTTTTATTATCTTATATTATCTTTTATAATATTTGTAAAGTAGTATGCTAAAATATTATCTTTTAGTAATACTAACTTAACCTTTTACAATAGGGTCCTAGTAAGAGGACGAGCTAATATAAGATATAATATAAGTTCTCCCCTACTAGTAAGGCCCCCAACTTAACAAAAGTAAATATTAGAAAATATTCCCTTTATTAAGTTAGGGACCTCCTTATTATCTTATTTATTTTAAAATTTATTAAGTTAGGGTAGTTCTCTTAGTGCCTTTCCTTTTAATAGTTATTAAATTAGGGTGCCTCTCTTTCTATTAGGCAATTTGCTAACTATAACTATAGTATAATTAGAGATATAAATAATCCTGTTAAGGTGTCTTTATATTATTTATTCTTATCCGAGCTAAGTGATGCCCTATCTAATTTAGATAATAACTAGGGTGCGACAATAACAGTAGTTAGGCTAAAGATAATAAACCTCTTCTAAATAGGCCTACTATTCTAGAAACTAGTTCTTATAACCTAACTCTAAGTAACTTATAGTACTAGCACTAACCTAGGCCCCTGCGTTAAAGCTACACTAGCTATATAGTAGTTATTACTTAATAAGAACTCTGCAGCACCCACTCTTATAAGAACTAGATAATAATAATAATAGATTTAGAGGGTTATACAAACTACCTAAAGATAAAGATAACCTAGTAGCCTAGAAAGAGACTGTTTATAACTATAATATATTTTATAAATTAACTTAAATTATTAAGAATAAGAAGAATAGAGTAAATACTTCTAGTTAACTTAACTAGAGCTTACAGCTCTCTATAGTATATTAGAGTAAGCTATATTGCGTTTTCTTACCTAGAAAGATATTTATAACAAAATTAGTATAATATAAGCTGCTGTTATTAAGATATCTACTTTACTAATAAAAACTAACTAGAGCCTATTATCTTAAGGAAGTTAATGCAGAATAATATTAGTAGTATAATAAGCTATATACTTATAACCTAATAGAAGTAAATAAGTATAATCTAACCTAGATATACCTCTATATTACCTTCTATATTAGAATTAAATATCTAGATAAGCTCTAGTCTAAAATATAATCTAAAGCTAAATTCTATACTTTATATAAATTAAGCAGCTCTTCTTTTCGCATATACCCTCTAAATTATTAGTAAATATATTTATAAGACTATTAATATATAGTGTATAGTAGATACGCTTAATATCTTATAAGCCTTAGGAGAATAGTATAGATAATTCTAGTATAAAATTATAAAAGAATAGGCGCAAATAAAAGAGAGCATTAGAGATTACTAGTTCTTATTAAATTATAATTTAGGTATAGAGAAGATGCACTATTTCTTATATAAAATTTAAAATAATATTCTAGAATAATATATTAAAATTAATATACTACTTAGGACTCTAAATCTATACACTGCTAATATTAAGGCACCTCTTAAATAGAAGCGTGCAGTAATGAACAATATACTAAAATAGGTATTAAAGAATTTAAAGTTAGCTTCTTAAGCTCTAGATAGTGCAGATAATAATATATACTAAGTAATTATAAGTAATACAACTTTAGCGCTCTTTATATTAGAATATAAATCTAGTATAGAAATTATCTGTAAATTTAACCCTAAAAATAAAGACATATTAGATATAGGTTCTAAGTTAGGGAGTGTATTAGAAGATAAAGATACAGAGATATAGAATAAGCTATAGAGTAATAGTACTATAGAAGGGGAAGATATAGAAGATACTGCCCTAGATATAGAATAAATAGAGTAAGAATACTAGCGGGTATATAAATTATTTAAACGCGGCTATTCTAAAAAATACTAGTATATAGTATATATATTCGCCTTAAGGGATAAATACCTGCCTGTTTAACCCCCTAAAGACAACCCTAATAACCTTAAGAAGACTATTTAGTTTTGTATAAAAGGTAGTTATTTTAAAGTAGTAGGTAGCCATTACCTTAATAACCTCTAAGAATTTAACTAGAAAGACTTAGATAAGAAGGGTATACTATATTCTAACCCCTCTTAGAACTCTAGTGGCAATTCTACTGTATAGGCAGATACTGTTAAGGTATTTAAAGATACCTCTAGATTAACCCCTACTAAGCTAGAGAAGAAAATAAAGTAGTATAAAATGCTTTATAATATATACATAACCCTTATAAAGTTAAAGAAGATGCTAGATGGCACCTAAGAAAAGAAAAGTATAAAGAAGGTAATCCTTAATATACTATATAAGGGTAAAAATACTACTATAGAGAAGAATATTCTAGAGAACACTAATAAGGAGCTAAATATAGATCTCTTATAGGAAAAATATAATATTATAAATAACTAAGATAAGATCTGCTGCACTAATAATAGAAGAAAAAAGTAGAGTACTGTAGAGAATAATAAAGATAATTATTATAAGTAATACACTTATATATATAAACTACTAGACCTAGATAAGGTTACCTAATTTAAGAGTAACTATAAAGAGATAGAATAGCTTCTAACTAGTAGCTTATTTAAAATGCAGCCTTAGAACTATAAGCAGTTTATAGGGACCTCTATTATAAAGTTAGTTAGAAATACTACCTACCTAGATAGACCTTTACCTAGTATAAACCTCTTTAGGTACAAATAATAGTAGTAGTAAAAATTAATTAAGAGAATAAAGTAAGCTGTGTATAAGGTATATAAGTAAAAAAAATTATATCTTATAGTATTATATTAGTAGATGGCACTAGCTTATATAAAACTTTATTAAATACAACTGCTATTACTAATATAAGTAATTAACCTAGGCTGTATATACTCTAACTTAATAATATTTAATTTTATTAAGTTAGGGACCCTCTATAGTATCTTATATAAAAATTTTTTGTTAAGTTAGGGTTCTCTCTTTATACCTATACTAACAGCTATAGGATCTTAATAATAGAAAGCTTAAACATAATATCTTATAGATAATAAAGATTAGAACGCCCTTAAGAACTATCTACTACTATGCCAAGTATTATTATACCTATTATATCTAGTTTAATAAATAGCTATATCTATATACTCTGTCTATAGTACCCTCCTTAAGTTATTAAAATTACCGCCAACTAAAATATATAAATAAGGCTATAGTTAATAGGCCCGCCACCGACTATTATATTATATGAAGAGACTAGAACGAAACTCTCCCTATTTTAATAAGAATAATAAGAAAATACCTATATTATATTTATATAGTTTTTAGCTTCTCTCTTACTGCCATAAGTATCGTAAAGTAGTAGAAGTGGCTAAATAAGTAGGCACTCTATAAGTTAGAATAGAAGATAATTAAGGGCCTAATAGTAGACTACTCTATTATATAGTGCCCTATAATATTATCCGGCCTTTTAATATTATAGTATGTGATAAGGTGCACCTACTAAAGAACCCCTATTATAGCTAGTATATAGTATTTTAGTTCTTATAGTTTAAGTTAAACTTATAATACTTATAACTGCAACTCTAGTTCTGTAGTACCTAGATAATTTTGTTAGGCTCCTATCTATAATTAATAACTAGAAACTTAGTAATAATGTATAGACTAAAGGTGTACTGTAAAATAGTAAAAACTACCTAACTCTAAGAACTATCTAAATTTTTAGGTAACTAAGCTCTATATATTAAACTATCTAGCTTTTCTTCTAAAATACTAGTATTACTTAGCTAGGCTTAAGGCGGTGCTTAATAAATATAAAGGTAATATAATAGTAGTTAGTATTACCTTATCTACTATCTTTAAATATTTTCTAATTTAAACGCGATGCTTACTTAAAGTGTAAAGTATTCTACTATAACTATAGTAATACTAGGTAATAGTATAGTATAGTATCCTCTATACCTTGCGTTTGTTAGGTTTGTATAAGCTATAAGTTTTAGGGTAGATAAATAACTATATAATAAGGTAAGTTTACACTATATATCTAAACTTTATACTATTAATAAAGAGGGCTATATTCTTATTAATAGTAGAGTCTTTTAAATTCTAGTCTAGAATACTCCTAGCCTGTTTTTTATTATATAAAGGAAATCTATAAGGTGTCTCTAATAAGGTAGAGGCTAAGCTGGCTACTATATATAAATAAACCTAGTAGGTAAAGACCCTAATAATAATATTACTATAACTAAAAAGAGAAAGATAGGATTAGTAATCCTAATAAATATAAAGGCTAAGAAAGTAAAGAAAGCCGCCACTAAGAAAAAGATTATAAAAGAGGGTATATAAAAAGATTATAAGAAGAAGCCCTATACTACTTACTATAACCCCTATTTTGCACAGTTTAATACATAGTTTAACTAAGGTAGTAATACTAATTACTTATTTCTTAGGGAATTTTTCCGAATAATTAACGAAGATATAAAGAAGGAGAGTCTAGATAACTATATTTTTTTTAATAATAAGATAAAGAAGCTAGAGCTAGTATATAACTATAGTAGAAATTTAAATAAAGAAGCTATATAGTATATTACTTACCTAAATTAATCTTTTCCCTACCTACAAGAACTCTATGCCCTTATAGTTAATATTATGTTAGTTAGTAAAAGAAGATAGTAATCTTTTACCTATTATTATTTAAATAGATACTAGTACTATCTACCTCTAAGTTATTAGTGTTAAGGCTAAGGTAATACTTTCTTATTATAGTACTATAAAGTATAATAAGCTATAAGACTAGTTTAACTGTCTCTTTATAGTCTAGAATATAGCGTAAATAGATAATAAGATAGTAAAGAATATTAAGGTACTTATTATATTCTACTCTATAATAGTAGGCTAAATCTTTAATATTAGTGTACTACTCTTATTACCTTTTTACCTACTATATCTATAACTGCGTAGTTGTAGGCTATAGGATATTATATATATTAAATAAACTAAACCCTACTTAATTATTAAACTTTATATTAACGGAACCTATAATGCCTATAGTTAGTAGTAGCCATTCTAAGGCCCTTAAAAGTTTTACAGCTATACTAGATAATAATACTTTATAGAAGGCTTATAGAGAATATATACTATAGTCTATTAGAAGTTTATAGATATAGATAGTAAGTTAGTATATATTAGTAAACCTTATACTAGAGCAGCAGACGCTTAGCCTAAAACTAATATTTTAGTAAGACTTTATATACTACCTATTTAGGTATATTAATATATAGTATTTTACTCTAGCTATAAATAGAAGAACGTATAGTAGAGGGTATAGTAGGAGCTAGACTCTTTAATAAGGTATTAATCTTAGTACTTTAAGACTCTAAGATACCTACTAAGCCTAAAAGAATTAATATATAAGTTTAAAGGTATATTTACTACTATATTAAGTTTAATTAGCTAGAACTTTTAGAGACCCTAATATACTTTCTAAATTACTAACTTTAGGTTAAAGGTACTACTAGTTAAAGTAGAAATAGTAGTAGTATAACTAGTTATAGTATAGTATAGTAAGCTAGTAGTAGTATAGCTAAAGCTAAATAAAGTATAGGTTATAGTAGAAGTACTAGTAGTAATAGTAATATATAAAATAATTAGAATAGTAGTAGTAGTAATAATAATAATAATAATAAGGTAGTAGTAGTACTAGTAAGATATAAAGCCTCTAGCCTAAGCTTATAAGGCTACCTAAAGTACTAGTATAGGTAGATATAGACCTATCTAAGAAGAGGGCCTACT
>JAJUBI010000007.1:14366-16866 GCA_022419385.1 Paraconiothyrium sp. Pb-2020
GAAAACCTCCATTTGAAGGAGCCATGGCCTGCCAGGTCCGCTCCAAAACCAAAGGGAGACCCCATGAAATCGGTGCCTAGCCTGTACGCCTGAGGAGAGAAGGCCCAAGGTAAGCGTAAGCACATGTAGTGTGAAGATAATAGCTGAATAGGCTATCCTATTTGCTTAAGAATTCATTGAAGTTGACTTGGGAAGAGACTGGTCAAACGATATATATGTAGAAAGAGGAGGTTCACCCTATCACGAATCTTATGTCTAATAGGGGCTTCTCTCTGCCTTATGTGCGCCAAGCTGTGCCCATACGTACCCTATACTAACCCTAACTATAGCCCAAACCCACCCTCAAAGGTTGACTATAGGATGACTAACAATCTAGCATTAACTAGACTTAGGAACCTAAGGCAGGTATGAGTTTTACAGCTGCTAAGCTCTACCATTTCTAGGTCTATAGCCACGCTCCCTCCATAGGGCTACAGCGTTGCTATTCACTCTTCTTTCCTAGATAGGCAATCAGTGACAAGAAAGTGTCCCGCCCAGATATCGACGTACCCCGATAGTTTGGATCATGCTTCTGGCTGCACTGATTCCAGATCTGTCGTCCGTTTACCTGTAGGATGAATACTTGTGGAGATATTGAGCCTGTACACTTTTCTTAAGCCAAAGGTGCACCAAAATCGAAAAGTGTCCCGCTAGAAAAACGACGTACCCCGATAGCTAGGATCATATTTCTGGCTACGCTAATTCCAGATCCGCCATCCGTTTGTCTGTAGGGTGAATGATAGCGGAGATATGGGGGTATAAGTACATTCACCCTCCTTTCCTAAATAGGTAGCTAATGCCAAGAAAGTGTACGCGAGGTTACACCAAAATGGAAAAGTGTCCCGCTGGGAAAAGTACGTTCCCCGATAGCTGAGGTTATGCTTTTGGCTGTGCCGATTCCAAATCCGCCGTCCGTTTGTCTGTAGGACGAATACTCGTGGAGATATAGAGGCCGTACACTTTTTTCAAGACGTGCCTAAGGTGCACTAAAATGGAAAAGTGTCCCGCTGGGAAAACAACGTACCCCGATAGCTAGGATTATGCTTTTAGCTGCGCTGATTCCAAATCTGTCGTCCGTTTATCTATAGGGCAAATGGAGGTCGAGATATAAGGCTATAGGTACATTCACCCTTTGTTCCTAAATAGGTAATTCATAACAAGAATGTGTCCCGCTGGAGAAAGTACGTACCCCGATATCTAGGATTATACTTTCGGCTGCGCTGATTTCAGATCTGTCGTCGGTTTGTCTGTAGAGTCAATACTCATGGAGATATTGAGCCCGTACACACTTTTGTACACCAAAATAGCAAAGTGTCCCGCTGGGAAAAGTACGTACCCCGATATCTAGGATTAGGCTTTCGGCTGCGCTGGTTTCAGATCTGTCATCCGCTTGTCAATTAGATAAATACCCATAGAGATATTCAGCCCGTACACGTTTTTGTGCACGGAAATAGCAAAGTGTCCCGCTGGGAAAAGTACGTTCCCCGATATCTAGGATTAGGCTTTCAGCTACGCTGATTTCAAATCTGTCATCCGTTTGTCAATTAGATAAATACCCATAGAGATATTCAGCCCGTACACGTTTTTTCTAATATAGAGGTGCACCAAAATGGAAAAGTGTCCCGCTGGAAAAAGTACGTTCCCCAATAGCTGCGATTATACTTCCGGCTGCGCTGATTCCAGATCTGCCGTCCGTTTGTCTGTAGGACGAATACTCATAGAGATATCAAGCCCGTACACTTTTCCCTGAGAGGCCAAAAAGTGTACGCGAGGTTGTACAGCAGGGGTGCTGGAATCAGAGAAGTGTCCCGCTGGGAAAAGTACGTTCCCCGATAGCTGGGATCATGCTTCTGGCTACGCTGATTCCAGATCTGCCGTCCGTTTGTCTATAGGATGAATACTCATAGAGATATTGAGCCCGTACACGTTCGCCAAGAAAGTGTACGCGAGGTTGTACAGCAGGGGTGCTGGAATCAGAGAAGTGTCCCGCTGGGAAAAGTACGTTCCCCGATAGCTGGGATCATGCTTCTGGCTACGCTGATTCCAGAACTGCCGTCCGTTCGTCCGTAGGATGAATACTTATGGAGATATTGAGCTAGTACACTTTTTTCTTTCAGTAAGCCGAAGGTGCACCAAGATAGAAAAGTGTCCCGCTGGAAAATCGACGTACCCCGATAGCTGGGATCATGCTTCTGGCTACGCTGATTCCAGATCTGCCGTCCGTTTGTCCGTAGGATTAATACTCATGGAGATATATAAATATCTTATAACTAGAGAATAATATTTCTTATAGATTATTCTCTAGTTTATCAAAATAAATCTAAAGGTAGCTTCTTCTCTTATAATATATCTATTACTTCTATTTCTAGCCTAAGCCTAGCTCTTATAGATAGAATATATAGATTAGCTTTATTTTACCTACTTATTTAGGTAGAGTATATGTAGTAATAATCTAGTATAA
>JAJUBI010000007.1:24366-26866 GCA_022419385.1 Paraconiothyrium sp. Pb-2020
CTGTAGGACGAATACTCGTGGAGATATAGAGGCCGTACACTTTTTTCAAGACGTGCCTAAGGTGCACTAAAATGGAAAAGTGTCCCGCTGGGAAAACAACGTACCCCGATAGCTAGGATTATGCTTTTAGCTGCGCTGATTCCAAATCTGTCGTCCGTTTATCTATAGGGCAAATGGAGGTCGAGATATAAGGCTATAGGTACATTCACCCTTTGTTCCTAAATAGGTAATTCATAACAAGAATGTGTCCCGCTGGAGAAAGTACGTACCCCGATATCTAGGATTATACTTTCGGCTGCGCTGATTTCAGATCTGTCGTCGGTTTGTCTGTAGAGTCAATACTCATGGAGATATTGAGCCCGTACACACTTTTGTACACCAAAATAGCAAAGTGTCCCGCTGGGAAAAGTACGTACCCCGATATCTAGGATTAGGCTTTCGGCTGCGCTGGTTTCAGATCTGTCATCCGCTTGTCAATTAGATAAATACCCATAGAGATATTCAGCCCGTACACGTTTTTGTGCACGGAAATAGCAAAGTGTCCCGCTGGGAAAAGTACGTTCCCCGATATCTAGGATTAGGCTTTCAGCTACGCTGATTTCAAATCTGTCATCCGTTTGTCAATTAGATAAATACCCATAGAGATATTCAGCCCGTACACGTTTTTCTAATATAGAGGTGCACCAAAATGGAAAAAGTGTCCCGCTGGAAAAAGTACGTTCCCCAATAGCTGCGATTATACTTCCGGCTGCGCTGATTCCAGATCTGCCGTCCGTTTGTCTGTAGGACGAATACTCATAGAGATATCAAGCCCGTACACTTTTCCCTGAGAGGCCAAAAAGTGTACGCGAGGTTGTACAGCAGGGTGCTGGAATCAGAGAAGTGTCCCGCTGGGAAAAGTACGTTCCCCGATAGCTGGGATCATGCTTCTGGCTACGCTGATTCCAGATCTGCCGTCCGTTTGTCTATAGGATGAATACTCATAGAGATATTGAGCCCGTACACGTTCGCCAAGAAAGTGTACGCGAGTTGTACAGCAGGGGTGCTGGAATCAGAGAAGTGTCCGCTGGGAAAAGTACGTTCCCCGATAGCTGGGATCATGCTTCTGGCTACGCTGATTCCAGAACTGCCGTCCGTTCGTCCGTAGGATGAATACTTATGGAGATATTGAGCTAGTACACTTTTTTCTTTCAGTAAGCCGAAGGTGCACCAAGATAGAAAAGTGTCCCGCTGGAAAATCGACGTACCCCGATAGCTGGGATCATGCTTCTGGCTACGCTGATTCCAGATCTGCCGTCCGTTTGTCCGTAGGATTAATACTCATGGAGATATATAAATATCTTATAACTAGAGAATAATATTTCTTATAGATTATTCTCTAGTTTATCAAAATAAATCTAAAGGTAGCTTCTTCTCTTATAATATATCTATTACTTCTATTTCTAGCCTAAGCCTAGCTCTTATAGATAGAATATATAGATTAGCTTTATTTTACCTACTTATTTAGGTAGAGTATATGTAGTAATAATCTAGTATAACCTATATAGAGCCTAGAATAGTGTAGTAAGTAAGATTCTATCAAAGAAAAGTCTCTAACTTCTATAGTAGCTATAGCTAGAAAGAGCCACTAAACTATATCCTATAAGTACTATAGACTACCTATAGGTATAAGTATCTAAAACTACTATATAGACTTACTAGCCTAGTGAGAACCTTTTTTGTCCAAGGTCGATTGGCAGACATGATCGGAGCGGGCCGCTCCGACGACGTTGCGCGGGCTCCGTGTTTTCTCATACAAAAAAAGCTTCGCTCAAAATTTTTCCGAGCGGTCCGTTGCGCGCCGCGGTTTACGCATCGGATGGGGTTCCCCAAACCTATGAGGAGAGGTCGAGATGCGCCAGTTGGCCTTCGAGACCTCGGGTTCCTTAACAGCTCGATCTGTGTCCCTGGTGGCTGCCGGCAACGTCAACTCTGGTCAGCTAGTCATCTTGGGTCGGATCACCTCTCAGCCTCTTGCTCGGGTGGGTGAACGCCTATATTAGCAAGCGGTCGGCCCTGCGGTCGGCTGCACCTGCGCTTGGGGAGGGAACTGAAGCCCTATTGTCTTACGGCGGTAGGCACCTTTTCGCGTCTGTGGATTGTTGGCAATCGCTACTATCCTTCACCAGGCGTTCGGGGGTAAGCTTCGGCGGATAACGGCCTGTAAAAGGGCTTGATCTGCTGCGGGCTTCCTCCTCTCGGGGATACATGCGGCGAAGGTTGGCGGCTTCGTGCCCGATACCTCCCGTCGCGGCCTGTCCTCTGGGGAACTCAGTGGGGGCAATTGAATCGGTCGCGCGGCGTCTGGGCTCCTCTGGAGTGTTTGACGCCGCGGCTGGGCGCGATTCGTCGTCGCCCTGCCTATATGGTAACGCTCACATCCGCCCCTCCCTTCGGGGAGGTGTCCCTTCGCCTCGGCGTCGGTTCAGGATAGTTATCTGGTTGATTCTGCCAGTAGTCA